>CM053770.1:665157970-665306662 GCA_028658325.1 Potorous gilbertii
GATGGAAGGAAATATAGTTAGTCTTACACAACACGACTATTATCGAAGTCATTTGCAAAACTACACAGATATGGCCTATATTGAATTGCCTGCCTTCTCAAAGGGAATGGGTGGGGAGGGAGGGATGGGGAGAAGTTGGAACTCAAAGTTTTAGGAACAACTATTGAGTATTGTTCTTGATACTAGGAAATAAGAAATACAGGTAAGGGGGAATAGAAAGTTATCTGGCCCTATAGGACAAAAGAGAAGATGGGGACAAGAGAAGGGATGATAGAAGAGAGGGCAGATTGGTAATAGGGGAAATTAGAATGCACGGTGTATTGGGGTGGGGGGAGAGGACAAATGGGGAGAAAATTTGGAACCCAAAATTTTGTGAAAATGAATGTAAAAAGTTAAATAAATAAATTTATATTTAAAAAATAAAATAAAATATAAAAAATTTAAAAAAGAAGTATTTATAGATGTTTTGATGGGGTAAATAATTGGAAAATGAAGTGGTAATCATCAAATGGAAAATGGCTGAACAAATTGTGGTATGTGAATATCATTGAGTGCTATTGTACTGTAAGAAATGATGAAGGGGATGTTTTCATAGAAACCTGGGAAGATTTCTATGAACTGATGCAGAGTGAAGTGCACAGAATCAGGAGAACACATTATATAATGACAATAATATTGTAAAGATGAACAACTTTAAAGACTTGGAACTCTGATCAGCATAAAGACCCACCACAATTTCAAAGATTTACTCTGAAACATGCTATCCATCACATGATAGAAAGGTGAAACTCACTACAAAATGAGATGTTCATATTTGCAAAAATAGATACATTATATACCTATATGTATATATTTTTCTTAAGCTCTTCAAAGCTGTTTGTCTGTACCATATTGTTGTTATCATATAAATTGTTCGGGTTCTGCTCACTTCACTTTGCATCAATTCATATGAATCTTCCCACATTTTTCTGAAACTATCCCTTCATCACTTCTTAGAGTACAAAAGTATTCCATCACACATTCATATATCATAATTTGTTAAACTATTCCCCAATTGATGGGCACTCAATTATTTGCCACCTCTAAAAGAGCTATAAATATTTTTGTACATTCTTTGGAACTAACTCTGCCTTTAATCTGCCTTTCCCCTAATTCCTCTGTCCCCCTTCTTCCCTCTCCCTCCTACTTCTGTATGCAGTATGTCTATGTGAGTGTGTGTGAGAAAGAGAGAGAGATAGAGGAAAGAGAGAGAATGTCTTCTTTTGGATATGGCCAATGTGGAAATTCATTTTCCTTGACCATACATGTTTGTAACATGTATGGGAACATGCATGGTAACAAGGATTTTGTTCTTTCATTCTCAACTGAGGATGGGATGAGAGAAAAGGCATATTTTTTTTCCAATCAAAAAAATAAATTAACCTTTTTTTAAAGGAAGAACTAGGAATGCTTCATGCAGAAAGTGAGATTTTGGCTGAAACATGAAGAAATTCAGGAAAACTAGAAGGTGGAAATGTGGAGAGAGAGTATTCTAGGCATGGATGACATCCAGTGAAAATGACTGGAGGACCAAGATGAAATGTCCTGGACAAGAACTCTCAAGAAAGCTAGTGTCACTGTATCCCAGAGTACAAGCTATAAGAAGATCGAAAAGATAGTGAAGGACTTCAAAAGCAAAATAGAGGATTTTTTATTTGATATTAGAAGTTGATAGGAAGTCACTGAAGTTGATTGAAGGGGAAGGAGGGATGGGGTGGAGAGGGAGAGGAGGGATGTGAAATTGATGTGGTCAAACCTGTGCTTTAGGAGTATCCGTTTGACAGCTAAGTGAAGGTTAGACTGGACTAGGGGGAATCTGGAAGTAGGGAGACCAATAAACACGTTAATATAATGGTCCAGGTGCGAGGTGATAAAGGTCTGCCCTAGGATGGTGGTTGTGTTAAGGGCAGCTAAGATTGAAACACACACACACACACACACACACACACACAAACACACACACACAGAGGCATGGAAGAAACCTCCAAAGGTGTTCAATCTGGTGGGTAAAAAAATAAAGAGGTCTGAGCTTCCTTGCTTAGGAGATCTGAGCTTGGCCATTCAGGGGATCTCAGTTCATTCATTCAGGTGCTCTGAGGTAGGTCACTCAGGATTCTGGTCACTCGGAGGCTCTGAACTGAATCAGGGCCAGATCATTTGTGATGTGGTCACTTAGAGGATAAGACTCAGTTTCTATAGCATCCTTGCTAGATAATAAGAATAATTTAAAAACCTCAAGCTCTTGGGAAAGTCCATAAATTCCACAGGTAGCCCACCTTAATCACACCAAACAGTGGGAGGCCTTGATCTTCTATCTCCTGTGGGCAGATAGATGGATTACACCCCTTCTACCAGCTGAGTTTGTGGAATCAGGGCTGAACTGAAGAAGTAATTAAGTGAAATTCAATTAAGCATTCCTGATTTGAGAAACTAGCTTGTACGTTTAAATTAAAAATGTGAAATCTAGCCCTGCCATCGGGTCCTGTTCTCCTTTTGCTGATGTCCCTTAGTATTAATTAACCCAAAGCTAGATAAAACATAAAAGGTGGCAGGCAACCTGAGAACCAGAGGCAGATAGCCAGGTCCACTTGTGAGTCCGGAGGCTTGAGAGATGCTCCACATGTCCCAGCCACAGAGACTGCTCTCGAACCTCCTGACATCCATATTATTAAACAAACTTGGACAAGGGCAGTAGGGGTTGCACCCAACCTCCCAGGGCAGGGGGGGAAATGACAACAGGTTCATTTGTGGGGGGGTTTTCTTTCTTCCTTCTTTCTTCCCTCCTTCCTTCTTTCCTTTTTTCCTTCCTCCCTTCATGTTTCTTCCTTCTTTCTCTTTTCCTTTCCTTTCCCTTCCTTTCTCCTTTCTTTCTTTGTTTTTTCCCTTTTTCTTCTTTCCTATTTATCTCCCTTCCTTTCTTCCTTCCTTTTTCTCCCTTCCTTCATTTCTTTTTCTTTCTTCCTTTCTTTCTGTCCTCCTTCCTTTCTTCCTTTTTTCCTTCCTTTCTTCTTTCATTCTTTCTTCTCTTTTTTTCTCTACAGTTCTGGCAGGTAATTACTGTAAAGAGGAATGATTCAGCTGGGCTACCCACTGTGGAGTGGTGGGGCAGGCAGAGAGACAGTTTCAAGTACTCCTGTCAAGGAGGAGGCATATTGGGCATGAAGGGCTTCCCTCCCTAGGGGAGGCATATAGGAAACAGCATCTCTCCAGTCCCACCACAGTCCCCAAGAGCACAACTCCTCTAGGAGAGAGGGGGGAAAAATGAGGCAGAGACTGTCTGGAGTGAGTCTGTGAACCTAGGCTGTCTTAGGACATGTTAAAGTGCTGAGATATTCAATCCATCACAATCATTGAATCTCAGAGATAGAAGGACTCAATCTATATCTCTATAACATGCCTGACAAATGGTCATCTAGCCTGTGCTTGCAGACCCCTAGTGAGAGGGAATTCACTAGTCTGGAGGCAGCGTATGTACTCTAGGAGTGTCATCTAATCCATGTAGGCTAGACCTGTAAAAGAAAAGAAACAAGCATTTCTCTAAGTATCTACTGTTTCTATAGGTACCTATTATTTCTTTAAGTAAGTACCTAGTGCCAGGCACTAGGAAAAACATTTTACAAATATTACCTCATTTAGTTCCCACAACAATCCCGCAAGGTGAATTTTGTTATTGAGATAATTGAGATAATCTGTAAAATCCATTTTACAGATGAGGAAACTGAGGCAGGTAGTGATTAAGTGGCTTGCCTAGAGTCACACAGTTAGTAAACACCTGAGGCCAAATCTGAATCTGGGTCTTACTGATCCCGGGCCCAGCATTCCATCAGCTATGCCGCCTAGCTGCCTCTATATAAAAAAGTCCTTCAAAACCTACCCCTCTCCTCTCATTCCAGTCCCATCCCACATTCCTCCTCTGACACACACTCTTCAGTCCAGTGGCTGTGCCTTCCTAGCTGGCATAGGAACAAGATCCTCCCTCTCTCAGCTCCTGGCATTCTCTCTGCCTGTCCGCAGTGCCTGGAATACTCACCCTCTTCGTTCCAACTACTGTCCACCCCAACTTCCTTCAACTAAAATCCCACCTCTACAGGAAGCCTCCCCCAGCTTCCCTTAATTCCAGTGCCTTCCCTCTGTTAATTAAATCCTTCTTATGCTATATATAGGTTGCATTGTATATATCTGTTTGTATGTTGTCTCCACCATTTGATAAGAAGCTTCTTCCATCTTTTGTCTCTTTTTGTATCCCCAGAGCTCAGCACAGCATCCAGCACAAAGCAGACACTTAATAAATGTTGATTGATTGATGAAATCAGCCTCAAGATTTAATTGATCTAGGACTGACTTGAATTCCATTGATAAAAGACAAAAAAAAAAACCCTGACACACCCTAAAGGGGTGCAAGTGTGTGAAGTAACAACAACCAAGGATGGAAAAGAGGGGATATCAACAGATATGACTGTCCTGGGAATTCACCAATCAACTTTGATTTCTCAGAGAGGTATTCAAGAGAAGGAAGCTGAAGCAGGTAAGAGCCAAAAGGAGGATCATGGTTCTAATAGGACAGGGAAGTCTCCAAAAAGGAATGGGATCCATGCTCCAGGTGAGGATGATAATGGAGAGGAGGTAGGGCTACTCAGCTCTTAATTTGCTTCTCTCCTCTCTACCAAGGACAGCTCCCTTTCCACTGAGTAGGGCTGAAGTAAAGTAGTTTATAACTCATGGAGATTCACCAGATAAGATAGTATCTAGTCACCCAGGCTGAATTTCAGGCCACCTGGCTCAGGTGGACTCCATCCATTTATCCCGAGGTCCTGATAGAACTGGCGGTTGGGACAGCTGAGTAAGTGTCAGAATCCAGACTGTGGAGAGAAATGGCCCAGTGCAAAGGTCTGGATTTTCCCTAAAAAAGCTCAAGTGTAGTGTGTTGTAACAGCCAGAGACACTCATGGGATCAGCAGAAATTCTAGGAATAAGGAGGGTGATAGAGTCCCTCTGTCCTCTGCCCCAGACAGAACCCAGCTGAAGTCAGGTACCCTCAGTTCTAGGCACCTTGATTTCAAGAAGACATTGAGAAGTTGGAAGTATCCAGAGGTAGCCAGCATGGTCAAGGGCTTGAGTCCATGTCTTCTGAGGATAGGCTAATAGAGAATAGAAGACTTCTGTGGGCAGGAGAACTGTCTTCAAGTATTCAAAGGGTGTTATGTGGAGAAGGGGTCACCCTTAGTCTGCTTGGCCCCAAAGGGCAGAACTGGAAGCAATGTTGGTGGGGGAAGGAATTTTTAAAAATCCAATCTAAATTAGATGCCAGGAAAACTTCTTATCACACAGTGGGAAGGGGCTGCTTCAGCAAGTGATAGGCTCCCCCACACAGGAGGTCTGCAAAGAAAGGTTAGATGCCCACCTGTCAGGACTTCTGGAGAAGGGATTATTACTGGCTACAGATTAGGGAAGGTGGTGCTTGGGAGCCCTGAAGCTCTGAGGGTCCTAATCCTTTGCTTTGCTAAGGTCAAGGTTAATGCCTCTTTCATGCCCAGGTTCCATCTTCCTCTTAAATGGCACAAGATCTGGTCCTCTCCCCATCAGTCATACACATACTCACGTGCGTGTGCCCATGTGCACATACACACACACAGAGGAATGAAACTGTCCCACTGAGCACAGGCCTTTGAGGAGTTCATCCTTAGGTTTGACCCTTGATCTAAGCCAGAACCAGGCAGAGAAATCTCAGAAAAGGAACCAAGAATCTGATAATGAAGGCCTGTTTTAGGCCTAAACCTGCTGTTTAGATTCTCCCCAGACTGAACTGGGCTTCTTCCAGTGTTGAAGTAGGGGTGGAAGATGAAGTGGAATTGAATTCACCCAGGCCAGCCCTTCCTGCTCACCAGAATGCTTGTCACCAATACTAACAAAGCAATTCACGTTTGAGTGGAATTGTAACCTCATTTGGAACCTCAGAAGCATGACTTGGGAAAGCCCCCAGGCTGCTCCTGGATACTCTGGACCTTCTCTAAGCCTCAGTCACACCCCTAAATTCAGAAGCTCCCCTGGGAATCCTTATTGGTTCCTCTGATTGGGGTATTTCTGTTCTTTCCATGAATGGAACATGGTATAAGAGCACAGGAATCAGGGGAGAAGGGGGGCACCTCAGGAGTTATCTGGCTTATCCTACCCATTTTACTTTGCCAAGATCCCTGCTGCACAGTCTCACCACAAAAAGAAGGTAAGATACTTGCCAGGACTCAAATAGCTCCCTTGTACCTAGCCGGAGTGGCTAACATCAAGGCCAAGTGAGCAGAGGAGAGAAGAGACAGGTAGAGACAAAGAGAGACAAACTCACCTTCTCAAGACATTTCCTGAGTCTAGCAGGGTAAGGGAGTGGGCAAGGGGTACTGGTGGGAGAAGTTAGAATTAGAACAAATTTGGATCAGGGTAGAAGTGGACCCAATTTGCCTCCAAGTGAGGTGGTGGAAACAGCTCTTTTCTTGGTCTCTATTTCTCTCTGTGTCCGTTTGTATATTTATCCCTATGTCTTTGTCTTTGTTCCTCTGCCTCTTTCTATTCCCATATTTCTTCTGTCTCCTCTCTGTCTCTCTCTGTCTCTCTCTCTCTCTCTCTCTCTCTCTCTCTCTCTCTCTCTCTCTCCCCAAACGACTAAAGAAGCCCTGGACTGGAGGTCAGCTAGCTCCTCATCCTACCTGGTGCTTCCTCTCTCAGTATGTCCAGCTCAGACAGACCCTCAGGTGAGACGGATGTCCGGCAACTCCTGAAACTCTACCGAACTGAGATCTCTATGGCAGTGGATGACACTTTCCCACTGCTCCATGGCCTGGCCGATCATGACATCATCACAGAGGACAAGTTCAAGGTAGGGGAAGGGATTCTTGAGTTTTGGAGACTTTAGGTCTTGAGGTCTGCAGGTCTCTCACACTGCTATGTACTCTGATACTGGATGAAAACCCTCCCATCCCCAACTGAGACCTTCAGACTGGCTGCGGGCTCTCCACCCCTTGTAGCCTTGACTGAGGTCCATGTCTACAAGACAGAGTGAGCTGAGAGCAGGCAGGGCTCTCTGGGGGAATATTTCCCCTTCCTATGACCCCTCACAAATAGAAGAGGAAGCTGGGATCCGTGGAAGTGGAGCAACTTGGGTTTGGGGAGATAGATTTGGGGATCGATCATGGCCCTGCTGCTGCTGTCACCCACTCAAGACCTAGAAGGTTCATGATGGGGGTCAGGCTCTCCCCATCAGGAGATGAGGGGGCCAGCCCCAGTCTTCCACTTGTCCTTAGTTAAGTTCCTTCCCTCTTTGGGTCTCAGTTTTCCCAGCTTTGGAAGCTCAATGGTCTCCAAAGTCATTTCTAACTCCATGGTTGCCAGAGAAGGGAAAACCGAGGAAAGATGCCCAGACTTTCTCATGCCCGTTCCCATATCAGGTACGATTTATTTTAGGAGACTCAGAGTCTGAGAGAAAAGGAAGGCTGCCACAAAGCTCTCCATGCCCTGCTCAGCTGGCTCTTGGGGAGGGACTCGGCATCCATACGCAGTTTCTGGACTGTGCTGTTTAAGGACTACAACCTAGAGAGATATGGGAGGTTACAAGCCATTCGCAACAGCTTCCCCAAAGGTGAGGGGAGAGTGGTCTGGGGGGCTTCGCTCTGCCCAGATGACTGCCTTGGCAGCACCAACTCTTCCCTAAGCCCCAGCTGCCCCACCTCTATGGATCCTGACTTCCTCCTCTACATGTGAAGGGCGAGAGGAAAGGGAAATATTCCCCCAGAGATCCCTGCCTGCTTCTAGCTCACTCTGTATTACAGATGTGGACCTCAGTCGAGGCCACAAGGGGAGGAGACCGCCAGCCAGCCTGAAAGTCTCCAGCACCTACAGGCTCCAGGGCAAAAGGAAGGGCCTTGAAGAAAAGGAGTCCCCTCAACCAGCCTCCCAGTCCCTGAAATGTGCTTCCAGTCCAGGTGGGTGACTGAAGGATGTCCTGAATGTGCTAGACAGTCCCATGACCCCTTGTGGCCCTGTTGCCCTGGTCCCAGATGCTGGATTTCCTAGTGATCTGTCCCCACTTGCTGTGAGCACACACCCTACCTTAGGGGGCTCTATCTGTAGCCACAGTGCTCAGGTCCTACTGCCCTCCACCTTTTTCCCATCAGGTCTAATCTCTTCCTTGTCTGTTTACCTTCTTATTACTGTGCAGGACCCCCCCACAAGGTGAAACCCCCCAAGAAGCCAGAGAACCCAGAGCCCCCACGCTTTCCTCTGGGAAATGGTGAGTAAAACCTCTTTCAAATTAGCTCCTGCCGGATATTCCCACTCCCCACACCCTATGGCAAGGCCCATCCTAGGTGTGAGGATCCTCCTTTAGGGGCCAACATAAACTGAGTTGGAGCCCCCCAAATGCCTGCCTGCAGTACCACGGAGGGGGGAGCAGGTAGCAAGGGTCTTTGAGACAGCTGTGCCCCATGGACCCTTGTAGCACCCTTAACCCACATCACCAACATGCCCAGGACAGCTTATGGTTTGCCAAGCTCTTTACAAACATGGCTTCCTTTGGCCCATTTCATAGAAGAGTCCACTGAGGTCCAGAGATTCAGAGATAGCTGTAGAGTCACACAGCTAATGAGTGTCAGGTTCCATGCTCGCTCTGTCTGAGGTCAGTGAGGGGGAAGGGCAGGCAACTGTTCACACTCTACAAAAGGATGCTGCAGGTTATGCTCAGGAGAATCATTCTCTATTTCTGAATTCACCTTTTTGTTAGTCACTGAACTGAGCACTGGTTTCAGTGAAAACTCGTTTGTCCATGGAGGGTTTGGACCCTGAGGACAGCAGACCTGGGCCAATCCTGCACTGATGTCCATCCTCTGTGGGCCTCAGTTCCTTGTAAAATGAGCAATGTTTGGTGGCACAGTGGACAGAGCATTGGGCCTAGAGTCAGAAAGACTCATCTTCCTGGGTTCAAATCTGGCCTCGGACACTTACTAGCTGGGTGACCCTGGGCAAGGCATTTAACCTTGTTTGCCTCCGTTTCCTCATTTGTAAAATGAGCTAGAGAGGGAAATGGTAAACCACTGCCAAGAAAACCCCAAATGGGGTCATGAAGCATCAGACATGACTGAAAAATGACCGAACAACAGCTGAATTAAATAGTAGCATGTGGAAAGGAACTATGTCTCCAGAGTGTCCAGTCCGAAATATCCAAGTCAGACAAGGTCAACAAGCATTTATTAAACATAAACAGAATCTATCAATGTCCTTTAGAGAGAGAGAGAGGAAAAAGAGAGAGAGAGAAACACAGAGAGACAGAGACAGAGAGAGAGAGAGGAGAAACAGACAGAGCGGGGAGGAGGCGGGAATAGATAGCAAGAAAAAGTTGTTTCAGTGGAAAACTGAGGTCAGCAGCCATGTAATGAAGGTGGGAAAAGTGAGTGAAGCGGTAGAAAGTGTGGACAACTTTTTCAGGAGAGGGGAGATATATAGATGATGATGATATTTAGGGGATGATATTTAACAGGAGTGGTAGAGTCTAAGGAGGGGTTTTTGAGGAAGAGAGAGACATGGACATGTTTGCAGACAACAGTGATGGAGCCAGTAGATGCAGAGCGGCTGAAGATGAGAGAGTGGGAATCTTTTAGAAAAGATAGAAGGGAGTAGGATTGAGGAAGCATGGGAAAGCTTGGCCTTGGTTAAGGGGTGTTGACTTCTTCATAACAGACAGGAATAAAGGAGAGGATGGAGGATGCTGCCAAGAGGTTGTGAGAGGAGAAAGAAAAAGAGAGAAAGGGAAGGTCTTAGTGAATGGTCTCATGTTTTTTGGCAGAGTACAAGGTAGGTTTTCAGCAGATAGGGTGAAGGGAGGGGGACAAGGGAAAGAAAAGAAGATTTAGAAAATCAACTGCAGTGAGTGGGAGAGTAAATCAATTAAAGTATAAAAAAAATTGTCTTGCTGCAGTGAGAGCCCAGTTAAGATTGTGTAAAATAATATGGTTATGGATGCTTCTATGATTTTTTTCCAGTCTTATTCAGTAGTATGTAAGTTGGGGTGCAGGCCTTGAACAGTGGGAAGGATCCAAGACTGAAGCTTGGCAGGACAGGATCATAAGTAAAACAGGGTGATGGATTTCAGCGAAGAGGATGGTGGAGAGATGAGATGAACTGGCTCACCAAGGGGTCAAGATGGGGAAGAGAGGAGAGTGTAGCCATTGCAAGAATTATGCCCTGGGAAAGAAACAAGGGATGGAGGGATTGGGGGTTGTTGTGAGGATGGAGAACAAGTGTATGATAAATATGGGGGAGGTTGTGCATAGAAGGTGTTCAGGTCAGGTGTGTGTGTTGGTTCAGGAGTAGGCTAACAGTGATCTTCTTATCTCTTGGCCCCATAGGAATTCGGAGTGTGTCTGCATCGGTCCAGAGGGCTGTGGCCGTGGCATCCAGCGAGCTCCCAGGCACCTGTGGAGCAGTGGAGGGTGTCCTTATCAAACAGGTGTTTGAGTCAGGTAGATGATGTGTGTGAGGGGAACAGGACCTGAAGAGCAACTGAGAGTCCCTCAGCCCATCTTGTCCCTAGACCCAAAGGGGACAAGGGGGCCTGACTCCGAGCTGATGGGGTGGCCCAGCCACTCTAATCACCCTACAGCAGACATGGGGCTGAGAGAGCTGATATGTGTTCTGAGGGCTCCAGAACCTGTAGAGCTGGCACCACTGCCGGTGGGGCACTCCATGGCCCTCGTCCAGCCCTCACCTGACCCAAGGCCCTTCCTTCCAGGAGGCTCCAAGAAATGTATCCAAGTCGGGGGAGAGTTTTATACACCAGGCAAGTTTGAGGAGCCCAGCGGAAAAAACAAAACCAAAAGTCCAAAGCCGCCAACAAGAACTAAAGCTACCCAAGCACCCCAAACCGTAAGACCCTCAAGGACAGGGGACAGCGGCCCCTGTCTGACCTTCTCACCTTCCTGCTAAACAGTAGCACCATTTCCAGGGCCTCCACCCAACAGAGAGGCAGCCAAGGGTGCTGACCAGGTTCTGGGAAGCTTCAGGGGCAGTCCCAGAGCTGCCTGGGAGAAAAGGTTCACTGAGTCCCCCGAGACCCCCTCCCTGATTCTCAGGTCCCCAGTCAGAGACCATCCCTGCAGTGGGACTATGGGGGCCTCCCCAGAAACCCACTGGGCAGGTAATGCTCCCCATTCTCAGAACCCCTTTGACCTCTCCTCATCTGTGCTGGCTTTGGGGTCAGAAAAGCTACCTCTGAGACCTCCAGGGGCATCCTCTCCTGGTCTCCATCTCACCTGCAGCCTGGGCATCACAGCATGTCTCTTCACTGAACTGCTAGACTGAAAAGCTTTGCCAGTGCACAGGGCAATGACTTGGGGACAGAGCTCACCTTCCAGTGGGTCAGGGCCCTCTGCCTTTCCATTCCCAGGACAGAGCAGAGCTACAGCTGAGCCAACAGAATGGTGTGCCTGCCACCCCAGCCCAGGCCCCAGAGTTGCACCTCCACCAGGTATAGCCAGGGTCACTCCTCCCCCACTCCCCTTTCCTGTTCCTTCTCCTCTTCCCCTACCCTGCTCCATTCACCAGGCCACCCAGGCCCAGGTGCTGATGAAACGGGGAGGAATGTCCAGGTAAGTATGTCTAACAGAATTATAACTGACCCTGACTGAGGGTCTGGAAGGACATTGGAAAGTCTTGACACGGCCCGGAAGGGGCGTGACTTCATGTCAACACATGACAATTCCCAGATTGGCACTGATGCTTTAATTTGGATGAATGGCCATTCTGAAGTATCTGAAGGACTGTATTAGGAAGAAGGGATCGGCTTTGTTCCACTTGGCCCCTGAGGGGTGGAGGGTGGGGGAAGAAAGCTGCAGCCTGGAGGTCAAAGAAGACCTTCTAACTGGAGGAACTGTCTCAGAGTGAATGGGCACTTGGGAAAGTGATGAGCGCCTCCTCCTTTCTGAAGGAGGAAGTTGACATAGCCTCTCAGCTTCCTTCCAGCTTGGACATTCTGTGATGGGTGGAGGGGCAGAGGAGATGAGAGTTATTAACACACTTAGGTGAGCAATTGGCTCTAATAGGGAAGACCCTGAAAGGAGCCAAGGCAAGCTAAACTGGCATTGTGGGATCCTTGGGGAGAAGAGGTGAACGAGGCTGGAGAATAGGGAGATGGATCACTGGGTTGGGTGAAGAGATGACACAGACCTCTTAGACCATATGAGCAAGCCTGGGCAGCCCTGCCCCTGCCTCCTGCCATGTTCCAATGGGCCCATCACACTGGGGTCTCTGGCTCAGACCTGTGATTAAGGAGGGAAAGCTGGCAGCAAGACTGGCATTTTGGTCCCCCCTGCCTTTAGAAGAACGATGATGAGTGTGCTGTGTGCAGAGATGGTGGAGAGCTGATCTGCTGTGATGGCTGTCCCCGAGCCTTCCACCTGACCTGCCTAGAACCACCATTGACAGAGATTCCCAGGTAAGAGCCCATGGGAGCCAGAGCCTAGGAAGTTCACAGTCCCATGGCTCTGCTCACCAGATCAGTCCAAGGCCCCCATGCTCCAAGAGCTTGGCAGCTGAGAAGAACCTTAGACATCCCTTCATATACCTCCTTATCATACTGAGAAGAAAAATGAAGAGGGTGGGGTATGATTTGTCCAATTAACCATAGTTCTATCCACTATTTGGCATGACAGATGGGGATATTGGGGGGATTCTAGGGTGAGTGTATCATCACAAGCCTCCCTATAATTACCGCCCAACTAGAGGAGGAAAAGTTTAGCTGGACAGCAGTCCATCTTGTCCAGAGGATATAGGGAAAGTTTATCTGAAGAAGATGGACTGGGAGGTGGGGAGGAAAGAGTAAATAGATTATAAGCCCAGTAGGCACTCACATTGTAATATGACAACTTAAAAAGCTAGTGTGTTCTTAAGATGCCTCCAAGATGAGGGAGGAAGCATTTGATTGACCTCTGCTCTGGTCTGACCCCATCTGGAGCCCTGTGATCAATCCTGGGCATCAGAGTTTGAGAAGGACATTGGTAATCTGGGAAGTGCACCAAGGAGGGCAAGCAAGATAGTCAAGGGTCCTGAGTACATGTCACCTTGGGGAACATGACAGCTGTCATCAAGTGACTGAAGATCTCTTTTGGGGGCATGTGGAGGCTTGTTTTCCTTGAGCCCAGAGGACAGAACCAGAAGCAAGATGGAGGTGGAGTGGGACCAAGGTGGGGAAGTTCAACAAAGAGGCAGAATAAGGTTAGATGTCAGAAACATACTTTGTTAGAGCCCATAAGTGGAAGCTCTCCATCCTGGGAGACTCAAGTGGAGACTGAGCAACCACTGGACGATTCTGCTAAGGAAGAGGTTTCTTTTGGGTAAGGGGTGGATAACATGCCTCCAAGGCCCTTGCCAGCCCTGAGACTATAATTCTGTGACCAAAAAATGTCATTTCTAGACTTCCTAAAAGAGATTGTTTAAGGGGAAAAGGTTTAGTGAATGAGCTCTCCCTTTTCCCTCTTCTCTATGCTCTTCTGCCTGGTGGGAGACTGCTTCCAGTGGAATGTGGCGGTGTGGCTGCTGCATAGTTGGGAAGGTGAACAAGGATGGGCATCAGGTAGAGGATAGAGCCCTCCACCCAGAGACTCCGGTATGCAACTGAACTGAGGTCCCTCAAATCTGTAGGGATGTGTCCCCTTCTCCAACAGTAACCTTGTCCATGGTCCTGATTATCTCTCCCAGAAGGGTCATAACCCAAAAGTTGGTGGGATCAGCTTGAGGGTTGATTTTCCTGTCCATTGATATTGTTCAAAAGCAGTCATTTAACATTCAGAGCTGGACATTCCTGTTCTTACCAAACAGGCTCTCCTTGGACTAAGACCAGCTAGAACACAGTCAAGAAACCACATCCAGGAGCCCACCCCCAGTCTGGGGGCTACTTTCACCTTCAAACAGCCTCTCCCCACTACTTCTTCTCCATCTCTGATGCCAGAACTTCCTTTGGTTACTTGCCAACCCCTGCAAAACTCAGGACTGGAGAGGCAGCAGGTGAGTGAGATTGCAAGGTCAAGGGCTGTGGAGCTATAGCCCTTTCCTAGAGATGCCCTAACTCTCTGGACTTGCTCTGGCTCCTTCAAGCAGCTTGGGCACATTCCCAGGATAGAGATGCCCTTCTACCCTTTCCTCCCTCTCTGTTATTGGATCCAGATGGTAGTTTTAGGCAGTAGGGCAGGAGCTGACCAGGGACTTACTAGTGACTAAAGCAATGGACAGTCCTACAGAGCCATTCCTTCAAGGTTAGCAGCCCAGACCTTGTAGATCACAGACCCTCAGGGCTGCCATGGACTATAGTGACCAACTAGTTCAACCCATGCCTGAGCCAAGAACTCCTCTGCTACACTCTCCACAAGGAAGGATTCTTCAGGCTCTGCTCACAGACCTACAGAGAGCGGGCACCCATTGCCTCCTAAGCAGCTTGTTCCATTCTGGAACATCTGGCTAATAAGTCTCCCTCCGGCTGCAGGTTCTGTCTCCTGGGGCCAAAAAGGCCAAGTCTGAGCCCTCTGACACAGAACAGCCTTTCACAAGCTACCTAGCTGTGGGAGAGAACTGAACTGACATGGCAAATGTTGATTGACTTATGAACTGATGATTGACGGCAGAACCGTCCCTCCCCCTCAGCTGCCAAATGGCCTAAACTGCCTCAGGAGGTGGTCGGTTGTCCCTTAGTGTAGTAAGCCAAGGCTAGATGACCACTTTTCCTGGAGGAAGTCCAAATGACCTTGGAGACTCTGACTCCAGCTGAAGTTATGGTTCAGGATGAGAAGCTATCAAAGGTTTGGTTTGTAGCATATCTAAAGGACATGGCATTGCCCTCCCTACCAACCCTGCCAATTCTCTCCAGGTTTCTCTTCCTAGGCTAGGATTGGCTTACTCATTGAAACCTGTCCTCATGCTGGAAGCTTGAGGTGGTTCCCCAGAGGGCTGCCCACACAGATACAACTCACCTCCCACGCTTCTAGGAGCTGAAACCAGGCAGAGAAGCAGATGCAAAGTAGAGTGAGCTGAGAGTCCAGTTTCTGCCCTCTATAAAGGAAGGCATTGGGAGAGTTGGGTACTCAGCCCTCCAGTTCAGAGGATAGAGGAAGCTGAGGGAGGTGATGTTACTCAAGGCTTGAGTTAGCAGCATGGTGTTCAGGATGGAGCTTAACCTGGGAGAGGCTCCCAAATGGCAACCAGGCAGAACAGCATTTACCATCTCTCCCATCCATTGGTAAGTGCCTTTCTGAGGCACTCCCAATCTGAATGAGAGGGGCTGCTTTGATTCCACCTTCTCTCAGCACAATCTCAGGCTGCTTGTCATTGCTTTTTACCCCAAATGTCCTTTCCTGGCCTCTTTTAGTAAAAGCATTGTCCACATAGGGAAGGAGGCAGTTCCTTACATGCAATATCATTGTATATCTTGGAGTTATACCTGCAGACGGGATTCTCTCAGCCACCCAAGGGAGTGCTATGGTGTCAGAGACACAACAATTCATTGCCAGCTCTTTTTCTGGCAGGCTCTCTTCTCAGAGGAGTGATCATGGGAAGGAGAGCACTGGCAGGTGGGGGTGAGATGGGAGGAGGGGGTAAGCTGTACTGCCTGGCTTACATACCAATGCCACCCTTCTGGTGAGGGGTTGTCTCTGTAGCAGCTCTCAGCTGAGGAGAGGTGTGGCATCTGCCAAGGAAGTGAGGATATGCTTCACTGTACCCAATGCTCCAGGGCCTTCCACTGGCACTGTCATTTCCCAGCCAACTCCACCAGGACAGGGTGAGTGAGGTCTGGATGATGCAGGGCTGCAGGTCAAAGCAAGCCTGCTGGAATGAGACCCTCACAAGACTCCACTGGGGACCAAGGAGGGACACCCTTGGAACCCCTGAGATCTCAGATGTCTAGGAATATTGGGTACCTTCAGCACACCTCTTAACCTCTAAAAGGATACTGAGATTTTGCCTTTAGAGATGCATTCCTTTGTGTGTGGGGCTTTCACAACTTTGCATGAATTACTGAAGTTTAGGTAAGGAAAGAGGAGATTAAGGAGTCACCTTGGAATGCACAATCCGGAGGGAAGGAAGGGCCTAGTGGGGAAGATGGGAAGTAGGCTTCCATCAGGAGATGGGTCACCTAAAGAGGGGAACATCAGAGCTTAAAAAGACATCAGAATTGCTCACCTTCTCAAGAGGTGGGAGGGAGGGAGAGAATTTGGAATTCAAATTTTTTAAAATGAGTGTTAAAAAGTATTTTAGTGTAATTGGGAAATTAATGAAATAAATAAAAATATATTTTTAAAAAAGACATCAGTGTTGATCTAGGTCATCCCCAAGGCCATCTCTGACTACAAAAACAGAAGGTTCACCTGGAACAAACTCTTCAAACCTAGTTAACTTGCGCTTGGTAAACTGAGCCCTTCCCCAGGAATGGAAACATTAATGTGGGAGAAATCTGAACCTCTGTTCTCCTTTGCCCACCCACAAGCCCAGCTCATCCCATCATCTACCCAACCATGCAGGAAGCATCTCTGCCTTCTCTGTCCTTTCCTTCCATTCCAGGGGGATTGTCAAGTGCAAACTCTGTTCACAAGACCCAGCCCTCACTTCCAGAGAGGACACTCTGAGCTCTAGCATCTCAGCCCTGGAGTCTGTGACGGTCAGTGGGACCCTCAGCCTTTACCCACCTCATCAGATTACTGAAACTTCCTAAACCCTCCCTAAATGCCTACACCCTGCCAAGCCTAGGAAATGCTTCGTTGTGCTTTTACTTGGACACCCTCCCAGGAGCCAGAAGGAGCTTGAAGCTCTACTCTGTGCATGGCTTCACAGGCCCCTGTCCACTAGAAATTAAGGGAAACCAGGAGGTTCAAGAATGGACCTTGACTGAATTGGTCCAATGCAATGGGTCTGGAATTCAAATTAGGCCAAAAGACCCTGATTAATGTCTTAATTAACTAATAACTTTGTTGTGGTTGCTGTTCAGCCATCCTTCAGTTGAGTCCAATGCTCCATGACCCTGTTTGGGGTTTTCTTGGCGAAGATAGTGGAGTGGTTTGCCATTTCTTTCTCCAGTTCATTTTATAGATGAGGAAACTGAGGCAAATAAGAGTTACATGACTTGCCCAGGGTCACACAGCTAGTGTCTGAGGTCAGATTTGAACTCAGAAGATGAGTCTTCTTGACTTCAGCCCAGGCACTCTATCTATTGTGCCACCTAGCAGCTCTTAACGAACCTAACTAACCCTATATTCCCGCTGCCTGTTTTCCAGGCTTCCTGACCCACAGGGCTCCCCAGACTTTCAAAGGGAGCTCCCAACAAAGTCCCTTTGGGCTTGTGAGCCAGGCCCAAAGTAGGGAGGGAAAGATGATTAGAAAAGGTAGCCCCTTTGGCTCCTGACCCCTCAGGACCAGAGGCTAGTAGTCCTCCAGGAGAGTCAGGACAAGGACCTCTGGGCAGTCTGCTAGTTGGGGCTGATGTTCTGGAGAAACATCTCACCTTAGCCCCAACCACTGCTTGAAACCTGGGTTGACATTTCACTTCTCTCCAACACAGGTGAGTGGAGATTCTTCTCGGAATGAGACCATTCTGAACAAAGATGAGCTAGACTCACTTCTGGGAGAGGTAACTTGACCTGTTGAGTCCTATGTTAGTCCCTAGTGAATTCCACTTTATTGAATATGACATGTTGTTCTAGCCCTTTGAGACTGTCCTAAATCTCAATTGCTATCCATCATGTTAGCCTGGATGCTAACATAGCTCCATCCATATCATTGCTGAAAATATGAAACAGCCGAGGCCTCAGCATAGCTCCCTGAGGCACTCCACTAGAGACCCCATCCCTCGAGGCGGAAATGAATCTCTTAAATAATACTCTGTGGATCCGGTTCTTCAGCCAAGCACCTGCCTGGGCCACCGGTTCCCTCTCATCATCCTCTACATAGGACTCCATGATATAAGATCCTTGGGCCTTCCAGATCTGAATTGATGATACCAGGGGACCTCTTTGAACTTTAGTCTCTGCATCGATGACACGAGGCAGATGGACTGAAGGGTCTTAAAGGGTACTTCTAATTTCATCCATCTAGTCTTCTTGGTATTGAGGAATAGAAAATTCTTACTGTCCTAAGACCTGGAAGTTTAAAGAATGCCTGGACAGTTCCTACATCTAGACAAGTTACTGGTCAAAGTTAGCTATTTTTCAGGTGGGATGGGGCCGAAAGGGAGGGATGGGTTAGGGATAGATGGGTGAAGAGAGCTGGAAAGGATCTTAGAGGCTGTGGAGTCCATTCCTCTTGTTTTGCAAGGGAAGTACCAGACTGAACTTGGTTCAGTGAGTTGCTGAGGGTCACACAGCTATTATGTGTCAGACACAGAATTTGCAACCAGGATTTGTCCTTGACTCCAAGTACTGCATCCTATCCCCTGAGCCCTGGCTGCTTCTCACACAGAGGTCCAGAAGGAGCCCCACTCCAGGCAGATGAGCCACTGCCCTTATCCATTAGGCAGGAAGACTTTTCTGAGAGAGAGGCAGGTGGGTGGCCTCGTAGTCTTTTCCTACTATGTTGTGGTCCCCTGAACCCCCTGACAGCATGGTGGGGCTCTGTCTTCCAGAACTCCTTTGATGGAATCCTGCATTGGGCATTCCAGAATATGTCTCGCCCCCTCTCTGAGGCCCAGAGCTTTTTCTCTTAATGCTGTACAAAAATGGAGCCCAGCCAAGGAGGAACATAGACAGGTGGCGGTGACAGACACCTTGAGAAGCCCTGGGTGCTTTCCCACAACTGTGTCCAGCAATCCAAAGATTTCTTGAGCACACCCTGAATGCAGGAGCCATGGCCAGTGTTTGGCTGTATGACACTATGCAACAAGAGTACTCAAATACTTACTCAAGATGACTTATTTCTGTGCTTTTTGGGAGGGGATATATAGGGTGGAGGGGGAGTGGGATGGAGTGGGTGGGAGAGACCAAGATGGAGGGCCAAGGAGGGAGGCACTGCCTGATCCTGGATTAAAAATCAATGAGATGAATAAAATAAAGGAATAAAAATCCATGTTAGAGGCTCGTGGCATAAGAGAGAGGGACTGTACTTGGCATCTAGGGGTTTCAAGGTCCACCTCTGACATTTATCTTCTACACGTGACCCTAGACAAATCACTTGGCCTCTGGTGTGTTGGGCAGCTTTACTAGGCAAGACATCAATGGGATGGAAGGTATTTCCACATGGTATATCACTACCCTCTGGGCACTAACTTCTCACCTGGGGAACAGGTGCTGCTGAAAAGAATTCGTTTGAATATGAGCTCTACCACTTAGGAACTTTGTGACTTCAGGCAAATAGCTTAATCTCCCAGGGGCTCTCACCTCCTCCTTGGTAAAAATGAGGTCCCTGCCCAATCCACTTCCCATGACCCAAGGGCCCCCTCTCTGCTGGTTAGGTTAGGGAAATAATCCAATAGGAGTGAATCCTGCTCAAGAATGAACCCTTCTGTACACACAGGTGAAAGAGACTAGGTCAAAATCTAGAATTCTCTCCCCAGAGGCTTTGATGCATCTATACCAACAAGGTGTGAATGACTCAAAGAAGAGCCAGACACAGGGTAGCTTCGAAGGAAAGGACCATCTCATGAGGGTGCAGCTGTCCTGACTTCCTGCGGCCAATTCCCATTTTTGGCATGCATTTGAGACCTCCTTTTGCGAGGGTGCACAACCTCACCCAGGGCACTGGAACATGCTCCTCACCAGACCCTTTCCCAGCATCCATCAATCTCTCTGTCTCCCTGTGCCTACCTTGACTAGAAAAATGACTCACTCTGACTTCTTGGATTTCCCCATCAGGTTTCCTTTGGTGCTTTTCTAGGTCTGTTTGAAGGAGTTTGGGGAGGAGAGTTCACTCTGTTTCGTCCTATTACTCCTTTGTTGGTTCTTCCTCTATCATAAGTTTTTTCAATTCAATATAAATTTCAATTTAAAATAACACTCAGTGTGTGCCAGTCACTATACTAGGTGATGAAGATACAAGAGCAAAAATTAAACAGACCTTGTTTACTAGGGTGTGTGTGTGTGTGTGTGTGTGTGTGTGTGTATAACGTGTACACGTATAGATAAATACAAAATACAAAGCAAACAAATACAAGGGATTTGGGGGGGATAACCCACCCCCTGGAAGGATTAGGGGGTGACTACTGAACAAAGCCACGAAAAACAGGTATTTCCAGTGTTTGAGGTGAGGGCAGGGACCATTTCAAGCCTTCGGGACCCCTTAACAAAGGCCCAAAGAGCTGAAGGGGAATATGGACGGATAAGTGAAGGAACTTCAAAGTGGCCCCGTCGGACCGAAGCCCGGGACAGGTGAGAGGGGGAGAGATGAGGGCAGGCATTGACCTGCGATGTAGGAAGTTCAGTCCTGCCGCTGCCGGAGCTGTGGGAGAGGGGTGGAGAGGAGAGACCCGGAGGGCCGACTTTTTCATTTTTAATTAATACAGTTAACGAGGGAGGTGGGCTCCGCGCTGTCCCACCCGGCGGGAAGAGGGCGAGGCGAGCCCAGCCCACCTCGGGTGGTACCGCATCTTTGGAGGACTCGTCCTGCGGGAAGGCACCGGGAGGGAGCGCTCGAGCCTAAGTGGGGGACAGAGAGGACCCTACCACTGTGGGGGATGGGGCGGAGCGAACCTGGGTTGCCAGGAGACAGCGTCTGGACCCGCTGCCAACTGAGCCTAGAGGGCAGCGAGAGGTGGCTGGATCCGAACCATGGCGTCTCACGGGCGAGAGAAGGCACCTCCGGACCAAGTGCATCAGAACCAGATCATGTGCGAGCTGATCCGCAAGGAGCTTCGGGCCCAGAAGCTGTACACTACCTACCACGTGAACCCCAATCGCAAAGGTGCGCGCCCCCCGCCCTGGGGAGAGGGGGGAGGGCTCAGTTGTGTGGGGTGCACCCAGGGATGGCATCGGAGAGGAAAAAGGGCCCGAGAATCAGGCGGAGATCACACAAGCACCCCGCGAACCCCACTAAGCTGGCATCCACGCCGCAGACTAAGTGAAGTCTTAGGGTGAGGATGCGCCGGCCTGCTCACTAGCGGGCACGGAGGGGAACCCTGAGAGTCGCCGGGGCGGGGGTGAAGGGACGAAGGGAGAAGCACCCTAGAGAGTTGGACCTGGAGTCTGAAAGATCTGAGTTCAAATCCTGCCCTATACATGTATTAGTTGAGTGACCCTAGGGAAATCTTTTGTCCCCTTTTTCAGTTTCCTCACCTGAAGCATGGGAATAATGTTAACGCTTGCCTTCCAGGACTGTGAAAAAATAAGATGAAATGATCTTTTGTAACTTTTACAAACCTCAGATGGCCATATTGATACTAGCTGTGAGCTATTTAATAATTTAGTATTTAATAATACTATTATCACTATATTATAGTACAGCTAAATACTAGCTATTACTACCTCTCCTACAAGAAGAGAATGAGGAAAGACAGGCTCCAGAGAAGAACCCAGCTCTTCTGCTGTGCCTCTCCCCGACCCAATGACAAGCATAGGACCTGGACTCTGGAACTTGTCAGAGATAAATAAAAAGGAGGAAGATCCCACTTCAGGCCCCCAAGTGCCTTGTCATGCCTATCTTGGGGCAGCGAGATATCCACGTGCATGGACCACCGGGTTTGGAATCAGGAAGACTCATCTTCCTGAGTTCAAATCTGACCTCAGACACTTTCTAGCTGTGTGACCTTGGCTAGGTCACTTAATCCTGTTGGCCTCAGTTTCCATATCTGTAAAATGAACTGGAGAAGGAAATAGTAAACCACTTCAGTATCTCGGCCAAGAAAACCCCAAATAAGGTCACAGAGAGTTGGTACACAACTAAACAACATGCTCATCTTACTGAGCTGGGCATGAGGCTGGAGAAGTGGTCAAGCACCATCTGTAAGACACAAACTGGGGCATCCCAGGGAAGCAGGACTAGGTTCTCCAACCCAAAGAGACAATTTGGAGTTAAGGTTACGGTTAGATGTGCTGCCCCCAGCCCTCCAGATGTGGGGAGCTGGAGAGGGGAATTCAACTTAATAGCTAGTAATTATAAAACACAATCAGGTTTGCAAAGCACTTTGCATGGATGACCTCATTTGATCCCTAAAGTCTGGTGGGGCCGGTGCTATTATCCCCATTTTATAAATGAGGAAACTGAGACACAGAAAGGTTTCACAACTTGCTTACTGCTAATAAGTGTCCGAGGCAGAATTTGAAATCTGGCCTTTCTGGCTGCCAAGTCTGAGTCTCTAACCATTGTATAGCTTAGCTACCTGCTTCATCCCTGAAGCGTGGCTTTCTCATTCCACCCCAGAGAGCAGTGATTGACATGTCTTTGCTTGAATCACTCAGGCCAGGCTGTTTGACCCTCATATTCCTCTGTGAACATACTTGTTTATTTCCTTTGCGAAGCTGCACCAAGTTTTCATTTTTGTTTCCCTAGTACCTGGAACACAGTAATTACTCAATCCTTTTTTGTTTGTTTGTTTGTTTTGTTTATTGGTCCCAACCCAAGGAAGCATCCTCCCAAGGCACTGCTTTTCATCTTAGCTCTAAAAATCTGCCTCCTGCAAGTCAAGGTCAGATAGAATGTGTCATAAGTGGTACTTGAACTCAGGGCACCTCACCTATTAGGGCTGTGCTACATCCCCTACACCAGGCTGCCTTTCTTATAACAGTGATTAAATATAGACTCTCAGAGTTTGGAAATATCCATTCTGGATGAAAACATATTGGCTTTCTGTGGTCACTACTTCCTTTTCTAAATATTTCTCAGTCATCTCTCTAATTACATATCTTAGAGTTTTACCAAGAAATCAGATCTTACTGGGAATGTTTTGTGTTTTTCCTTTCCATTTTTCTTTTGTGAAATCTAAAGCTTCCATTCTAGATCATCACAATGAAAAGGGGGTATGGCTTAAAAAGACAGTCAATAAAGAAGCCTTTATTAAGCACTTACTATGTACCAGGCTGCATGCTAAGTTTTAAGGGTACAAAGAAAGGTCAAAACCAGGAGATCTAGGGACAGTTATAAAGGCAAGAAGACAATGTGGCCTTGTTATTAGGGATGGCTTCCTGAATATCAGGGAACTTGGACTGGCCTTGAAGGCTGGGTGGGATTTGGATGGTTAGAGACACATGGGAAGTTATTTCATACAACGCTTTCTGAGTCTCACTTCTGTCTCAGTCTTAAGCTATTTGGGGAAGAGGCACAAGGAATGAATTAAAAGAATATGTTTTGTGGGTGCACGAAAAAGAACCTATGGGCTTTAAATCCAGTGAGGCGACAGATATGACTCTATCCCATTGCTCTCACTTTCCAAGAGTGACAAAAAAAGAGGAAATCAGGGCTGGAGTAATGGCCTCCTCCAGTCCTATTTTTCCAGTTCACACCATCATCAGACTTTGGACAAGAGTAGCAGAGCACTGAACTTAGTCAGAAAACATGGGTTCAAGTCCTGGCTAACCTTTCTGAAGCCTGTTTTCACATCTCTAAAATGGGGATAATACTACCCATGTTGATTATCTCACAGGGTGACTGTGAATCTCAAATAGAATAATGTATAAAGTGGGATCTAAATGTCTGTTTTTATTTCCACCTTGGGAGTGAGACAGGGTGGAAGCTCATATGGATCATGGTTCTCTGGCATTGTCTCTCTGCAGTTCAAACAATAACCCGACCTTGGGCAGAGAAGTTAGCTACGAAGGGAAGGGGAGTCAGTGCTGTGGTCAGTGTCTCAAAGAATGACAGAATGGTGGAGTCAGAAGGGACCTTAACAGCCAATTAGTTCAGCCCCTACCCACAAAGGAATCCCCGTTCACAATATACTCAAGCAGTGACCCTGCTACTGGCTTCTCTGCACCGTTCTCTGCAGTTCACACAATTACCACACTTTGGGCAGGGAGAGTGAGGTGTGCATTCGTCCTTCGTTGCCAAAGAAGAGAAATGATGATGTGACTTGCACTTGACTTTGTTTTGAGGGAAGGAGGGCTGTGCAGGTCACCGTCTCACTCCTCCTCCAGAGCCATCTGAGTCCAGTGGCCAGATATTCATCAGGATGCCTGGAGATGACCTAGGATGAGGTCATGCAGCTAGTGTCAAGTGTGTGAGGTGACATTTGAACTCAGGTCCTCCTGCCTCCTGCACTGGTGCTCTATCCACTGCACCACCTAGCTGCCCTTAGGAGAGTGAGGTATAGGAGAGTTAAGCCTGGGCTAACAGGTATAATGTTGTTTCTCTGCATTTCATACCATCACTACCCTGAGGTTGGAGCAGAGAGACAGAGAGATAATGTTGAAAAAATGATCTGCTTTTCTATCTCAGCATCATCACAAGGCTTGGGTAGGGTAAGGACAAAGGGCAAGCGATGCTTTGGTGTAATGTTTCTCTCCAGTTCACACCAGGCTTGGGGTGGGAGCAGGGAAAGAGGGGAAGAGTTAATGTTAGAACGATGCCTCTCATGTATTCTCTTTCCAATTTACGTCAGGCTTGGGGCAGTAGAGTGTAGGGTTAGTGCTAGGATAAAACCTCTCATATATGGTTTCTTCCCAGTACACCACTAGGTCTGGAGCAAGAGTAGGGAGTAGAGAGAGTCAGTGCTGGGATTGAGTTCTCTTATGTTGTCTCTCTGCAGTTCACACCATCACCAGGAAACCTATGTCCTGGCATGACAATGTGGAGGAACCTGCAGATGGTAAGAATTTTCTCTGCTCAAACTAGTGAAGAAGGTGGGGACATTTCACCTGGTAGTTGCAAGCTCAGCTCTGTCCTGCCCTGGTGCCTAGGAGGAGCCAGTCAGCAAGCATACAAGTAGTGAGATTCAAAGGTGTTCAGCAGGGCCCTGACTGGCGTAGCTTGCATCCAGATTCTAGCCATGATTTTCAGGCTGGGAAGAGGGAGGGGAAGGGGTTATTCTCAATAAAGTCCACCTTCCCCTGACTTCTCCTCATTGCAAAGGGGTTACCCTGGGTCCCTGAAGGCTGAGAAAGCAGAACAGGGCTTGATGGGACTAAAGTTGGGTCCAATGCTGCACAAATAAATCATGGAAGTCATCTACTAGGATGCTCATCTCGGCCAGCCCTGCAAATAGACAGTGAACTGGGCCCAGGGTCAAACAGGAGGCAGTGGTATGTGGGTTACTGTCCTGTGCTTTTACTGACTGGGGCCTCTCTGTGAAATGAAGGCCAATCTCTTTAACACCAAACATTCCTCCTGTGTCATCTTGCATGGGTCAGTCTTGGAAGGACTGAAGTGGAGGGTCACTGGGCACAGAGAGCGTGAACAGACAACAGATAAATTGCACAGAAGTGGTATTAAGAATGTCACCCATGTAGGACAAAAAAACCCCAACACCACCACTGCCGCTGACGGGCTGGTCATGTTAGAAGGCCTTTTTGCCCCCTGATATCCCACAATGTGAAGACCCTGTGGCCCATTTAGGGGAGGGTCTAAATCAACTGGATCAGGGCAGCTCACATCAATATGATCAGATTTAACGCTGTGCAGGAGGGTGTCCCATGAGATGAGCGCTGCAATAGCAACAGCATTCTAGAGCCCAAGGAAAGTTTGGTCACTTATGTCATTAACCAGAGAAAGACATAATGACCACAGGAGGTGCTCGACTTAAGCCACCTGCCTCCGGTACAGGATTCCTAGACCAAGGCTAGCTCTCCCTGGGGGATAAAGGCTAATGACTTTGGACTTTGAGCAGACTGGCCCTACTTACAGCCAATTCAGCAATCCAGGCCGACCTCACCTTTGTGAAGTCATTGATCCTCTTCAAGAACTAAGAAGGAACAGCCCTCACCCTACTGCCCAGTCCACCATTCCCGGCTTGGTCTTGCTCCTTTTGACAGACTCCATATTGACCTTGGCAGAAAACATGGCTGTGGAGCATTAGGAACTCTGTCCAGCCCGATCCACACCCACTGGTGGCAGCAGTTCCCTCAGGGGCCTGTTACATTTTTCCTTGGACATGATGGGAGACTGTGTGGCAATATAGTTCATATTTAAAATATCCAGGTGCTTTGCACACAAGCACATCACAGACCTATTATTAAAATAAGAAGGCTTTCAATACCAGGCAGAGCATTTTGTTTTCATCTTGGTGACAGGGTGGCATGGTCAGATCTGTGTTTAGGCTAGATTACGGTTGAGATGGCCTTTTGCCTGTCACATCTCAAAAGCTCCCTCCCTGTCTCTTACCTATAGCCAAGTTCCTCAATATCATTCACTACGCTGCCCAGGGACCCAAGAAGAAATACTCGGAGCCCCAGACAGAGAGCCAGGAAATTGGCTGGGACTCAGAACCTTTGGTGAGTGCTTTAGGGAGCCAAGGGTGTCCTTCCAAGAGGCAAGGCCCCAATCTCCACCCTGCCCCCCCATTCACAGCTGATTCCTCACCCTTCCAAGGCCACAGACCTACAAGCCACACTGGCCCAGCACCACAGAGAACTAGACAGAAGGAAATGTGTTTAATTTACGGTCACACTTTGTTAGATACAAGAAGGAACATCAGCCAGATACTTGGGGAATCACCTTAACATGGCAGGAGGCAGGGCTGGATCAGGTAACTTGAGATCTCCTCCAGCTGCCGCAAGCCAGGATGTCCAGGTGACAAATGGTAAACTCCCACTTATTAGGAATACCAATGGCGGGGGGGGGGGGGGGTGAACTTTAAAATTATTTGCAGCATGGGTCCTAGGAGCCTGTACCCCACAGGCAGAAACTAAAGATACCATGAGGGAATAATAGGAAAGGAGATTCCTCCCCCACCCCCATCCCAGCCTCCAGCAGCAGAGATATCACAGAGCTCACACACACGGCAGGCCTAAGAGCTGGAAAGGACCTCAAAGGTCCGACCCTTCCCCCCACCACATCTGATGAGAAAACTGGGGGAGAGGGGAAGTGAAGTAACAGGGCCTGGCTCCAAGCCATGCCCTCAGCCCCCAGATCTCAAGATGAGGTGTCCTTTGTCCTGTCCCTCCCTGACCTCTATCTTTTATCCCCTTATGCTGCTCATCCTTAACAGATGAGCAACTAAGACACAAAAGAACCCAGTGTTCCACAGAGTTAAGGACTAAAGCTGAAATTTGAATCCAGGTCCAGAGCTCTGACCCCTGCAACACTGCTGAGAGTAGTGGGTCTCATGAATGATCACTGAGGGTTGAGGCTGCCACTCCAGAGCAGCAGAGGGACCCATACACCAAGGAAATGGGACAAGGACATTCTCCCAAGAGGAAGCCCAGGGAGGGGGGAGAGAAGACGAAAGAAGCATAAGGGAAGCCAGGCCTGGGCCAGTTGGAGGCTGCACCCAATTAAACTGAAGCCATAATGGTCCTGACAGTCATTTATTTACACAACCCTTGCAAAAGGGCTGGCATGGATCCCACAGGGGCTATGATCGGATGGGGTAGTTGGGAATCCAGGGATAGGGCAGCAGGGAGATAGCTGCCTCAGCCCCCTCATGACCACATGTCCTCCTCTCTCCAGATCCCCAGTGAACGCAGGGACAACAGGATCAATTTTTTCCGCAGCTACAAGGATATCACAAAGTACATGGCGGAGTTCTGGCGCATAAAGGCCAAGCAGGGCTCAGACTAGTGGGGCCAGGGACACTTGGCTCCCCAGTCCTTGGGCCATGTCCCAATCCTCTGAAGCTGCTCATACCCTTTTTATGTTCCCCCTTCCCACCCCCAGCCCCCACCAGCCAGCCAGTGCCACAGGGGTGGCTCACACCCCCCAGCTTCCCCCACTCAGAAAGCAAAGGCAGCCAAGGGATGGCCGTGGCACGAGCCTGCATCCTCTCTCTGTGCCTACTCCTCTGTATAAAAGATGGCACTTAGCGTGCACGGCTCTTCATCTTCTCTCTTGCCCGTTTTCCAGGTCTCTTCTAAAAAAATAAAAAGACAAAAAGATACCACCTGTGTCGCCATGTCCTACTGTTCTTCCCTCCCTCCCGCCGCAGGCCCAGCTCTCAGCGCACTCACGTTGGGCAGCTTCTTGCCTGTCTTGTGGGGGCCCCTGCCATGGGCGGTCCGGGCTCGGAAGCCAGACACGTCATCATAGCTCTCTCGCGTGTTCCTCTTGGAACCTTTCTTCCTTCCGCCAAAACCAAACTTCTGGTTTTTGTAGCGCCGCTTGGCACTGGGCCTGTAACCAAACACGGTCTCCCCTCAGGGTCTCCCCTGCCAGGCTCCAAAGCCTTTCCCAGACCCACCTTCTAGCTACAGTCCAACCCTGGGATCCCCAACCCGGACCCTTAAGACCAAACAGAAAATACTGTTTGGCTTTTAAAGCCCTTTCCGACCAGTCACACTTTCCAGAGTAAGGTTCCTCCATGCACTCTACGATCTGTGACACAGCCTCCTCCCCTCTCCGCACCTTTGCACTGGCTGTATATCATGGCATAACTCAAAACCCACCTTCTGTTAAAGAGCTTTCTTGGCCATAAGGCCCATGCTACCTCACGCTCCTCAAATGCCTTTTCTGAGATTACTTCTTACCAAGTTTACACACACATCCTCCACTGATCACATGTATCTTTCCTAGTAAAATCTGGGCTCTCTTGAGGGTAAGGAGGGCCTGACAAATACTAAGTGCTAAATAATGCTTGCTGATTAGCAGGATCGGCTGACCCATGGCTCCTGCCCCTGGCAGGTGTCTAGGGGGCACAGTGGATCTGGAAGACCTGGATTCCCATCTGGCCTCAGATCCAAACTTACTTCCTGCTTGTGTGACTCCAGGCAAGGCACTTAAGCCCAGTGTCTTCCACTGCCAAATGGGCACAAAAGCCTTAACTCCCTTGAGGTAAGTGTGTAAAACGCTCAGCAGTGCCTGGTAGCCAGCAGGAGCCTCATCAACATTCTCTCCCTCCCTCCTGTCTCTAGGAGAAAAGTCAGCCTCACCCCTTCATCTGCTGAGCCTTGGCACCCTCCTTCTCGCCTCTCGAGAGCGATCTTCCATCTCCCTCAAGGAAGTCCAGTTTGTCGGAAAAGCCTGGGTGTACAGAGTGCCCTGGTCAGAAGGGCTGCACACCAGGAGGACAAGAGTAACCTGAGAAGCAGCCCATGGCAAGGTCCCCTCCTTCAAACCCTGCGAATATCCCTCCAGGTCAGCCCCAACCTTTCTGGTACTTCTTGATGGCTGTCATCATCTTAGACTTCTCCTGCTGCCTCTTCTGAAGAACCTCTGTCTGTACCTACAAGAGAAACAGCCCAGGCCAGTCTAGAAACTCCAACTGTGCCCATTAACTCTACATGGGTCAAATGTGTGACTAGATCCAAAACAGGAATAAGGGGCCAACAGGCCTAGCATCGAGAAGCCCCACACCCATGGAAACCCCAAGGCTGGGAAGTAGAGACCAAGTACTCACTTTCTCTTCACCTGATCGAGGGAGGTAAATCTTCAGTCACCATCCATAGATAAACTACCTCCCTCCCCTCCAGCTACATCAGGAAATAGCAATAAGGAGAAGAGGGACTCCAGGGACCAGGTCCTAATCCCATTTACAGAATGGAGGACAGGTGATCAGGCACTTAGACCTGGACTCCCCTGGGGTCTGACTCCGGAAGGTAAGCACCTGACCTGCCTCTCACCTTCTTGCCATATTTCCTGAGTGCTCGAAGCTGCTTGGCCTTTTCAGACTTCTCCATGGCAGCCTGTTTCGTCTGTAGCTTCTGTCGAATCTAGAGAGCCAATATAGGAAGCCCTGAGACTCTGGCAGTGTCCACCAGTGGGCAGCATGAGGTCCAAAAAGGGCAATCTTCTGCTCATGAGCATCAACAGGAATTGGGTGAGCAAGGGAGTTTTCAGAGGAAAAAAATTAAAGCTATCTAGTCACATGATAAAATGCTCTGAATCACTACTGATTAGAGAAATGCAAATCTAAACAACACTGAGGTGGTACATCACACCTACCAGACTGGCTAACATGACAGAACAGGAAGATGATAAACATTGGAAAAGATGTGGGAGAGCTGGAACATTAATTCGTTGTTGGTGGAGCTGTGAGCTGACCCAACCATTCTGCAGAGCAATTGAGAACTACGCTCAAAGGGCTACAAAAGTGTGCATCTCCTTTGACCCAGCAGTATTACTTGTGAGGCTCTATCCCAAAGAGCTCATAGAAATGGGAAAGGGCCCCACATGTACAGAAATATTTATAGCAGCTTTTTTTGTGATGGCCAAGAACTGGAAATCAAGGGGATGCCCATCAACTGAGGAATGGCTAAACAAGTTGTGGTATATGAATGTAAGGGAACACCATTGTGCTGTAAGAAATGATGAACAGGAATACTTCAGAGAGGCCTGGAAAAATTTATATGATGGGATGCTGAGCGAAAGGAGCAGAACCAGAAGTTTGTGCACAGTAAAATCCAGTCTGTGAGGACTGTTTCTGATAGACCAAGCCCTTCACAGCAATATAAGGACCTAAAACGTTCCCAGAATGAAGCAGACTATTTTCTCTTGTATCTTGTTCAGTTTTTCTCATGGTTTCTCCCACTTCTTTCAATCCTTCTATGCAACATGAGTAATATAAAAATGTGTTTAATAAGAATGTATGTGTAGAACCTATATAAGATTGCAAGCCATCTGGGGGAGGGACAGAAAATTTTAAATTTATGGAATGATCGTTGAAAGCTGAAAACAAATAAATGTACCAAAAGAAAATTGGATAAATACTTGCTCTATGCCAGGCCTTGTGCTAGGCACTGGGAATACAGAGGAAGGCAAAAATCACAGTCACCACCCTCAAAGAGCAATCATCTGAAGAGTGGAGAACTGCCAACAACACAGGCAGCATTAGGTGGCAGCTTGAGAAGGCAGGCAAGGGATGGGGCGGAGAGACAGGGGAGGAAGGAGCAGCGCCCTCTGATGTGAAGAGCTGGTGCCAAGCAACGGACTCACTGCCAGTTCACTTCTGAAATAAGCCACCCATCAAGGGCAGACACAAAAACACTGCTGGACACAGCCTCTGCCCAACTCCTACCTACCAGTGGGGAAGGGCTGCCAGCCTCCGCCAGCTCCTCCAGAGTCAAGTCAAGGGCTCTGAGATCCCCCTCCACTAGGATCCAGCCCTGTCCTGTAACATCCAGGCACTTAGTGGAGGACAGTCAGCATTTATATGGCACTTTCAAGTTTGCGAAGTGCTTTGCAAATAATCTCTTTATCTGCACAACAATATTGGGAGGCAAGTGCTTTTACCCCCATTTTGGAGAAGGAAATAGAGGCAGACTTGTCCATGGCTCACACAGCACAGAAGTATTTTTCTGACTCCAAGGTCAGCCCTAGATATCCTACACACCACGACCTCTCTGCCTCTGTGCCCAGGTCTGTGGTGCCCCCACCCCCAAACTAAAGCTGTGGGGGAAGCCTATTCCTCGGGTCACAGTGTAAAGCAGGAAAGCCACCTAGTGAGGGTGGGACAGGACAGACCTCTTCCCTCTGCAGTCTACGTCACTGCCCTGAGTTTACTCCAGTCTATGACAGGACCAAGGAGGCATCACTGACCTGGAGGAGGGGAGCCAAGCCTGGCACATGGCCCTAGATACAGGATCAATCCAAAAGCTGCAGGATGGGGGAGTGCTGGGGCTGCTTATCACTAAACATTAAGCCTATAGGAGATCCAGAATCAGGAGAACACAGTGGACAGATTCAGGTGAAGCTCAGAGAAGGCAGAAATAGAAAAAAAGGGGACCATCTCACCTTGGCAACCACAGGAGATGGATGGGACGTGCTCTACAATGAGCCCAAGGAACCCCTGCAGTACTGACCAAGAACATGGATACAAACACCTGCCCCTGAAGGCCAACCGGCCACTCTTCCATAACCAAGATGGACAATGGATGACTTGAGGCCACAACCCTGGGTGTCAGAGGCAGGACTCTGCCCCACTACTCCAAGGCAGTGATAAACCAATTTATTCCACGACTCAATTAAAGATTCCTTCATTAAGCTCCTACTGTGTGCACCAGGTCTAGTGCTCAACCATTGGGGACACAAATGCAAAAGTAAGCCAGTCCCTGGCCTCCGGGGTACATGTTCTTAGATAAATAAAATAAGGCTATCTATGAAATCAATGCTAAAGGATTTCAGAGGTAGACAGCTAAAAACTGGGAACCAGCAAAGGCTGGTGGTACTTGAGCTAAACTTTGAAGTTCCAAGAGATGGGAAAAGGACAGCATTTCTGGCACGAGAGACAACTGGTACAAAGGCAAGGAGGCTGGAGATTAAAAAGTGAGTACAGGAACAGGAAGGAAGTAAACAAGCATTATTAAGAACTCATGTGCCAAGTGCTGTGCTGAAGTTTGGGCAAATAAATCCATGGAGCTATGTGGGACTAAGTAAAATGCAATTTGTAAGGAAATACAGACTAGAGGCCAGATTATGAGACACGTTAAGCACCAGAGAGTCATTTATACTATGTCAGATTCAAGAGGGAGCCGCTGGAGTTCCTTGAGCAGAGGAGCAGCACCATGTTCAGCCCTATGCTAGAGGAAGAGCATTTTGGCAGTTGCATAGATGACAAAAAAAGAGGCTGGAGGTAGGGAGACACCCAGGAGGTCACTGCAATAGGGAACAAGAGCCTGCAGGAAGGTTGGGGGACGGGGGGGGGGGGGGGAAGCATGAAGCAGGCAGGAGAAGAGTGCTGGTGACTGGATAGAAACATCTATAGGTAGAGCACCATGTGCACCGAAACAGCAGGGTTCCCCCACCTCTGATCCCACAGGAAAGGGCAGAGAGAAACCAGGCTCCCCCAGGCACCTGCTCCAGCATCTCCCCTGACCCTCTAGCCAAGACGGAAGGAGGAAGCCATGAGGGAAAGAGCTGCTCTGGCCCTGAGGCTGACTGGACTGGGAAGGGGTTTGCTGGTACCCTTGCCAGGCTGCAATGTCACAGGGAGGGGAGAGCCAGACTCAGGCAGCACCCACTCTCCCCTTCGACCTGGTTCAGACACCACACTGCCAATATTGTTTGTTTCCTCAGTCAAGAAGAATGACCCCTGGATTAGAAAGGACAAAGGGGCTATGCCAAGGGGGACCAGGGAGACCTCAAGAAAACCTTGGGCAGAGGGGAGACAACACAATGAGTGCTGTACCTTGAGTCAGAAAGAACCCGTTTGAGTGACCCAGGTAAGTTACTTTATCCTGTTTGTCTCAGTTTCCTCACCTGTAAACTGAGCTGGAAAAAGATGGCAAACCACTCCAGTACCTTTGCCAAGAAAAGCCCACCTGGGTCACAAAGAGTCAGACACAGCTGAAAAGACCAAAGCACAACAAAGCAAGCCTCCCTGCCTTCAAGGAGCTCCTGTCATATGATCAGCCATTTTGGGTCAGGGACCCTCGAGGTCTGCTAGTCCAACCCTCTCATGGAATGGCTAGGAAAGAAGAGAATGTAGGAGGCTCCCCCAAGGTCCCCCAGGGGTCCAGTAGGGCCAGGATTCAAACCTGGAGCCTCTTCCCTAGGTTCAACCTTCTCCTCTAGGCTACACCACCTTCTGTGATCACCTGGCCCAGAAAAAACATCTCAGGCTCTCGAATGAACAAATAGATGTGACAGGGCAGGTGGTCTTAGGGAGACTCAGAGGAGGGGAAGCCCCACAGAGCTGGACAATGGAAAAGAGAAGCCTGCATGTTATAAAGCCAGAGAGCCTGACTTGGGATTTCCAGCACAAATGTAACAAGTGGTGAATACAAAAAAGTCAATGGGGCTTCATCCAAGAAGAGGTCAGGCCAAGCTTATAACATTTCCTTCTGATAAATAAATAGGAGAAATGTGTGTGTGTGTACATGCACACTGCACATAGGACGATACAGTCCAAATGACTTCACAGCTGCATTTGGAAAGGCATTGAACGGCCTGATCCCAAGAGTCACCACTCAGGGTCTGAGGATACCTGCCTAAAGATGAGGTTGTCCCAGAACTCTGCTGCAATGTCCCCAACCCCTTCAGGACAACACTCACAGTGAAAGCAGCCATGCCCTTCACAGCAAGCCTTTGTGCAGAACTTGAAGGATTCCAAAGCACTTTCCCCTTCACTTCATCTGATCCTGACAACCCTGAGTTAGTGGTCCACTGCTAACCTCAACTAAAAGAGCCAGAGCCACACAGCTGGGAAGGGGGGAGTGGGGAGGAGACAGGGCTCCAGCAGCCACCATCCCACCTCACTGCTGACAAGCCCCCAAAAGATCTGACAGACTAGAAGCCTAGGGTTCAAGGAAAATAAAGTCTCACAGTCAAATCACAAAAGTCCAAGACAGCAAGACGGCAACTCATCCCATGGTCCCCTAGACACTGGGAATGCAATGGGACCAGGCAGCCAAGGTGATCTGGGGTCACACTAACAGACTCAGTGGCCAGGACCAGTAAAGAAAAACTTCTGAACAATTGGAGACTGCACTCCAGATGAGAGTGACTTGTGATTGGGAAACACAACCCTTGTTACAAGTTTTCTGGCCAAAGCAAGACATTTGCTGCTGACCACAATGTTTTCCTAGCAAAGGTACAACATGGTGGCCTCCAAGAACCCTTCCAACTGCAAAATGATTCCCTGAGTTAAGAAGCATCCATCCATCCTTCTGTCTTCTACCCTGGGTCAGGCGGCAACTAAAACACTCTGCTCACATTTGGGGGCGAGATTTTAGAAAGGATACATACATGTGGCCTCAAAACACCATGTAAGAATCAACTGAACCTAAAAAAACTTGGGAGTCAGGAGAGCTATCTCCAAGTACCTGAAAGAAAAATGTGCCTTGACCTGCCTGGCCCAGGGAGCAGAACAAGGAGAGATGGAGAGAGAGAGTACAAAAGCAGAAAATGCCCTATCCATGAGGGGAGTTGATAGTGAGACGTACTGACTCAGGAGAAGGTGGTTCCCCCCTCATCCTTACTCAGAGGGTGAGCAACCACTGTGGGGAACAGGAAGAATGCCATGACAGAAAACTTTCTGGATCTAACAACATTGGGAACGTGCAGCCTATGAGGTTGTTCCCAACCCTGGGATTCTGCTACAGTCCCATAGGAGCCATCAGTCTGTAGAACCTCGACACTCTCCTTTCTACAGAAAACAGTTAATTTAATCCCTCAGTGAACTAGTTCCCTGAGAAGCAAAAGGAACCCAGTCCTCCCCGACTCTGAATTCATGCTCAAAAACCAATTTTACTGCAAACACAGCTCCTCATGAGAGGCAAACTAAGGGACTCTGCGCTAGAGGTGGGAGGAGCCCCTGCCCAGCCTGGGGCAGACACTCACCTTCTGCATCTGCTGGTCAGACTTGGCCATCTCTGCAAAGTAATCCTGGGGCCTCTTGGTGGGGATCTGGTGCTGGTGGAGCCGGGGCAGCACAGCCAGGACGGCAGCCTGGGCCTGGCGGTAACTGGCAGCCAGACGCGGGCAGCTGCGGGAGTGCCCTCGGGCTGCCCCCTCCCCCCAATCCCAGGCCGCCCCCTCCCCACCCCATCCCAGGCCGCCCCCTCCCCACTCCATCCCATCCCAGGCGGCCCCCTCCCCACTCCATCCCATCCCAGGCGGCCCCCTCCCCCCAATCCCAGGCCGGCCCCCTCCCCACTCCATCCCATCCCAGGCGGCCCCCTCCCCACCCCATCCCAGGCCGGCCCCCTCCCCACTCCACCCCATCCCAGGCCGCCCCCTCCCCACCCCATCCCAGGCCGCCCCTCCCCCCTAACTTACAAGGTCATCTCCCTACGGAAGTCGTCCTCGGGGTCCACGGCTCCAGGCTCCACGAGCGTCTGCGGCGCGGGGAGCTCTGGCGCCGGCCCCAGGGTCACGTCCAGCCGCTCCAGCCACGCCAGGTCTTTCCGGAACTCGGCCAGGCACTGACCCAGCCCAGCCTGGGGAGAGCTCCCTGTAAACTTTCCGGGGGACCCTCCGCGCCCCACTCCTACCTACGTGCCCCCAAATCATCCCGCAGACTGGGAGCCGCGCGCGGAGACGCCTCGCTCCTCCCCCCGCCCCCGAGCGCTCAGCACGTCACCGCGCATGCTCCGAGGCGCCAGGAGCCGCACGTGGGGCCAGAACGCGAGCCCGCTCCAAAACACGCCCCACCCCCTCCCCGTGCTCACCACGTCGTTCTGCCGGCGTTTGGGCGCCTCGAGCTCCACGTTGAGCCCCGGTTTAAGCAGGCCGCGTGCGAAGGCCTCCTGCAGCTGCAGGGACACAAGGCGGAGTCAGGGCGGCCGGGCCCTGGGAGGGAGGAGGGGTCGGGGCCGGGCGCTGGCCTGGGACCCAGGAGGGAAGGGGGCCACTGACCTCGGCGTCCGAGAGCGCCTCTGAGTCCGCCTCCGAATCCGAGCCCGACGCTAGCGCCGCCATCGCCGCTCTCCCTTCCTTCCTTCCGCGAGCCCGGACACCGCCAGAGCCTCGCGGCTTTGACTTCCGGCGAGACGCTTCCGCTTCCGGCGTGAAGATCCGCCTCTTCCTGTTTACCGTTGCCGTGGAAACCGAGGTTTCCTAAGCGAGGTCAAGCCAAAGAAATAGGAGAGAGTGCGAAAGAGAGAGAGAGGGACCCAGAAGCGGCGGAGGCCGGGTGCGGAGGGGGCCCCGCTAGTCCTAGGGCGGGAGGCCGGTGGGGTCACAGGTCAGGGGTCACGGTCACGCTCTCCTCTCCCCGCGGCGCCATGAGCGCTGTGGTGGCCCAGGCCCAGCACATCTTCGGGCTCCGCGCCCGCGTCGCCAACAACCTCTTCTTCTTCGACGAGCAGATCATCATCTTTCCGTGCGGGAACCACTGCGTGAAGTACAATGTGGACCAGAAGTGGCAGAAGTTCATCCCAGGTACCCCTCCTGGAGGGCGGGGACACGGAGGCCGCCCCGCCCCCACCGCCCCACCCCCACGCCGGCCTCGGATAAGGCCCAGTGACGGCTGGCCCTTCTGGCCCTCCTGGGCGGTGGGTTCCGTGATCGTCCCCCTTCCGCAGGCTGGGCAGCGGCAGCGGGCGCGTTAAGTGACCCGCCAGGCTCCGAGGCAGAACCTGAACTCGGGTCTTCAGGCTGTCCTATGGCAACCACGCCTTCCAAAGCTCTAAGCGTTCCACGGCCTTCTCCCCGTCCTCACGGTTATCGTAGCCCAGCCTCGGTTCCGGCCCCTCCTGCAGCCTGGCATTTCTCCGCCACCATTCTGTCCCTTAAAAGTCAGGGCCATAAAGAAATGATCCTGTCCGCTCACCCTGGGCTGAAATCGCCCGCCCAGCCCGCGTGCTCCTCGTGGGTGGTGCCCCAACGTGCCTCTCCTTGGAGTTGGGGGCGCAGATGGCGCCTCCCTGGTAGAAGCTGCGACCTTGGGCTGTCCAGTTCTTGGGGCTTTGTGCGTCCTGGGGCTTTCCTTTCTTAAATCACGGGGTTTTAAACATTGTTTAAATTGTTATCAGTAAAGGAAATTGGATCAGCAGACGGAAAGAAAAACCCACAATCCCAATGTGCCAAGTGCTGGGGAGACAAAGAAAAACCGAAGCTCGTAGTCTAAAGAAGGAAATAACAGGCAGATAACTTAGTATATGCAATGTATATCTAAATTGGGATGAAGGTGGTTTCGTGAAGCATTCACTGCAGGAGGGACTAGGAAAGACCTCATTTCAAATGTGGAATTTGTTGCCTCCAAGGAAAGCAGGAAAGTTAGTTTGAGGTGAGGAGAGCATCCCAGGCATGAAGATCTTTGGTGCAAAGACAGAGCTGTCCGGTGTGTGAGGGACAGCAGGGAGGCCAGCTGTGGTTGGACCTGGAGAACTGTGGAGAGGAGTAAAATTCGTTAGACATTTACTGAGAGTCTGGGGGTTTCTTGGCTGAGATACTGGAGTGGTTTGCCATTTCCTTCTCCAGATTGTTTTACAGATGAGGAAACAGAGGCAAACAGGATTAAGTGATTTGTCCACTGGGAAGTGTCTGAGGCTGGATTTGAATCAGGAAAAGATGACCTTCTGACCTCAGGCCCAGCACTCCATCCACTGTGCCACATAGCTGCCCTATGTATTAATCACAGGGTGTGCCTAATAAAGAAGGCCAGCATGACTGAACCTTTAGAATGTATGGAGAGGAGTAAAATTCAGTTTATTAAATATTTGTTAAGCACCTGTTATATGCCAGGCACTGTACCAAGCACTGGATATACTAAAAGAGGCAGACGACAGTCCCTGCTCTCAAGAAGCTCCTAATCTAATGGAGGTAGACCGCATGGAAGCATATATTTACAAAGCAAGTTCTATACAGAATAAAAAGGAAATAATTAACAAAGGGAAGATACTGGAATTAAGAGAAGTTAGGGAAGACTTCCTGTAGAAGGAGAGATTTTAATTGAGACTTAAAGGGCAAAAAGCCTGGAAAGGTGGCAAGGGACCCCCTGGGAAGGGCATTAAGAACCAAACAGAGGGCTTTGTCTGTTCCTTGAGGTAATAGAGAGTTCCTGGGCTTAATCAAATAGGAGAATGAAGTGATCAGATCTGGGCAGGATGGGAAAGGAAACCTGTGGAGACTGGCTTTGGTGCTCTTGGAATAGTCCAACTGGGTGTGGAGAGACCAAACTCAGCTGAGTGTGGCACCTATCTGCATATGTAGACAAGGGAGGTATCATGGGTGATGACATTGTGCCTGTGGTCTAGGTGACTTCCAAGGAGGGACGGTAATGGGAAAATTGGGAAGAGCGAAGGGTTTGGGGGGAAACAAGATGGGCGGTTTTGGACCCGTTGAGTTTGGGAACATCCCAAAGGCAGTGGGAGAAACAGGATGGGATGAGGAGAAAGGTCATGGTGTAATTCTCCACAGAGAGGCTAAAAGAGAAAGATGGACCAGATAGAGCCCTGGGGGAATGCCCTCTGTTGGGGAGGACAGGGATCATCTGATGCCAATGACTACCTTCCACCCTTGACTTCTGGAAAAAAGCTCTTCAACTGACCTTCTCACCCTGACCTTCATGTTGTCCAAAGGTCTGTCATTGGCCCCCTTCCCTCTCTGTGTTCTCCCTTGGCTGTCCCACTCACTCCCATACTGATGCCTTGACCTCCCCCAGGGCCCAGAATTTCATCACCAGCTATCTTCAGGCCTGCGCCCCTCAACGAGGACCAGCCCGACTTTGCCTGTCCCTCCTCCCATCATCTCTGTATATCCTTCACCCACCTGCCCCCTCAACTCTTACCTCTCCTTGTTCCTGCTTCTGCTCCACCTCTGGCTTTGGTGCTTCTTTCCACCGGCATCAGCACAGGGGGTTTCCAGACAGGCCTTCCCTCTCTCTCCAAACCATCTTTCCCAATTCAAACAGTTCAGCACACATTTCATGAAATACTGCCTACATTCATAGCACTATACCAGAACATGGGGATAGTCAGAAAAAATCTGAAGATCCTTCCCCTTTAGGGGCTCACATCCTTCTTGGGGAAACCGCATAGACATGGGTAAGAAAATACAAAGTAATTTCAAGAGAGAGAGAGATAACAGCTCAGATTAATTTTCACTATTCACACAACTTGTTAAATCTCCCCTCTGGTCAAAACCCTTGAAGACACCCTGTTGCTTACTAATTACAGCTCAGAGTCCTTACCATAACATTCAAGGCCCCCAACATAGTCCAGCCATATGTCCTATGTCCTGCAGTTTACCAAAATGAAAGTTTCACCATACAGATTCCCTCAGCTAAAATCCCCACTTCTACAAGGAACCTTTCCCAGTTCCCCTGAAGGCCAGTGCCTTCCTTCTGTGATTCTCTCCAAATGATCCTGTCTGTAGCTGGTTTGTACTTAGTTGTGTCTGAGATTCAAATACCAGCTGCTCCTCCCACTCCCACTTTGTATGGATGTCTACTCATACACCCCAGTTATGTGAGGGGATTTTTTCCCCTTTCCCCTACTTTCCTCCCTTTCCCACAGCATATTCCTCCTCCTATCTTTCTCCATTCTCCTTTTAAGATAGTCAAGATATAACATAACCATGACCAGGCCTTCCATCCAATTAGATTCCCTCTGTGAACCTGGATAATGATATCACATCTGCCCTTTTACCCTTGCCTAGTCGGGGTGGAGCCAAGACAGAAAAGTAGAAAGACAGACCTGTAGAAGCTCCCCACCATAGCCCATAAGATCCTTGCTTAGTCCATTATGATTGCTAGTTACTGGATGGATGAGCAAATTTATAGAAAAGTCCACTACGTTGCACATGTAGCTCCATGACCCACCTGCATTTACCTCCATTTGCAGGTTCAGAGAAGAGTCAGGGCATGCTTGCTCTGGCTATCAGTCCCAATCGGCGCTACCTGGCCATCTCAGAGACTGTGCAGGACAAGGCCACCATCACCATTTATGAGCTGTCTTCAGTTCCTTGCAGGAAGCGAAAAGTCCTCAGCAACTTTGATTTCACAGTTCAGAAATTCGTTAGCATGGCCTTCTCTCCAGACTCCAAGTATCTTGTGGCCCAGACAGGACCCCCTGAGTCCAACCTAATTTACTGGATATGGGAGAAGCAGAAAGTGATGGCGATTATTAGAACCGATACTCAGAACAACCCGATCTACCAGGTAACACCTGCTCTAGCACACAGGCTGCGCCCATGGCCGTGGGGATGACTAAGGTGGGTGGGTGGGTGTGCATGTGCTCTGTCCAGACCAGCGGGGCCTCTGTTACATTCATATATCACAGATTGTTCAGCCATTCTCAGTTGATGGGCAGCCCCTCGATTTCTAATTCCTTGCCACCATTAAAAGAGCTGCTATTCATATTTTTGTATAAATATATCTTTTTCCCTTTTTTTTGGAGGTCTTTGGGATACAGACCTCTCAGTCTTCCCCTTAGTTTTACTTTCACTCCCTGACTTGTTCCTTCTGCAGATTGACGCTGTTGCCCACTCATCCTCCTGGTGTGTCTGTCCAGGCTACACATAGACCACTCCAACCCCAGGAGTCTAATCTGTGTGGCCTCAGGACTGTTCTTCCTTCAGGCAGGCAAAGGAGCATTGACAACATAATCTGCCATTGATGGCCAAGTCACAAATCTTATAGGGCCCATCTCTAAATGAAGATTTAGAACCCAGGACCTCTCATGGTGTGGACCCACCTTACAAAATCAGGGTTAGGGTTAGGTACTTGACAGTGTCTTGCAAACTGGAATTCATGAAGGCCAGGCCCTTTTTTGTGTAGTAAGAATCCCATCACTAATAGGGAACAGAGAATTGGAGAGTCATAAGGGAGCTTAAGGGCCTCCTCCAAAAAGGAGCCCCATTGGACCATCAAGGACAGATGATTCCTCTGCTTGCAGCCCTCCAAGGAGGAGGACCTCCCCACATCCCTTCTGCCTGTCTGTGGATTCTGCCGAGGACCTCTGACTGTTGCTTGCTGTGGCCAGTTCAGCAGAATAGGGGATAGGCATCGCTGTGACTGGGATCCCTTGCGTCCACTCTCAAGGCCACCTCCCACTGCAGTCTTCATCACACAGATTAGACGTAAACCCCCCTGTTAGAGCAATGACGTTGTCAAACCATCACTTGCTGATTCCCCATTCCCTTTCCTAGGGGCTTAGTCACCGTCATTTTACAAAACCCATGTCTAGAATCTGGTGAGATTGGAAGTCAAGCGCCTGACCTCCCCTCAGACTTGTCTAAACATAGGGATTCATCCTATTTTACACTCAGTGGGCACCAGTTGGCTGAGATCAACTGGACCAGAAGGCACAGCAGAGCTGGCTTCCCTTGGAAGCTTCTGACTGACCTGGCTGGCACTCTCTGTCTGCCAGCCTATCTGGCTCTTCCTGTTGATACATCAGGCTGTGGCCAAGGCACGTGGAATGCAGGGGTTGCCTAGACAACCAGGACGGCTTGGACAATGGTTACAGCACAGGATGTTTGCAAATGGAAGACATTTTCTCTTGGAAGATCTGAGAAAATTGACTTACTTTCTTCCGTTACAGGTGAGCTTCAATCCCCAAGATAACACTCAGATTTGTGTCACCGGAAATGGCATCTTCAAGCTTTTCCGTTATGCTGAGGGGGCATTGAAGCAAACCAATTTCCAGCGGGGAGAGCCCCAGAACTACCTGTCCCACGCCTGGATCTCTGAAGACCGGATTATTGTGGGCACTGACACGGGCAAGCTCTTCTTGTTTGAATCTGGAGATCAGCGCTGGGAAACAAGCATTGTGTGCAAGGAGGCCACCAGTGAGACCTCCAAGAAGTTGGAGGTAGTCCATGAGTCAGAGAGGTAACAGGACCCCTCCCATAAGTGTTGAGGGTAAGGGGGGGGGGGTCTGAGGCAGCTAGCAGCTTCTCTTCAGCCTCTCTGCAGCCTCTCTGCAGCCCCAGCTGTCTCAGCCAGAGGGGTGAGGTTTGTGGGGTTGTCAGGTGGAGTCTGGTTATAAACCTTACTTGGGATCCTCATCCGTGAATTTGTGAATCAGAAAGCTGTGCCTTGCTCTAAGCACCAGCAGCACAGAGATCCAAGGAAGGCAATTATTGCCCTCAAGGAAATTCTACCCTTTGAAAGGAAAATGACAGGTCCATAGAGAAGTACCTGCAGGGTAGAGATGGTGATTTTGGTGGGGTGTCAGAGCACCCTTGAGTGGAAGTGAGACCTTTTGTCCTTCTCACCACCAGTAACTTCAGCCCCATGAGGCTGTTTCTGTGAATTCATAGAATCTGGTCTTTTCCTTTTGCAGCCTCATTGAATTCCCAGCACCAAGCTCTCCTGACATGTCCAGTGAGCAGCTTTTTGTGGAAAAGAGTGAGAGCCAGAACTTGATGCCCCAGGTATCTGCCATCGCACCCTACTCAAAGGGCTTTGCATGTTCTGCTGGTCTGGGCAGAGTCCTGCTCTACGAGAAGATGGAGGAGAAGGATGCCTATCGAGAGAGTCGGGAGATCCGGGTAAGCAAGGGCTCCCCTGCCTGTGTGCTCTTTAAGATTCCTTAGGAAGGGAGGGAGAAGGACAGCCCCAGGATCTATACTGGGAGGTAGATTTGGATCCAGCGAACCTCAGAACAGACAGGTTGCTGAGAGTTGGGAGCAGAGGGAGTATCTGCAAGTGACTCTGGAAACCAAGGAGTATCTCAGCTCCCTCCAAGACCTCTGTGGCCTAGACATCCTCCTGGCTTCTTGAAGGCCACACCTGGAAGGCTCTACCAAGCTGGATCCCACCAAAGAGGATGTGCTTGCACTTGGCGGCCAAAGGAGAATGGATCTTCAGTAAGTATTTATTAAGTGCCTACTATGTGTTAAGTTCTGGGGGCCATTTCTGCCCTCAAAGATCTTATGTTCTACTTGGAGGTAAGCACCAGCACAGAAAAAGTCGAAGTAAAACAAATACCAAATGGATAAAAAGAGAGGCCCCAGTGCAAAGAGATCATCTGAGCCCAAGCCTATGCCAAGAGCTTGATCAGGAAGCAATGAGATTATGAAAGAACCTGCCAGAAAGGTGACAGGGGCAGAGGAGGAGGAGGGCACACCCCTGCAGCAGCATCACAGCTTCTGACATCCATCTCCTGGAAGAAGCCTATGCTGAAGTGGAGGTGGGACAGCGCCGCCCACTCCCCTACCCTACCCTTTTCAGTGGAGCCAGCAGTCCTTCCATAGTAGCCATTCCAAGCATTCTCATCTCTCCTTCAGCCTACCCTCCAGGGACCTCATCATTCAATCAAAACCATCGTCTTCAAAGTCACCAGATCTGACAGTCTATTCTGGATCCTCAGCCTTCTCGACCACAGCATCCTTTGACACTGTAGATCACCCTCACCTCCCAGACACCTTCTCTATTTGTTCTCATGACCCAACCTTGTGCCCTTCCATCTAGATCTTCCTGCCAGTCATGCCCTGTGGATTTCCCCCCAAGCCTCTTGTCTGAGCCCTCCGCCTGCCTGCCATGCTGCTGATCCCCTCAGCTCCCACAGGTTCAATGACCATGTCAGCCCACGTGCTTTGTAACCTCTCAGCAGACTTTGATGCCTTTGACTGCCCTCTCCTCATGGATGTCCTCTCCTCTGGGATTCTGTGACACTGCCCTTTCCTGGTTGTCCTCCTCCCTGCCTAAGCACTCACTTCTCAGTCTCCTTTGCTAGATCTTCATCAGGTCACTTTCCCTAACTTTTGGTGTCCCTCATGGCTCTGTCCATTTCTCTCTACTCTCTTACCTGTGAGAACTTCGATGGGTTTAATGATCATCTCTGTGCAGATGACTCCCAGACCCATATATCCGTCCCTGGTCTCTCTGCTGAACTCTACTCCCATATCACCAGCTATCATTTGGACAGTTAACACTGAATACTGTGTAGAAAACTCAAACTCATCCTGCTCAAAACAGAATCCATCTTTCTCATTTGTTTGTTTTAATTAATTAATATCTTTTAAAAACATTTTAAAATCAGTAATCCACACAAGTAGACATTTTCATATATATAATGGAACAAAAGAGAACTGTAGATGAAGCTGTAGATCTCTGTTATGTACAACTTAAACCTATAGGTTTCAAAGCTTGAGTTGTCTACGTGTTACTGTGTGGTTTATTCTCACGGTATTTACTTTACTTGACAAGTTTTCCCAAGTTTCTCCAAAACCATCTAGTTTGTCATTTATGTATTTCATTAATTCATATACCACAATTTCTCTAGCCATTTCCCAATAGATAGATGATACGCAATGTAGTGACTTTTGGTGCATCATTCCAAGTTGCTTTCCAGAATGAGTAAGACAGTTCACACCTCTTCTAATAATGCCTAGATGATCTGTTTTCCCATAGTCGCTCCAGTTTTAGTCATATCCCTCTGTGATATGACTGGTATAGGGGTACTTCAGAGTTGCTTTTATTTGCTTTTTTCTTATTATTGATGATTTGGAATACTTATCAATTGGGTAACAATTCTTGTTCTTAGAAATTTGAGTAAGTATCACCTGCATCTTGGGAATGAGACCTTTTTAAAGGAACTTGGTGCTGATATTTGCCCAGTTAATTGTTTCCCTTCTAATTTGAATTATATTGGTTTTGTTTATACAAAATCTTCTAAAATTAATGTAATTAAAATTGACCATTTTTTCTTTTGTGATACTCTCGCTTTTTTTTTGGTCATGAACTCTTTTCTTATCCAAAGATATGAAAGGCATTTGATTTATCCCTTGCTTCTCTAATTTGTTTATAATGTCTCCCTTCATATCTCATACATCTCATACAGCTTTTCTTGATGGATGAGCAGTCATGTTAGTCTCTACCTAGTTTTCGCAGATGCTTTTATTAAATAGTTAGTCCTTCCTCCAGCTCCTGAGGTTTTTGAGTTTATCAAACACTGGGTAACTCTTTATTTGCTTCTGTATGTTCTGTGATCTTCCACTGATCAACCACTCTATTTTTTTCACCTAGGACCAAATCATTTTGATGGTTAATGCTTCATGAGGTTCGGTACTGGGAGGCCTTCTTCTTTCACATTTTTTTTGTTCTTTCCCTTGAGATCCTTGACCATTTGTTCCTCCAGATAAATGTCATTATGATTTTTCTAGCTCTACAAAATGTACTTTAGTACCTTGATTGGCTTGACACCAAATAAGTACATTAGCTTATGTAGCAATTTTATCATGTTGACCTAACCTAATCATAAGCAGTTAATATTTTTCTAATTATTTTGATGTCTTTATTTCCATAGAAATTATTTTGTAGTTATAGTCATGTAGTCATTGTGTGTGTCTTGGTAGATACAATCCTAAGTGTTTTGTTTCTGTCATTATTTTTAATGGAATTTCTGTTCTTCCTACTAAGTTTTTGGTAATATACAGAAATTCTAGTGATTTATGAGGGTTTATTTTACATTCAGCAGTTGTGCTGAATGGATTAGTTGTTTCAGTTAATTTTTAGTTGACTCTTAGGGCTGCTCTCTGCATGCACCATCATACCATCTACCGAAAGCAATGATTCCATTTCTTCTTTGCCTGCGTTTATTCCTTTGATTTCTTTTTCTTATTGCTAGGTCGAGCATTTCTAGACTATATTCACCTGTAGTGACAGCAATGAGCCTCCACTCGTGTTCTACCCTTCCTCTTCATGGAAAGTCTTTAATCCTTTCCTATTATACATGTTAACTTTTGATTTTAGATAAATACTCCTTGCCAGGTTAAGGAAACATCCATTTATTCCTGTACTTTCTGATGTTTTTACAGAAAGTGGCTATTGCATTTTGTCAAAATCTTTTCAGCGTCTCTGTACATAGCATGATTTTTATTATTTTTCTTATGAACATGATCTACTATATTTATGACCAATTCTCCTTTTACTGAACCAAACCTGCATTCTTAGTAAAGATTCAGTAAGTAAAGATTTAGTAAAGATTCATGCATAATCTTTTTAATATGATATTTTTGCTAATATTTTATTTAAATTTTTCACATCATTAGGGATATTGGTCTACAGTTTTCTTTCTCTGCTCTGTCTGTCTCTGATTTAGATATCAAGATCTTATATGTATCATAGGAGGTGCTTGGAAGATTTTCTTATTTTCCTATTTTGGCAAACAGTTTAGGTAATATTAAAATTAATTGTTCTTTAAATATTTGATAGTTCTAGAAGTTGACTTTTTCTTTAAGAATTTACTAGTAGTTTATGAAATTTCTTTTTCTGCTTTAGTTATTTAAATAATCTGTTTCCTCTTCTGTTAATGGGCATATTGTATTTTATGCAAACATTCATCCATTTCATATGAGTTATCATTTTTGTTGGCATGTTGTCATAGTTGAGTGAAAATAGCTTGCGACAGTTGCCTTCATAATTTTCTTCAATTATTGTAAATCTTTTTTATTTTTGATATGAACAGTTTGATTTTCCTGTCTTTTTTTCTTCAATTAAACTAGCTGTTTTCATTTTCCCCAAGGAAAACTATTTCTAAGTTTATTTGTCTTTTCAATGAAGCATTTTCTTTTTTAGCTTTATTATTTTTTCTTTGACTTTTCAAAATTTCTATTTCGTTATTTTGTTGTAAGTTTTAAATATCTTGCTTTTCTAGTTGTGTTTTTTTAGCTGTTTGCTCAAAATCATTGACTTGTTCTTTCTCTCTCTTATTGATGAAAGGATTTAAAGATACAAATTTCTTTAGCTGCATCCCATACATTTTGGCATCTGGTTGTCATTTTCATTGATGAAATTTTCCATTGTACCTATGATTTGTTCTTTGACATATCAGTTCTTTAGGATTAAGTTATTTAGGCTCTAATTAATTTTTATTCTTTCTTCAGAGGCCCCTTACTGAATATAAATTTTACTGTATTGTGGTCAGTAAACAATATGCTTAGCATTTCTGCTTTTTTTCATTTGTAAGGTTTTTATGACCCATCTTCAGTTTTTGTAAAGGTGCCATGTACAGTTGAAAAAATATGCTTCTTTCTCTCCCCATTCTGAAATTCTATTCAAGTCCTTAAATTCTTTCTTGTTATTCTTTTTTCAGATAGATAACATGTAAATGGATTGGATTTTGGGTTAGAAATAGTACACTGAGGTATCATCAGTTGAGTTTTTTTTTCCTTTTTTTTATTCAGCAAAAATCCTCCTCTTCCTTCCACCTACCCACTCCTACCTTGATAAATACAGAAAACATATATGTGTAGTCAGGCATGACAAATGTCCGTGTTGTCTCATCAAGCACGTTCCATCCTGCAGCTTGAGTGATTTACTTCTGTTTCCTCCTGTCTCTTCTGGAGTCGTGGCTGACCTTTCCTGGTTGGTTGCCTCTTGTTTGCATGGTGATTTCCCTATTAGAGCAGGAGCCCCTAAAGGGCAAAGACTGTGTTTTGCCTTTCTTTGTATCCTTGGCGCTAATTAGCACAATGCCTGGCACACAGTAGGCGCTTAATAAATGCTTACCGCCTCTGTGGTAGTGGGGAGTCATGGGAAATGATTACACTGAGGAACTGGAAGGTCTGGGTACTTGAGAGAGTTGGTAATGGAAGACTTTATAAGCCAGGTCTTGAACTGTTTGAGAATGTCCTGGAGGTCTGTAGACCATAGCTCCCAGAATTTTGATTAAGTGATAAACATGGAGAGCAAAAAGGACTGGAGGGAACGTAACATGGGAGATTTGTGGGTATGCCTGGGGGGAGTAGAGATGCAGGTCTTGTGGTGGTAGATTAACTGAGAGGCCAGACTGAGCAGATACCAAAATGTCCATTGAAGGCCTTAACTATGAGAGCAGCAATGTGATAACTTGGAATAGCTGTCTTCAAGGAAGTTTGAACAATCCCAGAGCCTAGAACATGGGTGGTGAGAATCCCTCTCTCCTCAGCCCTGGTCAGTCTATATCTCTGGGGTTGCATTTAGTTCTAGGTAACTCAGGGGTTTTTTCCTGTTTTGTTATTTTTTTTTTAAGGATATTAGGACATACCTTAGTGAGAAGTCAGCAAAAGCTGAAGGTCTGGAGTGCCTAAAAGACAAGATAGTGTAAGGGAAAGGAGAGAACCTTCAGATGGAAAACAGATTTTCCCCACTTTAGAAAGGATGGAAAGCTTAAATCCTTTCGTTGCTTATGAAGAAACCTGTGATACAGTGAATACACTACATTAGATTCCTCAGGAGTACTGGAGTTGAAATGGGCTCATTCTAAACCCATCACCCTTGAACCCTAGAACAATGTAGAATGGTTTCATGTAGCTGAGGGATTTCTGAGTCAAGAAGATTTGGTCTGGAGGGACACACCTTTCCCCTTCTACCTGGAGCTGAACCTCTGAGGAAGTCCCAGGAAGAAGTTTCTGCCTCACCTAAGCTAAGGGTCATCGCCCCAACTGGAAGAGCTTTGTGGCATTCCAGCTAAAAAGGGCACAGTAGCACTCCAGCTGAATGAATGCACAGCCAGGGAACAAACGTGGAAAAGTACCAAAGGTGTCCTCTGAAGAGTGAGCCCAGGACACCAAGAGGGATGCCATGTCCTGAGAAGGGCCAGCTCCTGAACAGCCTACCCAGTCTGGTGGCCGATGCCTAACAGGAGCAGCCCCTGGCCAGCAGTAGTGTGGCCCGCTTGGCACAGCCCTGGCAGTCAATGAGTGACCTGATCCGCCCGTCTGGCCCCACTGTACCCTAACAAGAGCATCAGCTGAGCTGCCACTGTAAAGAGCCAGTGCAGCCCTGGGCCTTCTTGTTCCTCCAGCCTTCTGTGAGTGTGGCACTGGTTAGTTTAACTGAATTCTTTCCTTCCGTTTCCTTTGTTACAAAGGATGTCTATGGGCAGGGGAGGGATGTGTTGGGATTTTTGTTTGTTTTTCTGGGAGTCAATCAGGATTAAATGACTTGCCAAGAGTAACACAGCTACTAAATGTCTGAGGCCAGATCTATCCTCCTGACTCCAGGCCCAGTACTCTTATCTACTGCACCACCTAGCTACCCCAAGAGATGTGTTTTTTAACCAAAGGTAACATAACAGCAAAAATTACCAAGGAAAATTTAGAAGAAAAAATGACCTTTTCACAAGTGCCAGTGACTTCAGGGAGCGTTCTTGGACAAACATTTTTGGGAGACATTCTCTGAAGGTGTTCTTGGGGGGAATCTCCCTGAAGTCACTGCACTTGTGAAAAGGTCATTTTTTTCTTCTAAATTTTCATTGGTAATTTTTGCTACATATTTGTCCAAGAATTTTTCAAGGAAATAGAAAAACTCCACCTCCTCAGACCAGTGATGTTCAGTCCTGCACCATCTCCAGGAGAAGCAGAGGATTTCTACAGTGTCCTTAGCCCTCCCCAGGCCTGCCTGGGCAGAGTTGAAGCTATTAGGATGATCTGTGGGAATAGGTGGAGGAAATGAGTTATTGACTGTGTGGGATACCAGTCCCTGCCGTTGTCCAGTGTTCAGTGAGTGGAGCGCTGGCCTCAGAGGCTGGACCATTCGAGTTCAGATCTCACTTCTGACACTGTGGGACCCTTCCCCCAGCCTCAGTTTCTCCATCTGTAAAATGGGAGTAATGATAAGCTCTGCGGCCCTCAGAGCCCCTGGAGCTGACGTGAGGTCTCCTCCTTCCTGGGCCTGCTTGGCCGTGCAGATCCCCGTGGACCATAACAGCAATGACCCAAGCCAGTCCGACAAACAGGAGATCCTCTGCATGTGCTTCAGTCCGTCGGAGGAGACGCTGATTGTCAGCACCAGCAGAAACCAGCTCTACAGCATCACCATGTCCCTGACAGAGATCAGCAAGGTGAGGGAGAAAGGCCTGGGCTCTGCCCCTCCATCAGCAGCAAACCATCCCACATGACTAACCTGGTGCAGGTCCTGGCCTCAGTTTCCCTGTCTGTAAAATGAGGGGGTTCAGACTAGACAACCTCAGAGCCCTGGAGTCCGGGGGCTCTGTGAAAAGGAAGCATAGTCACCAATTTCCCAAGTAATTCTTACACAGTCAAGTGTCCAGATCGCTTCTACACATACAGGTGTCCCATTCGACAAGCAATTGTTAAGCACCTATGGTATACCTGGTACAAGCACTTATTAAGCACCTATGGTGAGCTAGGTCCTGTGATAAAAAGACAAGAAACCAAAAAAAGAATTTAAGCCTGTCTAAGATGTGCCAAGGTCCAATATGAAGTGGCTCCTCTACGTGCCAGCCCTTCCTTCACATACCACTGCCTCTGTGATGTGTTTGGTAGCAGAAAGCCTACAAATCTGTCCTGGACTTCCATTTTCTTAGCTTTCTTTTCTCCCAGGGTAATTTCCGACCTGGGGGAGTGCCCCTCTGAATCCTTATGTGATCTCCCCAGGGGGAGCCAGCCCATTTTGAGTTCCTCATGTATCCTCTGCACTCTGCGCCCATCACTGGCCTGGCTGCCTGCATCCGCAAACCCCTCATTGCTACGTGTTCCTTAGACCGATCAGTGCGCATCTGGAACTATGAGACCAAGTAAGAAAGAGAGCACCTGGGTAATGGGATGTTTGACCTACTGTCGTCCTGGTGGATGATTTGGGCCATTCCACCTCACCATATGTCCAGTGCCTCCTCAGTGCCAAACAGTGGTGAGAGGGCTAGCCTGGCACCCAGGAAGTCATCGCTTTGAGCCCTGCCACTGGCACATGCTGGCTAAATGACCTTCACTTCTCAAGCCCCTGAGGTCTCTGAAGCATTCACCAGTATGTCCACTCATCGCAAATCCAGGCAGAGAAGTAAGGTCAAGGCCCCAGAACCGTGGAGACAAAAATTCAAAGAGTTTCTGTTCTGGGTGTGGGAGAGATGGGCCCTCTAGCGAGAGCTGAGCTAATTTGATACCTGAGAGCTGTCTGTGTGGGGGGTCTTTGGAGGAGAGTAATGGAGAGCTCCCCCTTCCTGTCCCCAGTAACCTGGAGCTGTACAAGGAGTACCAGGAGGAGGCCTATACAGTCTCTCTTCATCCCTCGGGACACTTTATTGTGGTTGGCTTTGCTGACAAGCTTCGAATCATGAATCTGCTCATTAATGACATCCGATCCTTCAAGGAATTCCCTATCCGGGGCTGCCGAGAGGTAAGAGCTGCCAGAGAACATCCTGTGAAGTGCAGAGAGGTCCTGTACAGGGTCTTCCTGAGGGGGTGTCCAGCCTCTACTTGAAGACCTCTGGGGATGGGAAGCACACTCCTCAGGCCCAAGGTGGCCACTTCCCCTCAGGGACAGCTCTGCTTGCCAGGACTGTTTCCTTTCCATGACTAAAGCTCAGCCCTGTGCCATACTGTTTGTGACCCATTTCTTCTGTCTGCCCAAGTCAAATAATAAAGTCACTTCCCTATGTCCCTGCACTGGTCTTCACCCAAATTATTTTCCACCACGCTTTCCCTTGCCTCATGGCTGGATTTCCTTCCATGAGTCACCTTCTTCATGTCCAATGTACCCCACCCACTCACCCATCCTGCCCCCTTTGATTGATAACTTAACTGTCCAGATACCTCTAGAACCAGAGCAGAGACTCCCCTCACTGATGGAAGGTCTTCCACCCTCTTCTTTTACTGCCCCCCAAAGTGGACTGGAGCCAACAACATGCCTAGGGCTCTCAGGAGCAAGTGAAGGGATCTGCAAAGCTGCTTCTGGGGGCTGAGGGTACAGATGAGGCAGTGAGGGGAGCATTGTTCATCATATAGACTGCCCTCCCTGACCAGCCTGGTGGACAAAAAGCCCCCTGCAGTCATTCCACAATGCCTCTGACCCTGACTTAATTGTCATTAGACTGGAAGGACCTGAAGCTGTCTGCAGGATCATCAGGCAGATCCCTCCCTGGGGCTCATGTGTCTCTCTCACCCCAATCACTCTATAGTGTGCTTTTAGTAATGGAGGCCACCTGTTTGCTGCTGTCAATGGGAACGTGGTCCACATCTACACTTCAACCAGCCTGGAGAACATCGGTAACCTGAAGGGACACACAGGCAAGGTGAGTGTGACCAGGTGCAGAGGGGAGGCACTGCCTGGCCAGTCTAGGCTATAGGGATGTCCCCTCACCTTGTACATGTGTGTGCATGTGCATATACCCTCTAGAGTGGACCCAAGCTGAGACATGCACCCTTTGGGCTGCCAGGTGGTAAGGTGGCCTCACACCAAGTTTGCAGTCACAGAATCCAAAAGTCAGAAGGGTTCTCTGAGGCTTGAGCACAGATCCCTCCATAATGTCCACAGTCAATTGGGCATCCAGCCTCTGTTCAGAGGGAGTACTGTTCTGGGGGATACTTCCCCATCTCTCAGTCAGCCTGGCCCACTTTAGAATACATTGCTTTGTTGGGAAGGTTTTCCTGACACCACAGCTAAGCTGGGCTTGCTGAAACTCCCCTGCCTCCCCCTACACACACAGGTTCTGTCCACTTGGGTGAGGTGGAACAAATGTCCCCTTCTGTGGACTCCACATGCCTTCACCCAGTCTCCTCTGTGTAGCCTTCCTTCTGCTTCCTAAGATACCCAGACTTGTAGCCAGTGACCTAGGTGTGACTTACTCGAAATCAAGGAGCATAGGACACAGGAAGCCTTCCTCAACTCCTCTTAATTCTAATACCTTTCCCCCATTTATACTGTCTACAACCTGGTTCTGTGTATTGGTTTGCTTGTTGTTTCCTGTTTGATTATGAGCTCCTGGGGGGCAGGAACTGTCTTTTGCCTCTTAGAAAAGTGCCTGGCATATAGTAGGCACTTAATAAATGTTTATTAACTGACTGATCTATAGTCAACAAACAAACACAGTAGGGTCATGTCTTTCAGTTAGTTGCAATTAATTGTAGGCTGATAAAGATGTAATCTACTATGGAATATCACTCCAGTTCTCTACTGTACCACCACCTCTGGGCACCTGCAGGTCTCCAGATTCAAGGTACTTTTGGAGGACCATACTAATAAAACTATAGCTCACAGGCTCCCATCAGTGTGGTTACTTTTGATAGTCAGCCAGTTGACTCAAAGCAAGGGTATTTACTGAGATGGCATCATAAGAAAGAGAACCCATCTGCCACTACCCCCATAAGCCTGGAGTGAACCCTACCACAAATACACATGATATCAGTCATAAAAATGGGCACACTCATAGAGTACCCTAAAAGAAGCACATGAATAGGAAACACATGGGACCAGGGTGACTTGTGCTTCCAGCACTACAGGGCCCTGATGTCCTTCCCCTTCTTGTGATGTCCTGACATCGCTCCCTGCTGTATGGGATGTCTTTTCTGGTCAGGCCACTCACTTGGTCTCCTGGGGCCTGATCTCAGCAGCTCCACTTTCTGTGATCAGAGCTAACTCTCCTTTGGCTCACAAAGCTCCTTCAGTCTCATGCTTTGACTAACTGGGCCAGCTTCTTAGCAGGTACAGTGTCTCCCCTTAGGCAAGGTACCTAGAGAACAAACCTCTCTCAAAAGAGGTAGGTTCAAGGGCTAGCTGCTTCCATAATGGACTTTCTTCTTTACTGCCAGAGTTCATGCTCCTCAGAACTTTCTCCTTCCTATACAGATTCCCTCGGGAGTGTCTTGATCTGTACATGGATACTAGACACATGACCAAGCCTTTGGTCAGCCAGTGGTTAGCTGCTTTCTGATGATTGTATCAAGTTTGGTCTCACACACACACACACACACACACACACACACACACACAAATCTTGATCTCAGTTCAGACAATATTATAAAGCAGCAGTCATCAAAAACATTTGGCACTAGTTAAAAAACAGAAAAGTCAGTCATTGGAAAAGACAGGAGAATGAAGAAGCAGAAATAATGGAACTCAGTAACCTAGTATTCAATAAATTCAAAACCATAAATTACCTTAGAAAGCACTCCTTTTTTGATAAGAGTGATTGAGAAAACTAGAAAGCAATCTGGTATAAATTAGGCTTAGACCAGCATCTCACATGGTAGTCCACAATGAATTAAATGGATAGGGGTCCTATTCAGCATATGGAGCCTGAATAGAAAAGCTCATACCTTTAAAAAAAAAATGATAAGATGGATGTTGAAAACTAAAAGTAAATTTTAAATTATTTTTTTAAAAGAGAGAAGAAATACATCATATCCCTCTCATAGTTCTGGGGAGGAGAGTCAAGTAAGGAATGGAAGCAGTTACAAAAGAGAATTCTGGCTTCATGTGTTAGAAAAGCTTTTGCATGAACAGAGTTAATGTCTTATGCTAGACATGTGTAAGGAGAAGAGCTGTTGACTCGGAGAAAGTATTTGGGTCAGTAAGTAAGTAATATCTTAGACAACTAACAGAAATGTGTAAGAACAAAAGTCTTTCTTCAGTAGGTAAATGACCAAAGGACAGAAATGGATTGTTCTCAAAAGAAGAATTTCAAGCTATTGACAACCACACAAAAGAATGTTCCAGTTCACTAAGAGTAACAGAAATGCAGACCAAAACGCAGCTCTAAAGTTTCATCTAATACCCAGTAAACCTGTGTAGAAGTAGGCAGACTAATGCATTGTTGGTAGAGCTGCCAATTGGTCTAATTCTGGAAAGCAGTTTTTAATTATGTAAATAAAGTGACTAACATATTCATACCCTCTTCTGACCCAGAGATTCCACTGCTAGGCATTTACTGCTAGGCAAATTGTGACTGGTTCAGTAGGTGGAAGTCAGAAAATGATCACATTTTCTTCCAGAATCCAAAATCATTTTTTTTTAAAAAGGCCAAGAATGTTTTTCCAGGTGACAGTATGGAGTGTGAAATTTGGCCACCTGATATAAGAAGTCATATTTTTTTAAGACATTGGAAAGGATGTAAATCAAACATAAAGGAAAATCATATTGCTTCACATTATTTGGAACTTTCATAGAAGATTTGTTTTTATTGAAAAAAAAGGAGATCTGACAAAAAGAAAGGCTCTATGTACTCCAAAATGCAACACTTTCTGTGATTATCAAGTAACGGAAACCAAATAGATAATCATCAATTGGAAAATGGCTAAATTAGTTTTGTACATGAATGTAATGGGGAAAAAATGAACATGGTGAATACAGAGATGCATGGAAAAAGTTACCTGGACTGATGCAAAGTGCAGTAAATCCATAATGACAGCAGTGGACAGCTAGGTGGCATAGTAGATATAGCACTAGGCCTGGCATAAGGAAGGACCCAAGTTCAAAATAGTCCTGACACTTGCTGTGTGAAGTCACTAACCTTGTTTGCCTCAGGTTCCTCATCTGTAAAATGAGTTGTAGAAGGAAATGGCAAACCACTCCAGTGTCTTTGCCAAGAAAACTCCAAAGGGGTCACAGAAAGACAACAAAAAACTACCACAGTGTCAATAGGAAGAAAATTTAACAATCCAAACCTCTGATGCCAAATTTAAAAAAGAAAGATTGACTCCCAAAAGGAAGACCCTTCCCACTTAATCCATGATATGGAACATTGGATACATCAGGGTCACTTGGCTTTTTAAAACATGTTGATTGGTTTTGCTGAATTTTTTTTCTTTCTTTCTATAGTTTTTCTTTTTTTCAGTAGATTCTTGTCCCAATGTCTGTTCCCACACACTGAATCTCAGGACCCCAGAGCAAGATGACATCGCAGGCAGTTGTGGGGCAGGTGGTAAAGACGACCCTCTCGGGGTTCTCTGGGTCTCACAGAGGAATTGGAGGGATTCTCTGATTCCATTGATACCAGCCCCAACTCAGCGCTTCCTCCTGATGTCATTAGTTAAGTCATTTTAGTCAGCCATTCTTAAGTAACTTTTATCAGGTCACTGGATTCATATGGCTCTGGAGGGGAAATGAGGCTGGTGACCTGCCAAGCCTCCCTCCCTCAAAACTAAGTCAAGTGTCAAGTGCAAGTCATATCATTATTTCTCTGATGGCAAGGTCTTTTTCAGCAACTAAGGACAAACATGATGTACTTTTAGGAAAGGGTAGGTACAGTAAGATCCAAAATATCCCACCTCAAAGCCTGTGACATCCTCTGCCACAAATATGCACAAAATCCATGGCAAATGGGGCTCAGGCTTGAAGAGCCCATGTGGTGATGGGGTAAATCTTGGTTTCAGGTTGCTAGATGTCCTTTCATCCCCTTTATAGAGTGCTTAGCATGGTGAGCCTGTGTCTAGTCTGGAATTGGCCCTCAGTGTAGACACTTTCCTTCTGCTGCTCTCCTTCTGAGACAATGCCTGATGAGATGAAAGGCAGCTCAAAGTCCTCTGGTGCCATCAGAGCATGCCATGAAGCCTCTTTTCCCTCCCCCTTCCCCAGCCCAGGTAGTCCTTCCTCAGAGATTTGCCAAACACTTTCTCCTGCTCCCCACTTGCTGGAATGCCTCGATTTCAATCAACTCCAATCCCTCTGCTATTTGGAATAGATCATCCATGTAGCAGCATCTCACTTCATCAAATGACTTTCAAGGACTCTTCAGACTTAGTTGAGACCTATGATTGATTGATTGGATATCTTATCACTCACTTCAAGTAGAGTGAGGTTGAATAAATGAATTCCACTGCCAAGTTTTTTTTTAAGTATTTGTTTTTGACTACCCCAGTCTTCATTGCCTGAGATCTAGGTATGTATATGTCACCTCTCCTCCAGGATTCTCCAGTGTGAATGCTTAAAGGGTTTGTCCTCCCCCAATTTTAGGGGTCCCCTGCACCCTAGTTCCATTCAGCTACTTAACAGATTAGCTTTTACCAAAGAACATTTACTTCAAAGGTGTAGCAGAAAGAGATAGAAACATTTCCCCAGTACCTAGGAGGCATAATCCCTCCTTAGAATCACCCCAGTCTCTGGAGACTTTGAATTTGGTTCATAGCTTATCTCATTACCTATATATATCACAAATTCCAAGTCCAAAACCCCTTTGGGTTTGCATCCTGGTAACCTGGCTTCTCATGGCTTCCCTGCTGGACTAGCAACATCTGGTCTGCAACTCTAGCTCCATGTTCCCCTTGGCTCAAGATCCCCAATCCAAGGACTTCACTGACTGTACCTAGAACTGAAATGAACAAATAGAACAGAGCAAAACCCTAAACCTGGTTCTTGAGACCACAGGGCCTTAAAGGTTGGACAGGAACAAGGTCATCCTACTTCCCCACATGGCTCGGTGCACAGTGCCCATATTGTGAGTAAACAGGACCTTCACCTCATGGACAGTGCCAGAAAGAAAGCAAGACTCTCCAAGTCTGGTAGTTTGAAAGATGCAGCCTGTCCTGGTTGTACAGCCAGTGGAAAGGGGCTGCTCCCAACCAACCACGTGGAATTCCTGGTGTCTCTCACATAGGTGCTTCCATCTCAGGTGATTTAGACATGCGCAAAGAAGACTTGCACAAGGGATGGTTTTCTGGGCTGGAAAAGAACAGGAATTTAAGAGGAAATCTAGGCAAAGTTTAAGCAGTTATCAATTAAAATATATTTGGGAGAAAGCTTGCATCTGTAAATGAAAACGCTGTAAACACTTCTTTACATTTCGTTTAATATCTTAACACCTCCTCCCTCATCTCTGTTACAGGCTTCCCTCTTCAATAGTTGCATCAACTGGACTGGGGGAGGAGAGAAATCAGATCATCAGAAGTCTAATCAGCTCCACACACATGCACGCACTTTGAGTACCTTTATCAAGGATGCCCCTGATGCATGTGTACTAAGCCTTTTCCATCGATAGGAGAGAGATACTCATAAGTTACTGGGTTTTTATGTTCCTTTGTTTGCCTTTCATTGGTACTGATCAGACCTGAGATTTCTCCCCTACACACACTTTTGATACCCCCCCCTTTCTCTCAGACATGATATAAACAAAAGTCTTGGTGACCTCACAATTCTCTTTGCACTTGGCCTAATCCAGCAACTTTTCCCATCCTGGTTCCCTTTATAGCATTTCCAGACTCCGTCACAAACATGTCTAGTACTGCATGACTTCCAGTCCTAGGGCAATGATTTCTCTCCCTTGATGGAGAAACAAGACATAATATTGCAAAACCTTCTTCGGTTCATTGTCTCCCTTCCATTTCCATCCAAAAATGTCCATGAGGGGGTCTCAGCCATTTGTTTTTCTTTCTGTTTTCTTCAATGCTCCTCTCTGTTTGATGAGGCCATCTCCACCATCCATTGTCTTTATCTGTATGATTTTACAGGGGAGTTATTTGCCTGAAATGACATTGTTCTTGGCTACCTTATCCCTACACTTGGCAGACAAGTGAAGCATTTACCAACCTTTGGCAAATTTGCAGCTTTTAGGATCTTTTGGTGTTTTCATTACATCGATTGGTTTACATCAGTTAAAACTTGTATTTGCAGGGTATATAGTTTATACGTTCCAAAGAGCCCTTGTGGATGGGCAGGGTCTTAATTTTTTTTTTTTTGCATACCCCTTGAGCCCTGCAGGTCTGGATAAATGTTGGCTAAATTGAATTTTCCAGGTCTATAACACTTCACCAGGGTTCATCTTTGCTCTCTTCCAGATCAAGTCAATTGTATGGAATTTGGATGACAGCAAGCTGATTTCCTGTGGCACAGATGGTGCTGTGTATGAGTGGAACCTCTCCTCAGGGAAGAGGGAGACTGAATGCGTGCTCAAATCCTGCAGTTACAACTGTGTGGGCATCTCTCCTGACTCTAAGATCATTTTTGCTGTTGGATCTGACCAGACCCTCAAGGAGATTGCAGACTCTTCGGTGAGCAAGACCACAGCATTGGGAGAAGGACTGGGGTAGAACCAGAGGAACAGGATACCAGGCATTCATGGTTGACTAGCTGGTATTGTGGATGAAAATCCCAGACTGGAAATCTCTTTGGTGACTTTCTGTAAGTACATAGGGCACCACAAACATATCCCAAATAAAACCCATGCAGTAAAGCCTACCTTCTTGAACTACGCTCTTCCAACTCATGCTGGCAAATTGGGACACCAGAGGGACAACTGCTTGAAGATTCAAGGTATTCTATGGCAAGGTTTCTTGAACTTTTTCCACTTGTGACCCTTTCAATGCTTCTTAAACTGTGGGTCTCAGCCCTATATGGGTTTAAGAAGTACTGCTCTACAGGGTTGCATTTCTAAAAATTTGACTCATGAGCCCCCACCACAGTGTTTACCTTGATAATTGGCCAGAAGACACAGTTGGCTCAAAGCAAAGATATTTATTGAAATGGCATAGCATGAAAAATCAAAATAAATCATTCCCTCCATAACCCTCAGGCACTCTATTCCCACCCTACACAGCATCAGTGGGAAGAATGGACACACATACGGAATCTAAGAACAAAGAGGTATGACCCGACCTGGAGACTCATACCTCTGACTTCAGGGACACAATGTCCTTTTCCTTCTCATAGTGTCTTCATGAGGATCCCCTTGAGCACAGGGTCTCTTCTTGGATTCCTGCCCGTGTTCTTCTTCACAGCTCATTTCCTGCTTGCCAGGGCTAACTAAATTCACAAAACTCCTTCAGTCTTGTGCTTGATTGACAAAACCCCCTCCATTCTGGGTAAAGTGGCTGCTGAGTGCTTTCCAAATAGCATCTCCCTTGAGCCTCACAACAACCCTGAGAAGTAGGCAATAGAGAGATAGACACTGTTGTTATCCCCATTTTACAGTGGAGGAAACTGAGGCAGGCAGAGGTTTAATGACTTTCCCAAAGTCATATTACAACCATTAAGTATCTGATGCCAGATTTCAAGTTGGTTTTCTTGACTCCAGACCCAGCACTCTATCCACTGTACCACAGAGTTTCTCCTGCTGGACAATTAGTTCACCTGCTAGATAGCAGGATCGAGAAGAGAGAGACATCCCATGGCCCATTCACCCAAAGTGTGAGGAACAATTCTTTTTCAAGAGTTGGCTTCTTTTTCTATAGTCGTTCTATTCTCTGATGCCAGAAACCGTACTTTTCACAGCTGATCCTTGACTGATTCCTTAGAGCACATCTTTCTGTTTAAGGAATCAGGGGCATGACCCATCCCTAAGCCAGTCAACAGCTAACTGCCTTCTACTTCCATCACAGGGTGTAGAGGGTGCTCAGGGAGGACTAACCCTTCTTGTGTGAGGACTTACTGAGCCCTTTTCAGGGCTGCTCACCCAGCTTCGGTGTTCACTTTCACCAAGCTCTCACCTGTGTCTCCAAGAAACTGTCACATGCGCAGCAGCCACACCCAAGTAAAACTATCTTGGCAGATGGGTTAAATCAAGTTGAGGGCAACTCACAGGCCTCAGACCTACTGGCGAATTAGGGAGGCGTGTACCCCAAGCATATGAAGGCTTCCACCAGCAGAATGGGTAAATGAGAACATTTTGTTTCAGTGGACTACGAAGGGGGCAGAAGCAGGTGCTATGGCGCTCTCAATCAGACACCAGAGACGCTGAGGTCCTCCACTGCTATTATTAGTCATCTTGACTTCGTTCTTGGGCTGATGATTGCAGGCAACTCTGCTTCACTTAAATCCAACTTATGCTTGAGTCTGAAGGAATCGCTTGTGCCATTTAGTTATTTTGTCATTTTGTTATTCAGTGATTTTTACAATTGTATCATTTTATTATTCAGCTATTTTATTATTTATTATTTTACTTTGTTACTATTTTGCTATCTTACTATTTTACCTACTTGAAAGTCCTGTGGCAACAGGCTGGTGATGAAGCAGCAAGCGCAGCTGTACTGGGAGCTGTAGTCTATCTGTCTGTGTTTGTCCTTCGTTTTTGAGGAAGACCATGACATCAGAGAAATGATGACATGACCTTCCCTTGACTTTGTTTTGAGTGAGGGAGGGCTGTGCAGTCACTTTCTTCTCCTGAGCCATCTGAGTCTAGTGGCCAGATATTCATCAGGATGACTTGGAGAAGGCCCAGGATGCAATGAGAGATTTTGACCTATTCAGGTACTCACTTGGAGTGAGATAACGCCCATTCCATGAATAGGCCTCTTTAAGAAGTAATCAGGAAATCGCCCCTTTAATGAGCAAAAGCAAAAAATAACTAAAACAAGCTGGGAGGGAAAGAGCAACAGTTACCATTGATTAATCACTCTGAAGCCAGGAGGGTCTGGAAAAGAGCCATTAAGTAGAATTTGGGCAGGGACCTATTGTGCAATGTATGGGAGCTGTAGTCACAATCTTCAATGCCCGACAGTCCAGGCCATAGGCTTGTCTTCTCATTGGACTGAAGCAGCAGTGGGATTCTGAACAGCCTTTTTGAGGAAGGGTCTAGAAAAGATGCCCTAAAAATTGTCTGCTTCATTTAACTTTGGCTTGCTAACCTAAGAAGGTAGAGATCCCACCCTGGGTGACTGATGTCAGAGGAGGCACAGAACTTGACATATACATTGCCAGAGCTAGCTCGAGTCTTTGAGAAGTTCCGAAGGAAAGTGTAGGAGAGCCGTGGTGCTGACCTCATTGTTTGCCTGTGGAACCTGGGTAGTCTACCAGCGCCACATTAGGAAACTGAATCTTCCACTTGAACTATCTTAGGAAGATTCTGAGGATCAGGATAAGGACACGGACCCCCGAGGTCCTCTCTCTAGCTAAAATGTCAATCATTCAAACCACTGCAGAGATCACGACTCCAGTGGGCTGGACACGTTCATGGCCATTAGAACAAATTGTTCTCAGCCCCTCATTCCACTGGGAGAAGTCTTCACATGCCTGGGGTAGACGCCCCCACCCCCAGCTCCCAATGGGCTTGAAGCCTGAAGTTATCCTCAGCCTGGTTTAGAATGCAGGACGACACCTTCCCTCCAGGACTTTAGAGAGGATAGAGCAAACAGGACATCCAAAAAAAAACATTGAAAAGAGTGTGGGGACATAGGCTAGAAAGCAGGGCTGCAGCCTGGAGAGGAAAGAGGAGCTAGCCAGCTTGGCCCTGCCACTTAAAACAGAGGCTCTGGGAGTTACAGCCAGTCAGAGGGAGGAGGGCATGTCCAGGGTGTGAAACCCAGAGCTCCCCTGGGGCATCTTGCAGGGCCAAGGGGATGTGGTACTTTAAGCAGTCGTTGGAAAGTTGAGAAGAGGGCTTGAGGAGAAAGATGAAGAGGTCTGTCCTGGTCATGCTGAGTTTGAGATGACCACAGGACATCCAGTTGGAACTGTCCTGCAGGCAGTTGGTAGCGCAGAACTGGGACCAGTCAGATGGATGGATAGATAGGGAATTCATCTGCTTAGAGATGAAAATTGAATCCATGACAGCTGATGAAGTCACCAGTGAGAGGTGTGGAGAGGAGAAAAGAGGGCCCGGGATGGAGCCTTGGGGTCACACACAGTTAGGAAGCCAGCAGAGACCGAGAAGTCTTCATGCAGGTGTGGAAAGGCAGCAGAGAGTTGCTGTCTTTTCCCTAGTTTTCTGACTCCTCCTCTTTCTCTTTCCTCTGCCTCCCAACCTTAGACTGTCACTGAACAGGCATTTATCCCACACCTGCTACATGTGGAGGGCTGGAGGTGAGAAGAGGGCTTCCCTCTAGGGTTTGTGTATCATATTGGCCACCATTACCTGATGAAGGGCAGAACTGGGGCTAGCAGGAAGAGGAATTGAGCTCTGGTGTACATGAGCTGTACATGAGCACACCTGGGGATGGACACTCCCACAGCGAGATGCCTCCACAGACTCAGCAGCTGAGCAGAGTTCTCTGTGTCCCAGGTGCTTCGGGAAGTGTCCGCTTTTGATGTCACCTACACAGCCCTGGTCATCTCCCACTCAGGGCGCATGGTGTTCGTGGGTACCTCGACGGGTACCATCCGGTCCATGAAGTACCCCCTGCCCTTGCACAAGGAATTCAATGAGTACCAGGCACATGCTGGGCCTGTCACAAAGGTAAGAGGAGACCTCCTGCTCCTCCTCAAGTCTCCCATCTCTCACTGGCTACTTCCCATGAATAGAGGCTCAGGGGAGTAAAGGTTTAAACAATTATCCAGGTATCTTTTAATGCTAAAGAAAAGGTAAGAAGCTTCCCTTCATACCTGAGCCCTCACAAGAGAGCATGTGGCCTCTCAGACCGCAGGGGGCGACTCAAGGGATGGAGCATTAGAGACACTAATGGGACAGGCCCGGCTCTCAAACTGGGCCTAAAAACAAACTCACAGCACAGCACTGTCTCTCTTAATGGGGTTAGAGATGCCCCGATGAGGGGACAGGACCTGAGGGCACACAGCCAGGGGAAGGGGTTGACGATTAGTGAGCACCTGTGTCTAAAGTGGATTCATGAGTTAGCACTGAGGTACTACGTTTCCCCATGGACTTGAGGGTGGGCAACCACAGGGGCTGAGCTGATGGGCTGCTGCTGCTCCTGGCCCCTCCCCTTCCTTTAGAGCTGACCAGCCCTAAACGGAGCCTACTAGACAGTCAGTCTGGGCTGACCATACATACTTGGGAATCTTTTTGTTTCTGGCTTCCAAAGAAGATATTCCCTTGTTCAGAAGCTGAAGAAAGGCCCCTGCGAGCCTGTCCCCACTAGCTTGATGGGTACTCTGTCATTCGAAGGTCAGGGTATGTCTTCTTCTAGGAGAGATTTAAGGCAGGTCGTGGCTAGGAAGTTTGGCCTCCACCGCCCTTGTAGACCCTGATTCACATGACCTTTTAATTCCCAATCTTTCCTTCCTTAGATGGCCATTACATTTGACGACCAATTCCTGCTGACCAGTGCTGAGGATGGCTGCCTCATCACCTGGAAAGTCTATGATAAGGATGGCCGGGGTGTCAAGAGGGAACGGGAAGTGGGTTTTGCTGAGGAGGTGCTGGTCACTAAGACAGACATGGAAGAGAAGGTAAGGGCTAGGACCTGGCTCTTCTCTGTGTGTCCCTTGTGCACACTCCTGGTCAATTCCTGGGGGGTAGGGGCTGAGTACTAGCATGAGTCCTCTGCAAAAGGAGATGGGAGGGTTCCCACGAGCTAGGATTTCATTGGCATGAGGCTTCCCACTGTAGTCTTCTCTTGGGTGCTGGCATATGTGAACAGGCAGGGGCTTCTTGGAGTCAGACTGACTGGCTTGGGAGAACCAGTAGTTCAATGGTTAGTATAAGTATTTATACCAAATCTGCAAATCAGGACTGGATTTACTGTTGCGTTGTTTATTTAGATTTAAGAAAGTGACATATATGTATCTCTGTGTGTATGTGTGTGTGCAATCTGTCTATTTATACACAAACATACATATATACACATTTATGTAGTATGTGTAGAGATATATGTGTGTATGTGTATAAACTGTCAGGAAGAGCCCGAGTGCCTTCTCTGAAACTTCCAAGATGCTTGGGTGCCAGAGAGAAAGGGAAATCTAGGAAATTAAACATGCCCTATAAAGGCAGCATCAAGAGGTCATTTTACACTGTAGTGGTCTGCTTTATGACAAGCCTGAGCCACCCATGGACAGGGAGGTGGCCATAAATGGGATCCCACCCCATCCTGGGCATCCAGGGCTCAGAGTTTGCTGCTTTTGAACTGCCCCTGAAGCTGTGAGCCTACAGACAACGAGCATTCAAGGAGAAGCCTAGCCAAAAAGGAAAACAAGGCCATACCTTAGATGTGGGCTGGGTGAGGCATCTAGGGGGACACAGAGTAGAAGTAGAAGTAGAAGCTAGATGTCTCCTACCAAGATGGTGGGACCATTGGACCCTCTACCCAGAAATGGGTGTGGATCTTGATAAGAAAATTTCCCCTCCATTTTCCAAGACACTTGGAAATGAAAGCTGAAAAGAGCCTCCCTGAAGCTTTGCATTGGAAGGAGAATATAAAAATTTGTTTTGCTTAACCATACATATTTGTTACAAGTGTTTGGCTTGGGTTCCTTTGTCCCTTGGGGTAGGAGGAAGGAAAAATAAATAAAAAATAATTTTTTAATAATAAATGAAAAGATAATTTTTAAAAATATCCAGTTCCCATAGGAACTGCCAAGGAACCAGCCTCTCTTTTCAGAACACCTATGAAAGTGTTGTCAAAAGAAGGTGCCGAATGTCATTTGTACTGTGGCCTGAACCTTAGACCAGTTTTCTCATTCTTCATTAGGCATAAGGATGCGTTCTGTGGGCTGCAATAAAGCAGCCAAAAGTCCCTGATCAGTGATCTCAACATTGCTTCAAAACATCGGAAACGTAGGAACGTGGGAGGGGGAATCTTTGAAAAGTCACCTTCTGAAAGAGTTTGGACTTTTTCTGTCTTTCATGCCATTCCACACCTGGTCACAGAGTGCCTGTGTACAGAGTGTGAGGTTCTGTGCTGGGGAGGTGGAGTTCCAGGGCTCATTCCCCTCCAGTCTCAGGCCTCACTTCCCCACCAAATCAAAAATAACTGCTGAGCACCTGTCCCGTATCTGGTCCTGAGCAGGACCCTGAGAGGGCCCCAGAAAGAAGCAGTTCCAGGTAGCTTATTGTCAGTCTGGAGTAGGGGAGAAGGAAGGAGAATATCAGCTCATGAGAAGATAGTGGAGGAGGGAAATAGAACCACAAGGGACAGAAGAAGGGAGCACAGATAGACATGCCTCTGTTGGCTCACCAGCCACTCCAAGCCTTCAGTGTTGGACGCCATTGCTCCTGGTGCTGGGGGCAAGACTCGCTGACACAAGATAGGTTTCTCCCCAGGTTGCCCTGTGCAACCTATCCTAATGCCTCACTCTCTTCCACTGCAGGCCCAGATCATGCTGGAGCTGAAGACTCGCGTGGAAGAGCTGAAGATGGAGAACGAGTACCAGCTCCGGCTAAAGGACATGAACTACACCGAGAAGATCAAGGAGCTGACTGACAAGTTCATCCAGGAGATGGAGTCTCTGAAGACCAAGAACCAGGTGAGTCCTGGCAGCCACCACCTGTCCATGAGGGGAGGGGTGATGCACATGCCCATCCTGGGCAGGGAGGGAGGAGAGTGGGTATCACCATCTCAAAACCCTCAGTGCTAGAGCAGAGGAGGTGAACAAGGCAGGGACTGGAGGAGCAGCTTCAATCTTAAGGGTTAAAGAATAGGAGGGCATCAAGAACTTACTCCAAAACAGATGACAAGGACAGACATGATAGGGAGCTTACCACCTGTAAAGAGAAGCAGAAACAGGGAGAGGGGATGTGGGGACACCTTTTGGGAATGACATCGGAAGATCACCTCAGGCACTCACAGCAGCACTTTTTTTTAATAAACATTTACATAATGCCTACTACGTGCCAGGCATGCTGCTAAGTACTTTACACATGTCATCTCATTTAATCTCACAAAAAAAAACACACAGAAAGGCATCCGGGGGGCAGACACCCACCAGGCAGTCTTCATATCTGTAAGCCATAATGAAAAGCAAACCGCCAGATCCAGAGCTATGGAAAGCACAAAGTGAAAAATCCTCACAAATCACCTGCTGAAGGTCTGAGAAGCAGACTTTGGAGGACTGAAACTGGATCCTTCCCGCAAATCCATGGGCTTCACTAGCAATTGTGGCTGCAGGGCAGCTATAGGGGAGCAGGGACCCTGGTCACTCACTGTTCCACAGTGGAAAGGAGTGTTTGTGGTCACTCACAGATCCGAGCACAGGTCACGCCTTAGATCATACTACCTTGGAAGAACAGAAAACTTACAGACGCCCAGAACTAACTTAGAAAGCAGCTCCACAAAAATCCTGAAACTTGGGACAGTGTCCCCTCTACCCTGGGAGCAGAGCTCAACTTTAACATAAAGTTAAAAGTCAAGATAATAGGCAGAAAAATGAGCAAATAGTGACAACAACAACAAAAAAAACTGACCATAGGAAATTACTACAGTGATAGAGATCAAAGTGAAAACTCAGAAGACAACAAAATCAAAACTGCTACATCCAAAGCCTCAAAGAAAAATGTGAATTGGTCTCAAGCCCCCCCCAACCAAAAATCCTAGAATACCTCCAAAAGGATTTTTAAAAATAAATATGGAAAGTAGAGGAAGTTTTTGAGAAAAGAAATGAAAGTGATGCAATAAAATCATGAACAAAACAGTTAACAGATTGATAAAGGAGGCACAAAAAATACTGAGGGAAATAACACCTTAAAAACCAGAATAGGCAAATGGAAAAAGAGACAACAAAAATTCACTGAAGAGAATTCCTTAAAAAGTAGAATTGGCCAGATGGAAAAGGAGGTACAAAAGCTGACTGAAGAAAATAATTCCTTAAAAATTAGAATTGACAAGTGAAAGCTAATGACTCCAGGAAACATTAAGAAACAATAAAACAAAATTTTAAAAATGAAAAAATAGAAGAAAATGGAACTATCTTGTTGGAAAAACAACTGACCTGGAAATTAGATCAAGGAGAGATAATTTATTAATTATTATACTACCTAAAAACCATGATTTAAAAAAGAGCCTAGACATTATCTTTCAAGAATTGTCATGGCACACTGCCATGGTAGTTGAGAACCAGAGGGTAAAATAGAAATTGTAAGAGCCCATTGATTGCCTCCTGAAAGAGATCCCAAAATAAAAACTCCCATGAGTGTTATAGCCAAATTCCAGAGCTCCCAGGTCAAGGAGAAAATATTGCAAGTTGTCAGAAAGATACAATTCAGATATCATGGAGCCAAGTAAGAGTAACATGAAAAGATCAGAGGGCAAAAGAACTAGGATTACAACCAAGAATCATCCACCCGACAAAACTGAGTATAGTCTGTCAGGGACAAAATGTACATTCAGCAAAATAGAGGACAGAAGAGGACAGAGCTGAAAAGAAGATTTGACTTCCAAATACAAGACTCAAGAGAAGCGTAAGAAGGAAAACTTGAAAGAGTGAGCATAAAGGAGCCAATAAAGCTGTACTGTCATATTTCTGTATGGGAAGATGAAACCTGTAACTCCTACAATTTTATCATTATTAGGGCAGTTAAAAGGAGCATATATTGACAAAGGGGACAGGTATGGTGGAATGATATCTAAAAAAATAAATTAAGGGGTGAGAAAGGGAAATGCACTAGGAGAAGTGGGAAGGGGAAGGTAGAATGGAGTAAATTATCTCACAGACAAGAGGCAAGAGGAAGCTTTTGTAGAGGGGGAAGATGAGGGTGGGGGAAAGGCTGGAACCATACTCTCATTGGCATTGGCTCAGAGAGGGAATAATGTATACCTCGGTTAAGTATAGAAATCTGTCTTTTTGTTGTTGTTCAGTCATGTCCGACTCCCCATGATTCGTCTGAGGTTTTCTTGGCAAAGATAGTAGAGGGGTTTGCCATTTCCCTGTCAGCTTGTTTTACAGATGAGGAGACTACTAAGACAAGCAGGGTGAAGTGACTTGCCCAGGGTCACATAGTTAGTACCTGAGGCAAGATTTGAACTTAAGAAGATGAGTCTTCCCAACTCCAGGCCTGGCACTCTATCCACTGTGCCACTGCTCAGAATCTATCTTATTGTACAATAAAGTAGAAGGAAAAGGGGATGGGGGTGGGGAAAGATTGGGACTAGGTGGAAGTCAGAAGCAAAACACTTTTGAGAATGGACAGGGTGAAAGGAGAAAGAGAGTAGGATAAATGGGGGGAAATGGGATGAAAGGAAATACACAGTTAGTTACCGTAACTGTGAAAAAAATTATAGAACATTTCTCTGATAAAGGCCTCATTTCTCAACTATATGGAGAATTGAGTCAAATTTCTAAAAGTACAAGTCATTCCCCAATTGATAAATGGTATAAGATATGAACAGGCTATCTATAGTCAAAGAAGAAATCAAAGCTATCTATAGTCACAGGAAAAAATGCTCTAAATCACTATTGATAAGAGAAATGCAAATTAAAACAACTCCAAGGTACCACACTTATAGGATTGACTGATATGACAGAAAAGGAAAATGATTAATGTTTGAAGGGATATGGAAAAATTGAAGCGCTAATGCATTGTTGGTGGAGTTGTAAATTCATTCAACAATTCTGTAGAACAATTTGAGTCTGTGCCCAAATGGCTATAAAACCATATCCATGGACCCACCTACTGGCCAGGTCTGTACTACTAGAGATAAAAAACAAAAAGAAAACAGACCCATATGTACAAAAAGATTTATAGCAGCTCTTATAATGGTGGCAAAGAATTGAAAATTGAGGTGATGGCCATCCATTGAGGAATGACCAAGTTGTGATACATGATTGCAATAGAATGCTGTTGTGTCATAATAAATGAGGAGCAAGGTGCTCTTGAAACCTGGAAGGACTTACGTGTAGAGTCAGCAGAGCCAGAAGATCACTGTACATTGCAACAACAATTTTATATGATGAAGAGCCATGAATGACTTAGCTATTGTCAGCCATACAGTGATCCAAGACAGTTCTAAAGCATTCATGATGAAAAATGCTCTCCACTTGTAGAGAAAAAGCTGGTGAAAGTCTGTATAAAATCGAAGCTGTTTTTACTTTATTTTTCTTGTTTGGTTTTGTTTGGGTTTTGGGTTTTCTTTTGTTCTGTTTTTTGATCTGTGTTTTCTTTTGCAATATGACTAATGTGGAAATATGTTTTTCATAACTTCACATGTATAATCTGTATCAAATTGCTTGTCTCCCCTCAAGGTGGGGGGAAGAGGGGAGAGAGAATTTGGAACATAAAATTTTAAGAAATATACGCTTTAAAATTTTTTACATGTAATTGAGAAAAAAAGAAAGGAAAGAAATTAGAATAAAACCACAATCCCGGTAAGAATTGTACCTTCCTCTCAGGGTGGCCAGATCAGTGTGTTCTAGAAGAGTAAACAGTTGTTATTGTCTCAGGACCAGCAGAATCCTCCCTCTGCAATGTTCCCTGGGACTGTGCCAAGGAAGGCTGGAGGGTCTGTTAAGAGAAATTACCCCAAGGTCCCTCCCATCTCTGGCACCCAGGGCTTCTGGGAAGATTCATCCTCCCAGGAACTCTTAAAAGGAAGGAGCATGAGAAATTTTATTTGGGCTTCAGGTTCTGAGAACAGAGAAAGAGAAGCAGGAGGTGTCACACAACAACTACGTAGAGGACCTCTTGGAGAAGCAGAGTCGAGAACTACAGGACATTGGTGAGTGGGGAGGCCGACAGGACAGCAGCACTAAGGGAGCCGGCCAGGGGCAGGGGGCCACTCTGTCCAGGAGCTGGGCTGGGTGCTGGGTTTGACCAGGGCTGTGTGGAGAAGGGCCCTGCCTAATGCAGAGGACCCATGGGCACTGTGGGGGAGATGCTCCATGTGAACCTCAGCAAGTCCCTTCACCTATCTGCCTCATTTTCCTTGACTTTAAAATGGGCATAATGATACCTGCCCCCCCCCAGAATTGTGCTGATCAAAAGAGAATATTTATAAAGCACTTATCACAGTTCCTGGCAAATAATAGGTGCTTAATAAATGGTTGTGGGCCCTCCCTCTGAGGTCTGGCTTCAGACCTAATCATTCACCTGAAATCAGAAAGTTACAATGATATTTTCATTGCCAAACCTTTTCTCTCTTCCTTTTCTGACTCTTCCTGGGGACTTTCCCTGTCCGGGCTTTCCTGACCCTACTTCCTCCTTCTTCTGCTCCTCCCTTTCTGCCTGCTCCTTCTCAGTCACTCACTGGCTCTCCAGGTTGTCCCTCCCCCCAACCTTAGGTGTCCCCCAGGCCTTCTCTTCTCCTCTCCTCCTCTCTTCTCCCTCCATATTTTCTCTCCCGGTTACCTCAGCAGCTCCTATTGCTTCCCCTGGGATCTCATATTTCTTTGTCCAGCCCCACCCTCTCTCCTGACCTCCAGTCTCATATCTCCAACTAGACATTTCAAACTGGATGTCCAGTAGTCACCTAAAACTCACCCTGTGCAAGAGTGAGCTCATTGTTCCTCCTCACCAAGCCTTTCCAACTTCCCTGTTATGTCAGGGGCAACACCATCTCCCAGTCACCCAGGATCCAAACCTAGCAGTCATTCTCAACTCCCCCATCTCTCACAGCCCCACCCAAATTGTCAATTCCACCTCTGTGGTATCTTTCCAACATACCCCCTTCTCTCCTCTGACATTGCCCCCCCAACCCTGGTGCAGGCCCCTATCACCTCACATCTGGACCTTTGCACTAGTGGCTGCAGGGCTCTGGCTGCCTCACATCTCTCTCCCTCAGCTTCATCCTCCACTCTTCTGCCAGGGATCGCCCCAAAGTGCAGATCTGACTCTCTCTTGTCTCTGCCTCTCCCTTCTGTCTGTCTCTCTCCTCTCTCTGTCATTGTCTCTGTTTCTCACTCTTTCTCTTTCTCTGTTTCTCTGTCTTTCTCACTCTCTCTGTCTCTTTCTCTGTCTGTCTCTCTCTCATATCCACACACACAGACATGCATGCACACACACACAGACACACACGCACCCCTGCAGGGGCTAATAGCTTAGAAGTGAAAGTGAACATTAGGACAGATACTTCCCAAGCCCCTCAGAGAATCACAATCAGGGTCTAAAGGAAGTATATAAGCACAGTTTCCTCACCTCCCTCTTGGAGACAGAGGAAAGGAAGAGAGGGAGGGTGTCATTGTGTATCTGCCTTCCTGGCTCATTGTTGCACAGAGGTACACATCAATCCTATCACCCAACCCAGGCACCCCTATATCCTCCATGCTGGGTTGGTACCTGGCAGCCCTTCCCAGGACTTTCTCTCAGCTGCCTGCTCCCCTGGGATCCCTTTCGCTTCTTCACCTTGTAAGGCTTCCTGCTTCTTTCCACAAACCCCCTCAAACTCAGGCTCAGAGTCAGGATTAGAACTTGGGAATCTGAATATATGCACCTTCCCCCAAGTCTTCCTGTCTCCTGGGGTCATGGCCAAAGATGGGCTGCATGTTTATTTCTTACTGATTTTGGACTTGGAGAGGCAACCTGCATAGTGAATGTAAAGCTGGTTCTGGGTCAGGAAGACGTTGGCTGGGGGACCCTGGGCAGGTGCCTTTACCTCTACAACCCCACAGGACGCTCTCAAACGAGGCATTCTCCCCTTGAGGAACTTTGTACTAGATTTAAAAGTCAGAGGACCTGACCTCTGATTCTGGCTCTTCTTCTGACTACCTGGGGGACCCTGTGGGGGCAAATCACTCCAATTCTGGTCATCACAACTGATGTGGAAGGTCCCTTCCAGCATCTCTGGTGGGAGCCCTGAGCATATCTAGGCCTGCCACTATCACTGCTATGCCTTTTCTCCAGGATTATCTCCCAGTCACATCAGGTCTTGTTTTCTCCCCCGCTCCCCATTACACTGGATCTCCCTGAGGGCAGGGCCTGCTCTTTGCCTCTGTGTATCCCCAGGGCTCAGCACAGTGAGCCCACATGTAGTAATAAGTGCATCATAAATGCTTGTTGAGTGACTGCTCCCACAGAGCCCCTATTGCTTTGAAAAGTTCTGTCCATGTAGAGCCATTGATCAGTTCAACAAGCATTAAATACCTGCTGTGTTCCCATGTGAATGGAAAGCTGAAAAACAAAGTGTTTTGTTCCACCTAGTCTCAGTGATACCTTGTCTCCTTGCGTGGGGACCTGAGTCCAGTGTGCTGCCGAAACTTCAAGTGTTTCTGAGCCTGAGTTTGAGGCTGACTGCTTGACTGCTGGCTCAAGATGCAGTATTCTGGCTCCCTCGTGGAAGACGCTTGGATGAATCCAAGCCTGGAGGTCTCTGAGCTCCCAGGAGACCTGTGCATCCTCACTGTCTCATCTTGTTCTCTCTCCCCTCTGTACCTTTGCTCATGCCTGGTACCTGGGGCACTGACTCAAATATAGCAGCACATAGGCATCAAGGATTCATTCCCAATGGAGGGTCCCTCCTCCAGGGTCCCTCAAGCCTGGAATTCTGAGCTCTCCGCCCCTTCATCTTTCCAGTCCCTCCCTCCTCCCAGATCTCTAGCTAAAGGCAGCCCTTTATCCGTGTCTCTCCTTTACATTTTGTGTGTTTTACCGTGTTCCTCGGTCATTTTTGTGTACATCTTCTTGTGAAGGGTGAGGTCTGTCTCATGTCAGCATGGTGCATGGCACTGTGCACAGCAGGGGCCAAATGAGTGCATGTTGAGCCAATGTGGCCAATAGTGGTCCAGTGTCCTCTGCACTGTCCTTGGGTTCCCCCAGAGCCTTTTCTTTGGGAGAAGACCAGTTGGGGGGCAGCCATTGGCAGCCAGCCCCAGGCTTGCAAAGCAGCTGCTACCCTTCTTTCTAGAGTGCTGTAACAATCAGAAGCTGCTGCTGGAATATGAGAAGTACCAGGAACTGCAGCTCAAGTCCCAGCGGATGCAAGAGGAGTATGAGAAACAGCTACGGGACAACGAGGAGACCAAAAGCCAGGCCCTGGAGGAGCTGACAGAGTACTACGAGGCCAAGCTCCATGAGAAAGCCAGTCTCCTGGAAGAGGTGCCCGAGGGCCGCGCAGCAAAACTGCAGGGGTCCCCTAACCCAGCCTGACTGGCCTGGGCTGGCCATGGGCAGCCCTGCTGAAGGGAGGGGTGAGGAATCCTTGGAGAAGAAGCAGGAGCAGGCCAGGCCCCAGCCCAGGCCCTGGGGAAGCATCCACCACAGGGGCTGGGGAGTCCTTTTGTCCCCCTTTCCCTCTCAGATGGAGTCCAGGAGCCTTTAGACCAGGGTTCTATTAGCCTAAAGTACTCATGTGACCCTTAGGCCATTCCTCGGGTACACAGGGATCAAAGGCCTGACCCTCTATCCCGTGCCATCTCTACCAACATATGTGCAGCTTACCACCCATGGGCCCTTCACTGATGCCAAGGCATATCCAGGGAGTAAAACGAGGCTGAAGCCCCCTGCCCATGGGCTCTTAGATACTCCCTGGACACCCCAGGGAGCTGGGGCCGGGCACTGACCCTCTCTGTCCCTGAGCCAGGCTCAGGATGATGCTCGGCAGCAACTGCGAGAGTTTGAAGAGACCAAGAAGCAGATTGAAGAGGATGAAGACCGAGAAATCCAGGACATCAAAACCAAGTACGAGAAGAAGCTCCGGGATGAAAAGGAGGCCAACCTCCGGCTCAAGGGAGAGACTGGCATCATGCGGAAGAAGGTGAGGGCCCTCTCCTGGCTGGCAGGGGCCAAGAGGGTCCAGGGAAGCTGGGAGGGGTCTGAAAACAATCTCTGGCCCTGGACAGAGGGCGTGTCTGAGAGGATGACCAGATTCTGAGGAGGGAGCGATGGCTGAGCCCCCTGCCTTGCTCTCCTCTTTCCCTGTCCTTTAGTCCCATTGTCCCTCCCTGGGTTTTCCCTGAACCGTCAATCTGGGGATGACCCTGAGCAGGGCTGTCCATCCAGTCCTTCAGCAAACATTGATTCATGACCAAGGCAGTGCTGTGTAAGCACTGAGCAGACAAAGGCAAATAGAAATGGCCCTCACTTCAAGGTGGCCCTCACTTCAAGGTGACCCCCACAGTGCACACACACGCAGCCCTCCCTCTGTTCACTCCAGACCACCCATCCCTCTTTGGCCTGGATCTCCAGGTCCTTGAAGCTTGTCATTGCCCCTCCTAAAAGGTGGGGCCCAGAGCACCAGGACTTCAGCCATGGTTCATTTCCAGTCATCCTTCCCCTGCCTCTCCAAGTTTTCCAAAAAGATGGCTTATGAGACCCTGCCAGTATTCTAGACATGCCACATGATAACCTAACATATCAGTGCTTTAAGGATCCAGGAGTCCTTCGATGGTCCCTCTAGGCCTCTATCCATGGTTCTTGGCTGCTGTTCTAGCCAGTTCAGTAATGAGTCCCCCATGCTTGGCCAGGCTGGTTTGGGGGCAGAAGGCCTATAGCCTGCCATCACTAGGTCCACTGGAAGAGAATGAGGCTCCTATGAGGAGCTGGTCCTTCCTCCTTCTCATCAACATTCTTGGCATTCACACGCTGCCTGCCAGAGTTCTGCCACGGTGGACATGATGCTCCTGGGGAGCTGGGGGCTTGAGTCACCAACTGTCGGCTGTGGGTTGGGTCTCAGTTCAGCAGCCTGCAGAAGGAGATTGAGGAGCGGAGCACAGACATTGAAGCACTGAAGGGGGAACAGATGAAACTCCAAGGGGTCATCAAGGCACTAGAGAAAGATATCCAAGGCCTGAAGCGGGAGATCCAGGAGAGAGATGAGACGATCCAGGACAAGGTGACAGAGGGGCTGCCCCCCCCCGACCAGCACCTAGCCCCAGGGACACACCTGGGCAAAGGAGGGATAAGAAGCTGACCCTAGACCCCCTCTGGGGTGGCCTCCACCCTGCACAGGAGGGCTCCCCTCAGCATCCACACTGCCCACCTTTCACAGAGGGTTTACTCACACCATCCTACAAGCCCCCATGATTTCATGGGACCCAACCAGCTCAGGGAGGGGAGGGCTGCATTCTCTTCTTGCTGCCTTCTCCCCAAGTCCTTAAGTGAGTCCTTGTGACCCCCTTATCCCTCCTTAGGAGAGGAGAATCTATGACCTGAAGAAAAAGAACCAGGAGCTAGAGAAGTTCAAGTTTGTGCTGGATTATAAGATCAAGGAGCTGAAGAAGCAGATTGAACCTCGGGAGAACGAGATTAAGGCCATGAAGGAGCAGATCCAGGAGGTCAGTAGCCCCAACATTGGCTCCTCCCCCTCCCTCCTAAGGCCAGGGAGAGTCCTCGGCCACCATCCCGCAGGCAGGCTCTGGGGACAGGGGCTCTGATCCCGTCCAGAAGCTCCTCCCCACTCCTGACACTGTGGAGAATTGGACCAGACTCTGAGTTCTGTGACTCAGGCTAGAGGATCTAGAGGATTTCCTTCAAGCACAGCATCAGGTCTCAGCCCATGAAGGGTTCCGCAGGGTCTTGGCTTCCCCAGGCAGAGGCTCAGAGAAGGGATTGTCCAAGATTCCACCGGGGCATCCCAGAACCTTGGTGGGAAGGGGCTTCAGGGGTCCTTAGCACTGGCCACATGTGACACACGCCTTGCTCCTCTCCACACAGCAGTAGAGATGTGCCCCAAGAATCACCAACCTGGTTTGTGTAGCTTTGTGTTACATGAAAAGGTTTTCAGTTGGGTGAAGTCATGACCAAGTGACAACTGTAGAATCTCCCCTAGGATGCACCAGCATCTCCTCCTGTGACACTGCATGAGTGACCTTGGACAAATCCCTCGCTCCCCAGGCCCAGGCTCTGGTCTCTGAGGTCCCTCCAGCCTCAGATCTGGGAACCAACGAGGCCATGTTGCTCCTGGGAAAAGTCTTCAGGGGAGGACACTGCTATTTCCTGAGGCATAACCCGCAGCCAAACCCTGACCTCTGCAGCCTCCCAGCCCCACTTTTGTGCCTCCTGGGCTGGGCAGCAGAATCTGAAATCCTTCTATATCACAGGTCCGTGTGTCTCTTCTCCAGGGTTCTGCCCCCTCTGCATTTTCTCTAGGTTGTCTTTCCCAAGTGGTAGAATCCCAGACTGGAGACACGGCCATGCTCCCACTTTGGTGGCCCCATCACCTTTCTGATTCTGACCAAGCTCAGCCCGCTCCAACCCCTAGATATTTCTGAGGATATCTGCTGTCCAACCAGGTTCTCCCATCCTGTGCTTGGGGACTTGATGTTCTCAAAACTGTTTTTACTCCCATAAGACCTTAGATTTATCGATGCGGATTTATGGATTTATCACTCCCTTCATCAATCCCAGGGCTTGAGCCTGTTGGGATCCTTTGAGAGCCCTCCTGACTCTGGTACCCGATGCATCAGCCAGCCCATCCTGTCTGGTGCCACCTGTGGATGCCCTGAGCTGGAGCGGAACCCTCCATCTCTGTCCTTGTCCCAGGTGGCAGCCCAGGGCCAAATCTAGCTCCAAGGTGTCCACTTGAATGCTCTGAAACCCACCATGGCAGGGCTTCCTCTCTGCTGCACACCCCTGCTCTGAAGGGCCAAGCTGCCCAAGGACCCAGCAGACACCTGGCCTGGTGCTGCCCAGAGCCCTGCAGCCTTGGCCCTCTGCTGACCATTCTTGGCTTTTAAAACTGATCCTCCCAGGCCTGTCCCAATATCGGAGGGAGTCGAGGCCTTCTTGTCCATCCCACATACAATGGGAATCCTGCTAGCACAACCCTGACTAAAGCGCATCAAGCTCTGCTTATAGATGCTGAGGGAGGGGGCCTTACCATGTCAGAGGCAGCTCCTACCCCCCCACTCAGGGGTGGTTCTTCCTGATCCCCAGCCTCAGTTATTCTCTCTGAAGCTTTCCCCTACTGTTCCTGGTTCTGTCCTCTGGCCCAAGCATTCATACAACTTTCTCAGGTTTGCAGAGCATCTTACAAATACTACTGCATTTTATCCTCACAACAACCCTGTGGGGTAGGTGCCATTATCATCCTTACTTTGCAGATGAGGAAACTGAGACAAATAGAAGTAAAGTGACCTGCCTAAGGTCACATAGGCAGTAAGCATCTGAAACCAGGCTTGAACTCAGGTCTTCCTGACTCCAGATCCTCTTTGCTGCCACTTAGATTCCAGAAGAAATCTGACCAGGACAAAACACAGAGGGATTGTCACCTGCCTTCCCACCCCAGCATCTGTGCCCTTCCCATGCATCCCTAGACCCTGTCCCCACTGACTCACCAGGAGAATGATGCCCACTGACTGCTCCCCCAGAGCCCCTGTGCTGATCTCTCTTGTGCCCAAATATAAGACCGTACTTACTCCTCTCTTTGTTGTCTCAGATCCAGGCTGACTGTCACCCAGTATATGCCTCTCCTCCCTTGAGTACTTCCAGTTTATCCTGCTTACGAAGTTACTGATTTGTCTGTTTTTCTCCCCCGTGGCCTGTGAGCTCCTCCAGGAGGCTGTTTTCTGCTTTCTTTGTTTCCGAAGCCCTTGGCAAGTTCCTACATGTAGTAGACCTTTCCAGCTTAGTCTCAAATGCAAACGTGGTGAGCACACCACCTCTGCCTTAATGAGAGCCATGGATAAAAGTGTTTAAGCAGCAGCAGGCGGACTCAGCACAGATCCTTGGAGCCCTCCCCTCCCCTCCCGACACTCTGCCACTAGATCAAGCCATCAGAAGGACACATGGAGTGCTACCGTTCTGCACTCATTCTCCATTCACCCCAGTGTGTTATTGTCTACTCCACATCTCTCCATCTTCTCCACAAAGATGCTACGAGACGTTGTATCGAAAGCTTTGTTCAAGTCTGAGTAAACTATATCCCCAACATTGTGCTCATCTGCTAGTCTGGCAATCCTATAAAAAAGGGCAGTGAGGCCAGCCTGGCATGACCTGCTCCTGATGAAGCCAGGCAGGCCCTTTGTAATCATCACTTCCCTTTCTGGGTGTTCAACCAACCATCGCTTTAATGAACTGTTCTGGAATTCTCTGAGGAATCAAAGTCAAGCTCACTGGCCTGGAACTTACTGATTCTGGTATTGAGAGGAGAGCACTGGACCTGGAGTCAAGAAGACCTGAGTTCGAATTCTGTCTTGGACACTTACTAGCTGTGTGACCTCTCAACTTCAGTTTTCTCATCTGCAGAATGGGAACAATAACAGCACCTGCCCGCAGGCTTGATGAGATAGCTTGTATAAAGTGTTTTGCCAGCCTTCAGATGCTATGGAAATGCCAACCGTTATCAGACCACCTTTGCCCTTCTCTGGTCTTGTGATTCCTCTCCAAGTTTCCACAATCCCTTCCACATCATGGGCAATCCATCAGCCAGTTCTTGTGGCATGCAATGAGTCTTTCCCCAGGGCCAGGATCTTAGATGGATCCAGAGCAGCTGAGCAGGGGCTCACTTACCTCACTCACCCTTCTTACTTTGGGAGCCAGCTCGTTCTTGGTCACCGGTTCTGTTCCTTGTAGTGCTGAAGTCCTCCTTGGCAAAAAAAGAGAGAAGCAGTGTCAGAAAGTAGCCCCCACTGCTGGGGGAGGCATCCTTCCCACACCTCCAGTGCTCATCAGTGGTGTTTGAAGACCCCTAGGGAGGGCCAGAACCATGTTCCAGTCAGATTCTCATGGTCCTGAAGTTTTTCCAGGCATCGAGCCTCCTCATATCTCACTGACTTCCACCGCTCTTCATTCTGTCTGCTGGGGCCAAGAACAAATCTAACCTGTCTTCCACGAGGCAGCCCTGCCTCTGGATGCTTGAAGACAACTGAGCCACACCATCACATCAAATGATTTTCCCTTTCAACCCGTGGCTCTTGGAACTGATCCTCCTTTGGCAGTATAGCCCAGAGTAGGGGGTGGCAGGGAGTCTCACATGCAGGTCAGCCCCTAATGAAGGGAGCAGAACCAGGAGAAGGACTGATACAGAGATGACTCCAGAAGACAATGTGGAAAAACTTCAGGTCCTTGCAAAGGTGATGAACCAACAGCCAGCTCCAATTCCACAGGACCTGGGATGAAGCACATTACCTCTAGGCACAAGGTGCACAGAGACAGACCAGTTTGGATGTGGCTGTGGCTACTTGAGAATCTGTTTGGCTTGATGGTGTATCCATGTTAGAAGGGATTTTTTTTCTTGTTCTTAACTGGGGAGAGAAAAAAAAAAGGAAGTTCAGAAGAAAGTATGGACAAGTAAGACAGTTTTGGAAACCAGTCACCAAGTGTTTCCTGAGCATCTGCCCTATGTCAGGCCCTGTGCTAAGGACCAGAGATACAAAGAAAGGCAAAAACATAGTCCCTGCCTCAAAGAGCTCACCTGGGGGAAAGACAAGATGCAGATAAGACAGATAGTAGCTATGGAATGTGTATGAACTAATGGAAGTAACCCCAAAGAGAAGGTGTGTGAAGGAAGTCAGGAGATTGAGACAAGGAGGGATGGCATTCCAGGTATGGGGGCATCTAGTACAAAGGCTCAGAGATGCGAAATGGAGTGTTGTATTGGACCAAGAGTCAGGAGGATGGCATGTCTGAATTGTAGAATCTGTGGGGTGTAGGGTATAAGAAGATTGTAATGGTAGGAAATGAAGTTTTCTATTTGATCTAAGAGATAATATGGAACCAATGGAATTTATTGAGCAGGGAGTGACATGGTCACTTTGGCAGTTGTGAATGGAGCGTGGAATTTATTACATGTTTGTGTCTTGACTGGTGGGCGTGGTGGCACACTCGGCTGGCAGAGAGGTGGAAGCAGGTGGTTCTCTGGATCTGCACCCACTGTGGGCCTCAGTGGGCTACGTAAGTCAGGCACCAGGCTGCCTGAGGAGGGACAGACAAGCCCTAGCTAAAGTCAGGCCCCCAGCAGCCTGCTGAAGATGGAGAGCACTTGTCTTTAAAAAACAAACAGGAAATGGAGAATCACAGTTTCCTGTACAATCTCTTTCTGCTTCATACTGTATGTATGGAAATGTTCATTGTAGCGGAGTGGGGAGGAGCAAGTAAGCATCTTTTTTTAAAGAACTAATTTCTAAAAGAAGTTCCCTCGCTTCAGCCAGACTGACCTGCTTGACACACACACGCACACACATGGCAACACCCCATCTCCAGCCTGCAACCCTCTGTCCTGGCTATCCCAGCTGCCTGGAATGCACTCCCTTCTTATTTTCTCTTTGAACCCTTTGCTTTCTTCATAGCATAGCTCAGGTGCCACCTCCTACAGGAAGTCTTTCCCGATATCCCACTTGCTAGGGGTGTCCCCTCCCCCCATAAATGATTTTGTAAATATTTTTCTAAGTACTTATCCATCCTCTGTTCCTCTTCCCCATGTAGGTTTCTTGAGGGCAGATGCTAGCTCCCAGTTTTGTATTTCTCATGCCTAGAACAGCGCTGGGCACGCAGTAGGCACCTGATAAATGTTTATAGAATGGCACTGTTTGTGACTGAGTAGTTTCAGTGGTGCCAAGGAACAGAGGAGCCTCTGAGGGGGATACAGAAGCTGTGCTCCTCAGGTCCACACCGACATCCTGCTTTCTCTTTCCTCCTTGGCAGATGGAGGCAGAGCTAGAGCGATTCCATAAGCAGAACACACAGCTGGAACTGAACATCACTGAGCTGTGGCAGAAGCTCCGAGCTACAGACCAGGAGATGCGCCGAGAGCGACAGAAGGTAGATCAGATGCCTGGAGAGACCTGCCTCAATTGACTGCTGGGCCTTCTCTCTTTGGTTTGTCCCTAAATGCCTGGCCACTTCTGCTTGGCCTCAGTGAGGCAGATCCCCAAGAGGGTCTTCAATGTCAGGAGAACTCTTATAAGCAGCAGAGCACCCCTTTCCTGGAGGTATGAACCAGTACTTGTAGAGAAGAGGTGGAAGAACCCGAGCAATTCTGACAGGGCTTGGAGCAGGGCAGCTCATGGCTGGTAGGTCAGAGGGCTCCATTGACCATGGCTTCTGATGAGGGGATAGGGCCAAGGGTTTATCTCTCCCTAGAAGACCAAATAGGAGGAAGTCAGCACAGGAGACAGGGAAGGCAGCAGGCCCTGGAAGGGTGGTCTGCTTTCTCCAAACCTACCTGGTTCACGTGTGGAGGAGACAAAAACATCCTTGGATCCAGGATAGCTCGTTGGGGGAGGGAAAGGGACTTGTGGCATATGCAGCCATTGGTGAGGTTTCCCAGAGACAAAGGCTTGGTGGACATCAGTCCCAGAACCAGAGAGCCCCAACAGGGGCCTGAGAGCCAGGGTCTTGTATCTCTGGGGTCTCCCAGTGTCAGGCCTAGCAGAGGCTGGGGGATTGCTGCGTTGGGGTCCCCAGACCTGGCTGGAGCCCAGGAGGGCCCTTGGTCTCTGCTGGCCCTGACTGGCTAAGCAGGGGCTGCTTTCAGGAGCGGGACATGGAGGCCCTGGTCAAGCGGTTTAAGATCGATCTTCATAACTGTGTGGGCTACATCCAGGAGCCTCGGCAGCTGAAGGAGAAGATCCGCGCTCTCTTTGACAAGTACGTCCAGCAGGCCGACATGGTGAGTGGGAGCCCTCCCCCCAAGTCCAGCCCGCCCTGGGAGTCCACTCAGCCCACTTGGCCCGTGCACCCTCCCCCCGCAGGTGGAGATCGTGGGCGTGGACACAGATCTGCAGCAGGAGTACGTTCGGCAGAGGGAGCACCTGGAGAGAAACCTTGCCACTCTCAAGAAGAAGGTTGTCAAAGAGAATGAGCTGCACCGCTCCGACAACGTGCGCATCATGCAGGTACTGGGTAGGGGGCCAGCCCCTGGCACCCATGAGCCCTCCAGAAGGAGAGAAGACACTAATGATGCCTTAACAATCAGTGCCCATACCGAGCCCCAGGGGTCTTCCTGGGCACCGAGTCATGCAAACTGCCCTACTTCTAGGGGGAGAGAGTGAAGCAGGGCCCCTGGTCACATCATGGCCAATGGTCAGCCCTGGCTGGCTCTCCAGGCCCTGCCCAGCAAGGCGGAAGCTGTCCCGAAGCTCCTCCCTCCCTGCCACGAGCTCTGACCTGCGCACCCCCCAGGCCAACCCTGCTCCCTGCTTCTCTGCTGCCCTCCCAATTTGCTGGTTTCACCCCGCCAAGGAAAAGTCTGATGGTCCGTAACAAACCAGAACAGAGCCCACAACCACCACCACCACCTGATTGTAGGGGAGCTCTCCCGTCCTGGGGGTGCTCCGAGAGCCAAAGGTCTGTCCGGACCTGGCGAGGCTGCCATCGCGGAGCTCCCTGCAGGCTCACTCGTCCTTCTTTACCGCAGGAAAATGTGAGCTTGATCAAAGAGATTAACGAGCTTCGACGGGAGCTGAAGATCACGCGCACCCAGGTGCACGACCTCGAGTCGGCTCTGAGACTCACCAAGAAACTCCGGCACTCGGATGTGCCTGAAGCAGGTGATGCCCAGGCCGGGCTCCTCCCCGGTGCCTTGATCAGCATCTCCAGGGACAGGAGGGAAGACCCTCCTCATTCCAGCCCCCAGCCCTCCATCCTGTGCTTAGCTTCTACACACAACCATGTATGCACACAAGCACACACACCCCACCCCCCTCCATCTAACGTTCTGGAGTCTCCCTGATTGCCGTGCCTCATGTTCTGTACCCCAAGACTTACTCCTTTCCTTGACCTCATTCCTGTTTTAGCTGTTGTAGATGTCCAAACCTCACTTCTGGGTCTGAGTTATCGAAACTCCTCACAGAACATGGCTCAGGACCCCCAGGACCCATGGGTCGGGCCTCGGAGCGGCTTCCGGAGCCATGTTCCTCCCTTCTCTTTGCCCCTTCATAGCCCCCAGCCTGGAGAAGCCCACCACTATTGGGATTTTGAGGCTGAACGAGGAAGAAGAAATGGAACGGATCATAGAGATGCAGCGGCTGGAGATCCGGCGCCTACGAGACCACATCCAAGAACAGGAGCAGGTTCCAGGCTTGCACCCGGTGGGAAGGCTCCCCTCCTTGGAGATGAATGACAGGAGTCCAGAGAGCGCTAGCAACTGAGCCCCCTGCCTGGGAGGCCACCCCCAGGCTAGCAGGAGGCCTGGTGGCTGGTCACTATCCTTTCTCCAGGGTGCCCCCTGGGCCTTGCCCACACTCCTTGTCCCATGCACAGATGGGCACCATCTGCTTCCCCTCTTCCCCTCCTGGTTTTACTGCCAGTAAATTCAGGAAAGCAAGGAAAGAAGACATGGAATCAGTGTCCCCAAATTTTCTCTCGTTCATGATAGGGAATAATGACAGCCCCATCCCCCACCCACCCTTGAGACTCCAGCCTCAATTCAGCCCCATCAATGAACTTCACCATGGAGTCTTGAATACATCCTGGGTCCCAGCTGTCCCTCTCATTCCTCCTGGTTCCCCTCAACCATTCACCCCCCATAAGGCCCTCCATCCAAGATGCCCAGTCAATGCTGCATCTGAGGTCTGGAGTCCTTTCAACCCCAAGACCTTCATGTGCCAGCGGAAGTAGGACTGAGCTCCAAAGTCCTCTGTCATACCCTTAAATGAAGCTCTCTCCTTGGATTCTTTACCAATGTTCTTGAATAAAGCTGGGCCTGGCTCTGGGTGCCCTTCCTTTCAACCCTCACAAGGCTCTCCATCCCAAATCCCTTACATACATTCTTGACTGGAGCCATGCCTGAGCCTGAGAGCCCTCTCTCAGCACCCACCATCTCCTTTTCCATGAGAGTCAGTCCATCTCAGAACCTCTAGACTCAGCCTAAGTCCCACCTTTAAGAGGCCTTTCCTGGTCTCCCCTCCCTTAGTACCTCAACCCTGAAATTACCTCCCATTCCTGGTCTATATCTTGTAGGAACATAGTTGTGCTGTTAGCTCCTTGAGCTGAGGACAGGAACTGGGTTTTTTCCCCTTTTTGTATCCCTAGTAGTTGGCACGGTGCCTGCTGCTTGGTGGTTGGTTGGTTGGTTGTTGTCCTTCATCTTCGAAGAGGACCAAAATGACATCACCATGATAAAGTGAAGTTTCAGTGTGCCCCACTATGACTGATCAGACCAATACGAGCTCAGATTGCTCTACCACAGGTTGGGCACAATAGTCTGTGGGAATATTTGGGGTGGATATCCCAGATTTGGGTATCCTGCGTTTACTTTGTGCTGTCTCAATTCTGCTTTGCTCAAAGAGCACAGCACCTTTTCTGATATGGGCACACCATGCTGAGCGGTCCTGTGCCAGTGTCTCCCATGTGGCACAGTCAAACCCAAAGTTCTTGAGACTTTGAGAACATTATATTGATTGATGATGACCACCCTAGCCCCCACCGACTGACTGTGCCAGCCCCTCCTGATCTGTACTGCCCACAGTTACTCGGCAGCCTGGCCAGGCCTTGCCAATGGAGTGTGTCCCAGCTGCAGCAAGAGCAGCAGTTAGGAAGCTTTCTATGGTCTTCATCTGCTTTGGGCCACAGATGACCCTTTGAGTTAGGCATGACAAACAGCACAGGTCATTTAAGGAACAGCTGAGGTAAGGTTTCCTAAGTGCCAAAGATGCCCCAGGAGGGAATGAACAGCTGTGAAACATAGCAATGTCACTGGAGGTTTTTTTTCTTTTGGAGGGGGAAGGTAAGGCTGTTAGGGTTAAGTGACTTGCCCAAGGCCACACAACTAGTGAGTTAAATGTCTAAGGCAGGATTTGAACTCGAGTCCCCCTGATTCCAGGGCCAGTGCTCTATTCACTGTGCCCTATCACTGGAGGTCTTTAAAGAGAAGCTGGATGACTGTTTACTTGAGAATCTATTTCTGATAGGCTCTGATTCTAGGCTCCAAGAGGTGATTGTGGCAAAGTCAATCCTCTAGTGGTGAATGGGATGGGGCCACACTGGAATCCAGGTGTCCTGATTCCTGGATTGCCTGTGGCCTCTATATCACAGTCATGAGGCAGGAATGCACACGGGTCCAGGCAGAGCCAGAATCTCAGATGCAAAAGGGCCCTCAGAGACTTCTAGGCCAAATCATATGCAAACACAAAGCCCCTCTTCATCACCTCAGTCATATGGTATAGTAGTAATAACCTTGGATTTGGGGTCACAGGGCATGAATTTGACTCCCTGCTTAGCCGCTGAATGCCCATGTGGCCCTGGGCAATGCACCTGGATCTGTCTGGACTTCAGTTAAGTGGGGGAAGGGAGGAGGTGGGCTCCCTGGCTCCCAAGGCCATTCAGCCTCTGCTGGAAAATCCAGTAAAGGAAAAACCATCATCTCCTTAAGGATGGCTTGTCATGGGCAGAAAGTTGCATGTGCTATCCAGCCAAAATATACCACTTTACAACTTTTTCAAAATGATTCATCATTTACCAGGTCTAGCTGTGCAGGCTAGACTCTGGGAACACAGACAAGAAACTAAAGAATCCTTGCCCTCAAGAAGTTCCCATTCTCCTGGAAAGAGTGGGGGTACAACTTGTAAGTACAAGGAGAAACTGAGAGGGAAATGACTACAGCTGGGAGCATCAGGCAGGCTTCTAGGAAATGAGTGAAAGGAGGGCAGGAAAGGTGTCATTGTCCAGCACAGTGTAGTCAACCAAGCATTGAGGTGGTCAGACTAAGGCTCTGTCCTGCTGCCACTTCTCATCCCTGGGCACCCTCTTCAGGACTGATTTTTCTCTCATGACCCGGTTCAGGAGGTGGCAGATTCAGTTCTCTTAGTCACTCCCAAACAGTCCCTTTGCACTTATCAGCTATAACAGCAGCAATAAAGATAGCGTTTGTATACAACTTCTAAGATTTGCACATCACTTTGTATTTGATTCTCAAAACAACCCAGAGAGGTAGATGCTATTTTTTTTTTTTACAGATAAACTGAAATCCACGAAGTTTAGCCTTGCCCAAGGTCACAAGGCTAGAAAGTATCTGAGATTGAATTCAAACTTAAGTCTTCCTAACTTCAAGTCTAGGTCTAGCCATTGTGGCACCCTGCTGACTCCAGACTCGCCCCACCCCACCCACACATCCTAACCTCACTTTGTCTCTTCCTCTCTTTTTTTTTTCATTATTTTTTTTTCATCTTTCATTATTTCTCTTGGGTTTGGGTTTTTCATATCTTCCTCTCTGTCCGTGCCTACCTATTCAGCTCTACCCTGTTGGCCCCCTTGAGTCCCTCAAGTCCCTGATCCTCTTGCCAAGCTCCAGCCCTTCGTTATTCACATTTTCCCCCTTTTCCATTTCTGGCCACACACTCCTGGAGAAAATCATGTGACTTTGATGACTGGATGCATGACAGGTGGGTAACTGAATCTCAGCTGGTCCCTCATCACTGCCCAGAAGTCATTTCTTCTCCCATGATTAACTTTTGAATTCTCTTCTGCACAATGGCTGCTTCTCCTCTAGCCCCCCATCCCTGTCATCAGAGAACCTCAGCTCTTCCCTAACTGAGGCCATTCATCACAAGTCCCTTCTCCTTGCCAGGGCCCTTCAGGTGGGCTGACCTTGAATCCATTCCCTTCTCTCTCTGCCATTCTCTCTCCAAGCTCTCTTCCTCTCCTGGCTCTTTCCATGGTGCTTATGAACATGCCCAGATCTTCATTATTCAAAAACAATACAACCTTCACCTGATCTTACTGTCTTCCTTAAGTTATCCTGTATCTTCTCATAGGATGAATAAATGAATGAGAGGGAAAGCATTTAGTAAGCACCTTGTACTAAGAGCTGTAAGAGTCAAAGAAAGAAGTCAGACAGTCCCTGCTTTTAGGGAACCCACAGTCTACCAGGGGAAGAAAAGGGATTGAGAGCAGGCAGGTGGAAAGAACAACACAGTGATAGACAAGATGATAAGGCTTGGTTGACTATCTAGTTTGGCTAGAATGTGGAGGGGAGATACATCTTCAAATAAGGTAAGATATGTAAAAGGCTTTGCAAACTCTATAGTGGCATATAAATATTAGCTATATCATATCAGTATAGAGGCCAGTATGTGGTGCAGTGGATAGTGCTGGACTTGGAGTCAGGAAGACCACCTCAGACATTAGGTGTGTGACTCTGGGAAAGTCTTCACCTATGTCTGTCTCAGTTTCCTCATCTGCAAAATAGGGATAATAACAGCTACCTCCCAGCAGCTGCACTGCTCTGTAAACCTTAAAGCATCATATAGAGGCTAGCTAGCTTAATTATGATTATATATGTAATTACTATAATATCTTGTTCAGCATCATTTCAATTCATAAAACTATATTGGTTTCTGAAGTTGAGCCAAGGACTTTAGTGATTAGAACTTTCTTTTCTGGCTCCAGGTAGCTGAGAAGGTGAGCACTACAGAGGCAGGGGCAAAATCCAAGTCTCCACCAGGGTTGTTCCAGTGAATAATGGCAGGTGTTCACATGAACAAATACTTAAAGTTGGAAGGAAAAGTGGAGGTCATAGAATCCAACCTCCTTCATTGTCAGAGAGGTTGTGACTTGCTCAAGGTCATGCTGTTGGTCAATGGCAAAGTTCTCCCTTTCACTGCCAGGCTCCTAGGAAGCTTTGTCTAGTATATCCTGGCCTCTATTTCCTTACCTCCAACTCATTTCTCACATTCCTTCAATGGGCTTTCCAACTTTACGACCAAACAGAAGTGCTTGCTTCAGCATCACCCAACAATGATCTCAACTCCAGTCAATGGTGTTTCTCAGTCTTTGTTCAGTTAGACCTCTCTAGCTTTTTATATTGTACCCTCCTCTCGTCTACTGCTCCTCCACTGGCTTCCATGACACTCCTGGTTCTCGTTCTACCTATCAGGTCAGTCTGTTTCTTTTCCTAGATCATCCTCTCTTGTCTCTATACTCTATACACACACTTGGTGATGTCTCCAACACCCATGGGTTCAATGACCTCTTTGCCAATGACTCAGATCTATGTATCTAGCCCTCTTCTCTCTTGAGCTCTAGGCTCACACTTTCTACTGGATATCTGCATTATGATTAGAAGGGAAGCTATGTGAGGGCAAGGGATGTGTTTTTGCCTTTCTTTGTATTCCTAGTGTTTAGCACAGTACCCAGCACATAGTAGGTACCTAAGAAGTACTTATTGCCTGACTGATACCACCACCTGTATTTCCATAGGAATTTCAAACTTACCATGGTGAAAGCAGACCTCATCTCATTCCCAACATTCCCATTTCTGTACAGGTCACCATCATCCTTCCAATCACCCAGGCTCACAACCTCATATTCATTCTCACCTCCTCCTTCTCTCTTTCACCCCACATTCTAAATGGCTGCCACATCTTGTCAACCTTCCCTCCACATTCTTCCAGCTGCCCCCTTCTCTTCACTCACATAGCCGCAACCCTTACCCCCTGTCATCTTCACAACCTGACTCCAGCCCACCTCTACAGCCTAATGACCCTTGAGTCTTCTTCACACACTTGTCAATTCAGTTCATTTGGCCTTGCTGGTTCCCTGTACACAATACTGCCTTGGCCCAGGCTGTCCCTCTCAAGTCTGCTTCTTGGAATGCCTAGCTTCCTTGAATCCTGCATTGTTTTGGGTCCTTCCACATAAATCATTAGGTAAGGACTTGTCTGTATACGGGTTGCATCCCTGAGTAAACTCCATGAGGATAAGGAGTGTTTGGGGCTTATAAATGTTCAGTGGATTGAAGTGAATGGGACTGAAACCAGGCAGGGACAGCTTCATCAGGGCTTTACAGAGTTCAGAACCTCCTCTTTCATCAGGCTCTGTCAAACAGGACAGGCAGGACACTACCTCACTGGGCTGAGCTCCCCATGAGACCTAAATACTCCTCAAACATCAGCTTTAAACAGCCTAAAGGGATGGACCCTAGAGCAGACTCGGGGCCCCGCTGGAAGCAATGGAAGATCTGGGGGGTCAGAACTCCTGGGGCTATATTGGGAGGATCCTTCTGGTGTGGCTTAGCCTGGGACAGTGGGTTTTGGGAGGCACTTGGAGAGCCAAGAGTATATCCTGAGGGCTCTAGAGAGTCAGGGGATGTGGAGATTGGATAGAGGGTATGTGATAGGGGCAGTTAGGAAGCTGTGTTCAGAGGGGTCAGTGACCTTGGGGGCCTCAGGGAAATTGTAGGAGAACCAGAGGAGCGGGTGGACAGGCAGTATTCCTCCTCCTTCTCCTCCACTTCTAGGCTATACATCCTCTCATCCCACCTTTTCCTCCTCCTCCTTCTCCCAGGGCAGGTTGGCCCCGAATTGAAAGAGATTCCATTTCCAGTAAGGCCCTGCCTAGTTGGGGAATGTCTCCGCCCCAGTCCTGCTGGGAAAACAGAGGGCGGGCAGGCAGATCAGTTGCAGCCAATCCAGGGAAAGGCTCTGGGACGGGAAGGGCCACCTGCTGCTTGCCTTGCCTCCTCCCCCAGCTCACCTGTGACTGTCGAAGATAGGTAATCTTCTGTCTGAATTTTCCTCTGGGTTTTACCTTCCTTCCGGGCTCCCTGCCATCCTACCTTCTCAGCTGCTGTCCTTGGACTCTATGGACCCACACCTCTGTCTACAGGTCAGTCCTCAGCCCGTGCCTCCTTAAGATCCCAGACCTGGGAGGTGGAAGGCAGGCTAGAGTCCAGCATACACTGTCCCGCCCCCACCTCTACCCTGAATTCCTGGACAAGTCACTGACAGTCCTTGGGCCTGTCAGATAAACATGACAAAAGGGACCTGCCCTGACTACCTCCCAGTGAGAGGAGATGAGGAGTGATCTGTGGAGAGTCCGTGGAAACAAAAAGACTAAGTCGGGCAACTAAAGGTACACACTTCCCCATCCAATCCCTCTCCCACCCCCAGGATTTAAGGGCTCTGCCTCATAACTACAGCCACTCCTCCTCCCATAAATCCCGAGACGTATTCTGGTTCCTGTCTGGTGGGAACCCTCCCTGGGACTCAGAGCCCATTCCGCTCTGAGGTAATTGTCAGTGTGGGCAGTTTCTCCTGAACGTCCCCCCCCACACACACTTCATCCCCCCCTCCACCTGGGAGTCCCTCAGACACCTAAAGACAGCTCTTGAGCATCCCCTGAACCTTCTTCAGGCAAAATACCCCTAGTTCTTTCAACCTAGCCTCCTGTCATAGGCACTAAGTCCCTCCCCGTCCTGGCTATCAGTCAATCATCTCCTTTCCTGACATGGTTACTGTAGTAGTAGGTGAAGGGGATGCTATGGAGTTTATTTAGCTATTAGCAAAACTAATAATTTTGGTGAAATGTCTCACTCTATTCTTGTGGAGAAGCTGGAGAAACATGGATGGTAATGCAGTCAGATGGATATGGAACTAATTGGACGGTCAGGCTCAAAGACTGGGTAATAGTTAATGGTTCCATGTTACCTTGGCAAGAGGTCATTGAACTACCTTCGTTAGAAGAATTGGGGGAGGGAAGATAATGAGCTCTGTTTTGGGACATCCAGTTCAAGAGGTTTAACAGGACCAATTAATAGAGGGTCTGAAGCTCAGGAGAGCCTGGCTGTACAGACCTGTGAGTCAATTGCCTAGAGATGATAATTCACCCCATGAGGATAACCAAGTAAAAGTATAGAGAGAGCAGCAAGGGCCCGGGACAGAGCTTTGGGGGACATGTACAGTGAAGGAGTATGATGTAAATGAAGGTCCAGCTAAAGAGACCGAGAAGGGGTGGTCAGTCTGGTCAGAAGCAAATAAGGAGAGGGCAGGATTCCAAAACTCCAGAGGAGAGAGGAAAAAGTTATCAACGTGTCAAAGGCTGTAGGAACCCTAAGAAGGAGGAAGACAAGGAAAAGACCATTTAATTTGCCATTTAAGAAAGATCACTGATAACTTTGGAGAGAGAGAGATTTGACTTGAATGTTGAGGTTGGAAACCAGTTTGGAAAAGGTTGAGAAATGAGTGAGAGAAGAGGAAGCAGCAACAAACATACACAGCTTTCTCTAGGACTTGGTGAAAGGGAGAAGAGACGGAGCTTGAGGGATGGTAGGGTCAAATAAGGTTTTAGTCTTTTTCCAGATTAGGGGAGAGATGAGTGCGTAGACAGCAAAGAAGTAGCCAGGAGACAGGGAGAGACTGAAGATTAGAGAGAGGAGGGCATGATGAAGGCAGGGGAAGGGGGAGGACCTCTGCTGAAGAAGATGGGATAGAACAGGAACAAGTGTGCTTGTAGGGGATCTGCCTTGACAAGGAGGACTGCTTGTTTTCCCCCTCCTCTACCCATTGAGCAGGCAAGAAATATGATACCCATTATACATACGAAGTTATACAGACCATTTCCACATGTCATGTAGCAAAAAATAAAATAAAATTTTTAAATGCTTTACTCTTCATTCAGAGTTCATCAGTTCTCTCTCTGGATGTTGATAGCACTTTTTCATCTTAAGTCCTTTGGTGTTATCTGGATCATGGTGTTGATCAGAGTAGCTAAGTCTTTCAAAGCAGATTATCTTTACACTATTGCTGCTACTGGATACAGTGTTTTCTTGGTTGCTCACGTCACTTTGCAACAGCTCCTATAGATCTTCCCAGGTTTTTCTAAAATCATCTCCTTCATCATTTCTCACAGCATAGTATTATTCCACCACAATCCTATAGGACAACTTGGTCAGCCAATGAACGGGCATCACCTCAGGTTCCAATTCTTTGCCACCACAAAAAAAAACTGTTAGAAATATTTTTGTATGTATGGGTTCCTTTTCCTTGTCCTTTGATATCTTTGGGATACAGACCTAGTACCAATATTGTTAGGTCCAAGGGTATGCATAGTTTTATAGTTGAGAAGATCTACTTTGGAAAGTGAAGTGAAGGAAAAGATAGTGAGCAGAATATGTCAGAGAGGTGTAAGATAAGGAAGGAAAAGACGGATGAGATTAAGGTGAATGACCTCCATTTTCTCAGTAACGTTCTCAGCTGAAATGGAAGGCTAGAAGAGAAAAGAGAAAGTTGGAAACAGCCATTATGGAGAGAGGACTAAAGGAAAGAACACAGCATTGCCTTGCTGTGGTAAGGACCAGATTTATAGTGGATCTAATCAGTACAGTTGGATGACTTCCTGATCTCTCACAGGAACTGGTACGACAAGGGATATGAGGATAGAGGACAGTATGGAAGTGAACTAGTCAACTCCAACATCAAGATTGGAAGTGTAAAGTGAAGCAACAGCCAGAGAGAAGCCCAAGGCACTAAGGGAGGCAAAGGAGGGAGGTCATGGTAAGAAGAGTGGCAGAGGCAGAGACAGAATGATAGGAGGTTAGGATCACATGGAGGATTTCCAGATTTTGTGAAGACTTGTGGTCAGATCAAGGGTGTGATCATTCCCAGATATGGCTGGGGTACAGGTGTGGAAGAGGAAGTCATGTAGTTGAAGAGATTGGGGAATTGGGAGATAGGGCATTTGAGGGAACATCAGTGTATATATTGAAGTCTCCGAGTATAGTGGTAGAGGGAAAGGTGGTGAGGAAGACCGTGAATCAGAAACCAGCTTCCTTGTGAAAGAGGGGAGAATGATTTTGGAGTGGATGAATAATGGCTTCTAGGATATGGATTGGGTGACAGTCCATAGGGGTGGTAGTGTGGTGAAAGCAGGGTCTAGAAGTGGCAATTCGAAGACAATTCGAACTTTCCCACCTGAAGTGGGAAACATGAGAAAAGATGCAGCCAGTGCTGGAGGGTTGGCCAGGGATGCCATGTCTAGATGCAGTACAAGGTCTCAGTGGTTTCCAGAAACAAGAAGGATCGCTGGAGGAGCAGTTCTCAAAGTCTGGTCCTTAGAAATCCCCAGCCCTTTTCAGGGGGTTCTATGAAAAATCAGTCATTTTCATAACAATACCAAGATTTTCATTTTGAATATAACAGCCCATCAATAGCTATAATCAATGTAAATAAAAATGGGGGTGGGGCGAGGAGGAGGGCAGGCAGGTTTCAAATTTTTTAAAGCATAAAGGGATCTTGAGACCCAAAAATTTGCAAATCCCTGAGTTAGAAAAAGTGCTTGTTCATGTATAAGGACTTCCAGAGGGCCCTTTGCCAGGGAAGGGCTTCTTACTGATTGGAGTGCCTGGCTTCACCCACTGTCTTCTCCTTATTGATCAGGAGCTCTGGGGAATTTTGTTTTCAGGTCCTGGGTGGGCATTAGGGACCCAGAGCTGAGGGTAACACCTGGCAAGTGCCTGTAATTAGCCAGGATCCTGACCCCTAGAGATGGGCCCCTTCCCCTCTGGAAAAGGGAGTGCCAGGAAGGGAGTGGGGTTCTAGTTCTCTGGGTGCTGAAGGGTTACGGTGGAGCTGGTGGTGACAAGATGCAGCTGAGGTCAGAGGAGTGGCTGAGGCTCAATGGGCCTTTATTTCAGGCCCCGCTGGAAACAGTACCGAGAGCTCAGCTTCTGAGCTGTCCAGATAGGAGCTCCACTGGCATACTATGAAAGAACCAGGACATTGGAGTCTTGGAAGGTGGGGGAGAGGGGATGCTGGGAGTATGGAAGGAGAGGGAGGGCAAGGTCATTGCTGGGGAAGGGGCAGCCCTCAAAGGGCCTTAGGGAGGGAGAGGGTACTGGAGAGGAGGGAACAGAGCTCTTCCCTGGGCACCTCTCGTGAGCGGCAAGCACCAGTCTCATCTGCATCTTTGTCTTCCTAGGTGACAATGGATTTGCTGTGGACTGTGCAGAGGGACTTGACCCACAGGGCCTAGGGCAGTTGTGGGTAGGGAGGGCAGCTATGAAGCTCAGCCCCCTGTGACTCTTTCTAAGTCTCCCTGGACTCTCTGTGCCCCGTACCTGCCCTGGTCCTCTCTAGCATCAGCCCTGGCCTTCAAACACAGCTGCAGAAGATGGCCCAGCTGGAAGCATCCCCTGGCCTACAGCAGCACAGGCTGCCCATGCCTCTGAGTGGGGCGGGAGCCCCAGATGCACTGGAGGAACATGTGGAACTATGGTGGTCTCAGGAGCCCCGGCGTGCAGCACTCTGCTTCTCTGTGGCTGTGGGGCTAGTGGCCGGCTGTGGAGCTGGCGGGGTGGCCCTACTTTACTCCACTAGCAGTCGCTCAGGTGAGTGGCGCCTGGCCATGGGCACTGTCCTCTGTCTGTTGGCCCTGCTGGTGCTGGTAAAGCAACTGCTGGGCTCAGCCGTGCAGGATATGAACTGTATCCGGCAACCCCAGCACGTGGCCCTGTTGCGCAGTGGGGGAGGAGCAGACAGTCTCGTGGTCTTGGTCAGTGGCCTGGTACTGCTGGGCAGTGGCCTAGTGCTGATCAGCCTGGCTGCTTCCCCCACTTCTGGCCCTGGCCCCAGTCCCAGCCCAGCCAGGCCCCTGGCCACTATGCTAACTGCGGGCATCATCCTGGGTGTCATGGGGGCCCTTCTACTGTTGGGACTCCTGCTGTACCAAGCGGGCACGGGAATTCGCTGCCTCCTGCCCACCACAGCTACGGAATCAGGTCGAAGCCGGGGACGAGGGGGCAGCAGCATCTTCAGTATCTCTGGACGCTTGCCAACTACACCCAGCATCGCCAATCTCCTTGGACTGGGCCACGGCAGCAGCTGAAACCCCTTTTCATTGGTGAATGCTCAGTCCAACTACCAGCCTCTGCCCTCTGATTCCCCACCTCACAAGCAACCTGCCCCACCAAGAGCTACTTTCCAGCTGCCGACTCCCTTGTCTCCACCTTCAGCCTCCTCCTCCACTTTCTTCCATCCTTCTCTGACCTCCAGTACTCACCCTCAGGATCTTTCATCAGCTCCCTTCTCTGTTCTCCCACCTTCTGTCGTCACTAACAGGTCTGGCTTACATGTGGTGTTGGTCAGTGTAGTACTGCTTGGGCAAGTGTTATCTGTGGTCAGGTATCTGTCACACATGAAAACCCCATTCTTCCTGGAGATCGTCCCCCTTCCAACAGCCCCGAAAAGCAGCCAAGCAGAAAATCTTCCATCCCAAGTCAGAGACTCCTTGTGAACCCCTTTAAATGAGATAATATTTATAAAGCTTTTAGCAGAGCACCTTGCACATAATAAGTGCTTAATAAATGCTTGTTAACCCCCCATGACCTCCATCCCATCTCAGGGACCCCCTTTAACCTCCCCATCCCAGCTCAGAGATCCCCCTTCTGACCTTTAATCCAGATCAAGGACCCCCTGAGACTCCCCACTCCAGCTCAGAGAGTCCCCTCTGAATCAGTTCAGAGCCCCTCCTCCTCCAACTCCATGAACCCCTCCCATCTCAGACCAGGTTCCCAAACAAAGGTGCTGGACAGCACCGTGCAATGCAGTCCACATTTATGAAACATTCCTGTGCACCAGGTTCTTAGATCAGACCCAGTTCTAGCCCTGGGGAGGAAACCTGACAGCTATGGCTCAAAGTGAGCTAGATTATTTCAGTGAGTTTGGTGGAACCTGAGGTGTGGAATGGAGGCATCCTCTTTTACAGATGAGGACACTGAAGCTGTCTGAGGCCATACCCCACCATACTGCTAATATTAATTAGCAACAGATTTTTTTTTTAACTTCTAGCTCTGTCAAATGACATACTAATTAATACCATGGAAACTTTTCACATGCTTGAAGACAGTGGTGGTCATGCAGTCCCTTTCTCTTCTGAAGCCTGGTAGAGACTCCACCTTTGACACAACCTATCCCCTCAGGCAAGTTCTTTAACCTACATGAGCCTCCAGGTGTCTGTCCCACTCATCCCACAGGACTGTGAAATTGTCAACATCAAAGGAAGCAATAGGTCCACAGATGTCAGGACTTAGTGCATGTTAGACTAAGCATCCCCTGGTCCGTCATCCAAGCCTGGGCAGAGACGGTCCTAGCTGGCTCCCTTAAGTACTCCTAACCTACCACCCAGAACTGACAACAAAGGTCAGTCCTGGATCTAACCCTCTCTAACATCTCTGATATCTCCAGCTTCTCCAAGGCCTCCAGAATATCAGGTATCTCTGATATATATTGAGACTTTTGCAGTGTGTAGTATCTCTAGCATATCTCTAGTATCTTTGCAGTATCTAGTATCTCTAATCTATGGGAGCCTGAATCTTCATGCTATTTATTCTTGCAGACAAGATAGAGAAAAGCAAGCTAGACTATGGTTCATGTACACATACACACACACATATATGTATATATGCATATATGTCTATATGTGTATATGTGTGTGCACATGCACATATATTCATATATGTATATATATATATGTTCAGGCATGGAAGTAGAGTCTGGAGAGCCTGAGTCCAAATCCAACCTCAGACACTTCTAGCTCTGCGACCCTAGGAAAGTCATTCAGTTTCTTCATCTGTAATATGAGAATATCAGCAGTAGCACCTTCTTGGCAGGGCTGTTGCAAAGATCAAACCTTAAAACCTTGTTCAAATGTTAGATATTGTCATTATCAGATGACTGGACCCAGGGAGTTGTTCATTCATGGGTTAATATCAACATGGATGAAGGTGTGTGGAAGAGTGCCCCAGAGATCTGTGCTATTTAACATTTTTAAATGTTTAATTTTAACATAAGGCATAGATGGTATGCTCATTATATTTTCAGATGCCACAAATCTAGAAGGAAGTTAACAAACGCACTGAGAGAGTCAGTATCCAAATATGGTATATATTATTTGACTATGGCATCACACTGAATCTAATAAGGTAAAATTTAATAGGACTTTACATAAAATCCTTTACTTGTGTTTTAAAAATAATTTGCATAATTATAGTATTAAGGAAATATGGCTAGACAATAGTTCCTTTGGGGGAGAAGAGTTCTGGGGGCATGGATAAGTGCTCAGTGAATCAACAGTTCTCAAAACAATTACACACTATGGACAACCATATGAGCAAACACTCCAAATTACTAACGAGGAATGCAAGTGAAAACAACTCTAAGTCTTTATCTCATACCCAGAAAATTGGCAGATTGACCCAATATGGAAGTGGTCAAAGTTGAATGGGCTATGGAAAGATCGGCACACTGATGCACTGATGGTGGAGCTCTGGACTGGTCCAACCATTCTGGAAAGAAATTTGGAATCATGCAAAGAAGGTGACAAAAATGTCCATAGACACTGCTTGACTCAGAGATCACACTACTAGACACATACCCCAAGGAGGTCAAAGATGAAAAGAAAGATTCCACAGACACGAAAATATTCATAGCATTCTTTTTAAAGTAGCAAAGAATTGTAAACAAAGAAGATTCCCATCCACTAGGGAATGGCTAAATAAATTAAGGTACATAAATATAATGGATTCTTTCTGGGTTGTAAGAAATTACTGAGCATAAAGAATCCAAAGAAGCATGGGAAAACTTAGAGGAATTTCTCCCTCTAGATTATTTCACTTGGGGATCTCATCAGCTCCCATGATCTCAATGATCGTCTCTACATAGATGTTTCTCATGTTTGTATAACCATAACTTCTCTCCTACCTTCAGTCTCACGTATCCAGCTGCCTTTTAGATTTCTCATACTGGGTGTCTTAAACTCAACCTGTCCAAAACTGAACTCGTCTTTCCCTGCCAACCCTCCCCTCTTCGGGACTTTCCTCATACTGTGCATGGCCCCTCCCACCATCTTCCTAGGCTCAAAACCTAGGTGTCATCCTTGACTCCTCACTTTCTTCCCCAGCATCCAGTCTGTCGCAGTCCTATCAGTTCTACCTCTCCTATGCCTGTGTCTCTTCTCTGTCACTATTCTGATACAAGTCATTGTCAGCCCTAGACTACTGTGGGAGCTACTGGTTGGTCTCCCTGCCTTAAGTCTCCCCAGGTCAATCCTTCCTCCACTCAGCTGTTAGTGATATTCCTGAAGCATGATTCTGACCCCATCTATGGCCTCCACTCTACTGGCTCCCTATCACTTTCAAGATCAAATATAAAATTCCCTGTTTGACTTTCCTAACCAATCTTCTTATGCCTTATTTCCTCCATATGTCCTTTGATCCAGGTACACTGGCCTCCTTACTGTGGTTTAACTTACAGTACTCTATCTCTCTACTCCCATGGTTTCCACTGACTGTCTGGAATGCTCTCCCTTTTCATCTCTGCCTCCTGGCTTCCTCCAAGTCCCAGATAAAATGCTACCTTCTACAAGAAGTCTTTCCCAATTCCCCTTAATTCTAGAACCTTTCCTCTGTTGATGACCACCAATATATTCTGTCTACATCTCCTTTGTCTATATTTTGTCTCTTCCTTTAGGATAGCTCCTAAAGGGCAGGAACTTTTTTGTTATTGTCATATATTCCTGGTATTTAGGATCTAACAGATATTTAATAAACGCTAATTTAACTGACTGACTGCTGTAAAAGTTAAGTAACCAGAACCAGTAAACAATGTACACATTGACTATAACAATGAAAATTGAAATAACAATTACAAAAAATGGAAAAGTGACTGGTTGGCCTAGAGAAGAGGTGAGAGAACCCACTGTCTGTGCAGAGGCAGAGGGTTGTGAGTATGGAACATTGCACAGCTCAGTTAATATGTTGGTCAGTTTTATTGAAGTATTTTTTAAAATTTTATTCATTATATGGGATTGTTCTCTGGGGAGAGAAGGGGGAAGGGCTATGTAAATGAAGGTGAAAAAAGAGATCAATAAAATGAAATAATTAACTTAGAAGGAAATAGGACAATAAATGTAGACAGGTCGGACGTTGGCTAAGTTGCTGTTCAAGGTAGTGATTACCTGAATAAATAGTCACTTCTTGCTATGGGTTCATTTCATTGTTAAATCTCTCCAGAGGGCACCACTAGTCTGGGGCTTGGGGATCTCTCGTGTCATTAGCTGCAGTAATTAACTCTAGATGACTCTGCCCCCTTCTCAGCCTAAGCTAAGTAATATCTGTCCCTTGTGGGTTAGCTTCCCCATCTCAGTCTCCAACCATGTATGTATTGGCAGAAATCAAAACTCTTGTAAATGGCTGAGCATTTGAATAGCAGTCTTGATGCAGTTTGGGGTTGCTGGAAACTCCAAATGTCAGGGTACAGGGTGGCTTCCACCTGGAATGAATTTACATACTCAAACTCTCTTCCAGTCAAGAGACAAGGTTTATTGTAATGTCAATAAAGTCTGAGAAGTTCTTAGTGAATCTGTAACTTAATGATGGGGAGATAGATAAACAGAACTGTGAAAGGATATGGATGGGATTAAGGAGTGGTGAGTACTCTAGGGTGGGCCGGGTGCAGCAGCAGTGCAAGGAATGTCCAATAAGCTAATTCGGCCATCTAGGTGGGCTGGGCTGGGCCAGTTGCCCAGGACAGAGGCAACAGTGATCTGGGCTGCTGAAGCGTGTGGGAAAATCTGGGGACTGAGTTGCTTTCGAAGACATGGTCTTTGCTTTTTAGGGGTCCAGGTCCCATTACCCCATGAGGAGTATAAAGAGCAGTTAAAGGAACAGTTCCACCTTCAGGTCGCTGTGGGTGCTGGGCCTCCCCTACCGTCTATCGAAGGGGAAATAAATGTTGATGTTTTTCCAAGACTACATTCAAGGTGGGTGATGGAGGCAGGACTGGTATAGTTGCCTCAGATCTGGTCTGCTCCCCTCTCCTGTCCTCTGCCACTCTTTACTCAAAGGCATTTCTCCCACCTCCATGCCGGATCCCCCAGTACAAGAGTAGGGGATCAGTTCTGCCCTGGGCTGCCCCATTTCTGGTTCTTCATGGAATCTCATCTGGGCCATGGGGAAGCTTACAAAGCCAAAAAAAAAAAAAAAAGAAGAAGAAGAAGTTCAGAAACTGGGGGAGTTCTAGGTAATGACCGGGTCTCCATGGCAATGCTTCTGGGGAAGGGGGTGGGGTTTGGTAGACTGGATCCCTGATGCTCAATCAGCTGGGGAAGGAGGCAGTTGAACCAACTGTAGTGTTGGGGTGCCATCAGCTTTCAACACTAAGCAGATGACTGGCCCTCTGCTCCAGCCAGACCTGGAGAGGAGAACCGAGCTTTGCTCTGGGCTGTTCAGATCAGGAAGAGTGCTGAGCAGCCAGAGCCTCCTAAGGCAGTCGCTCAGTCTGAGGACTGGTCCAAGGAACAGAGACGGGGCATCCTGAGAATACTAAGGATACTCATGAGCTCTTCCGGTAGTGGAAGGGCTCTGCTGAGGAGGGATCAGCCTCCCATGGGGCAAAACCAGGCACAATTAGGAAGTGTGGGAGGGGGGTTAAATCTAACAACTGGAGTTATCCAGAAGTGGGAGGGGCTGCCTTGAGTGGCATCTTTCTAATTGAGGGCAGCATAATAATTAACAATAATAGCTTACATTTATATATCAATTTAAGATTTACAAAGAACTTTACAAATATTATCTCATTTTATCCTCACAAAAATCCTGAGGAGGAAGGTTTTTATCTCCATTTTATAGATGAGGAAACTGAGCCTGACAAAGAGATTTAGTGACTTGCCCAAGGTCACATAGCTACTAAGTGTCTGAGGTTGGATTTGAACTCAGGTCTCCCTGATTCCAAGGCCAGGGGGTGGTCTCTCTGCTACACCACTTAGCTATATGACAAAAAGTTAGATTTGAAGTCAGAAAATCCCTGACTTCAAATCCTGCCCCTGGCACCCAGCAGTTATGTGGTCATGGTCAATTCACCAGAACTCTTTCTGACTCAGTTTCTTTATTGATAAAGAAGGGGTAATAATCCTTGCTTGCCAGCCTCAAAATGTGGTATATGTAGAGGCCCCCAATTATTATTAGTTGGAGACCTTGGCGTGAAAGCTGGATACAATCCAATCCAATAAGCATTTATTAATGTAACCCCTGAACCAAAGCCCATTGGTACGGTGGAGCGGAATGACCTTGCCCTGCAGGCAAGAGTTGTTCAGAGGTGAGAGTTCAGGTCTCAGAGTCCTCCTTTGGGACTCTGCAAGTAAGAATCCTCTCTGAGCATCCATGCAGCCAACTTCCAGCTTCAGAGGGAAGACGAAAGAGACCAACCTGAATTCAGATTTATGAAGGAAAAGACTCTGGGAAGATCCGAGAAGAGTCAGTAGTCTTCATCATGTCCCCATTTCCAGCTCGTTCCACTGAGGCTTAAGGGAAATTTCCCTGAGTGAGATCTTGGCCCCTTTCCCTCTGCTAAGCTGATTTGTCTTGGCCCCAATGACAGAGTGCCTTCATTCTGTATGATCTAGTATCTATCTTCCTATGGATGTACCTTCTCTGATTTCTGTTTGTTATGATTTGGACAAATGGATTTTCTTGGCTAATTGCTATATGTATTTATCGTGGAGCTGATAGTTGGTTGGAAAGGGTTCGAGCCTTGGATATAGAGCTTCCCCCGAAAATGACAAAACAATCAAAAGTGAGTTCAAACCTGATCATAGCCCCTAGTCTAATAATATTTAAGGGAGCAGACTCATCTGTTTCTAGCCTGAGAATCTCTCTCTGAGGACAGCAGAGGGGTAGCCTCCAGCTCTCATCTCCCACTGCCCTTCCTAGCAACATAAAAGTCTCCCTTGGAGAAGGGTGGGAGGAGAAGAGTCTAGCCATGTCTATTCTGCCCCCTTTCAGCCTCCCCCCACCTCTTATGTGCCAAATATGGTGTTGAAAGCTGGAGACACCAGTGTAAGAGGGTCTCTTCCTTAAGGAGCATTGTTTCAAGGTGGAGGGGAAGGGAGAACATCATGGCCATGGAAACAGGGAGTTTTGCAGGGAGGCATTTTCAGTAGAGGGCTGATTTGAGATGAGATTTGAGCTGAGTCTTGATGGATGCCAAGAGTTCTTAGAGGCAGATGTGAGTAGAGAGAGTATGAATGTCTTGTTCCAGGAACAGCAAGGAGGCTGGTGTTTCTGGATCCTGGAGTGCATGGAAAGAAGTAAAGTATAATGAATCTGGAAAGGTAAGAAGGATCCAGCTTGGGAAGGACTTTAAATGCCAGCACTGCCTATGTTGTTTCCAGAAGGTAATAGGGAGCCACTGCAATTCATTTATAGAGAGATAACACAGTCAAAACTGTTTTAGGAAAATCACTTTAGTGGCTGAATGGAGATGAACTGGAGTAGGGGCAGACTTAAGGCAGGGAGACCATCAGGGAGACCCACCAGGGGTCTAGGGGTGAGGTGATGAGGATGCACCACAGGGTGTATTTGAGACCTTACAAAGGTAGAAATGACAAGATTTAGCTGTTGGGAAGACAGAAGAATTTGAAAAGAGAGGGCCATCAATTAGAGAGGGGATGGAAAGGTTGAGAAAAGGTTTCTTGTAGGAATAAGTCTTAAACGAAGCTAAGGTTCTAGGAAGCAGACAGGGGAGCAGGAAATGCACTCCAGGCATGAGGCCAGCTAGTTCAAAGGCATAGAGGTAGGTGATGGAATCAGCCAGTTTAGCTGGAATATCAAGTTTGAACAGGGAAGTCATGCATAGAAAGGTGGGCTCAAGTCAGGCTCAGGGGGTGCTTTTGGTGCTCAGTCATGAGATTTGGCCAGGCAAAGGTGGCAAATTACTCCGAAAACATTCCAAGCTCAAGTATTGGTTGAACTAAATGTAAGAGGTCCTTTCAGGATCCCCCACCCCCCAAAGACTATGACTTGGAGAGCTTTTCAAGTGCCCTCGCTTTATGGGATCTCTGGGATTTGGGGGATCCGAAGGCCTTGAGGTCCCTGAGTTCAAGGGCCAGGCAGGCACAGGACCTGAGATGAGGGTACAAGTTGTCTCCTTGGTCCTCCCTTCCCCCACAATAGTCTCTCTCCTTGAGGAAAGTCAGATAGTCAGAGATGCAGAAGGTGCCGCCCTGTTAGCAAGGGGTCAATGTCCACAACCTTCCCTTTTCCCCCTTGGTTCCGGGGCCTCTCTGCCAACCTGGCCCTGCCCCCAGGGACCTGTGCTCACCACCCTCCAAGAACGCTGAGACTCTTCCAGGTTCAAGGAGAACCAATAAAATTTTCCCGAAAGCAATTTTACTAAAGAACTCAAGTAACAAATGATGGAGACACTGGAACCAAGACCTTACACACCAAAGGTCTCTGATGCTCATTGCTGCGTCAGGCCAAGAATCCAGCACTGACTGACGCCTCTCTGCCTCTCCCAAGGCCCCAGGAGTGATAAAGCCCTGGGCTTGGAAGTCTGGAAGACCTGAGGGTGAGTCCTCCTCACTCCCTGAAGTTCTCCATCTTTAAAATGGGCACAGTAACATCTACAATACTTACTTTGTCGGGTGGTTGTGAGGATCGAGTATAATCCTAACCGGGCAAAATTCTCTTAGTGCCAGAGATTTCTTTCATGAGTGACCCGCTCCCTCCCAGGCCCCCTCCCAAAGGCTATTCACTTCTCATCTCTCTTGCCTTCAGGCCTTCCCACTCTGGCTTTGCAGAAGCCTCCCCTCCCCCAAAGCTTCCACCCCCCTAATACACCACTCTCCCCCAAGACAGAATCACAGACTTTCAAGATATGCAGGGCTTTTTAGAAGTCTTCCACTGGAATTCCTGTCTCCTGGCTACATCCATGTACCAACACACCCAGGTCTCCTCTATCTTAAAAGAGCCCTCCATGATCCATCCATCCCTGAGAGCCAGCATCCCACAGCTCTGCTCTCTACTAAATTGGTGAAGGCTGCCTGTGAGATGTGCATCCATTACCCTTCTTATCACTACCTTCCTGATTCTTTACAGACCTCATCTGTCAACCACAGCTGCTCCCCCCCAGGTATCCATCATCTCTTCTTTGCCCAGTCTAGTGTTTTTTTCAAAATCTTCATCCTTCTTGACTTCACAGCAGCCTTCCATGTTGTGGATCAGCCTCTTTTCCTGGATGTGTTCTTCTAAGTTTTTGTGACATTACTCTGTCCTGACCTATCTGATCCATGCCTCTCAGGCTGTCTCAGGCTCCTTTGCTGGGTCTTCATCCACAGCACACAGGCTAACAGTGGGGGATCACTCAAGGCTCTCTCCTGGGCCCTCCTCTCTTCTCCCTCTATACTCTATACTTGGGGATCTCTTCAATTATCATCTTGATGATTCTCAGACCTATTTATCGGGTCTTAGCCTCTCTCCTAATTTCCTTTCTCAATTCTCCAACTGCCTGTGGGCATCTCAAATTGGATATCCCCCAGACATCTTAAATTCATCATGTCTAAATGTGAACTAGGACAGCTAGGTGGTACAGTGGATAGAGTTCTGTGCTTGGAGTCAGGAAGACTCACCTTCATTAGTTGAAATCTGGCCTCAGACACTTACTAGCTGGGTGACCATGGGGAGGTCACCTTAACTCCGTTTGCCTCAATTTCCTCATCTGTAAAGTGAGCTGAAGAAGGAAATGATAAACCACTCCAGTATCTTTACCAAGAAAACTCTAAACGGGGTCATAAAGGGTCAGACAGGAGTAAAACAACTGAACAACAAAAATTGAATGCATTCCCCATCCCCCAAGCCTAGCCCTCTCCCTAACTTCCTTATTCCTACTGACTGTACTACTCAGTCATCTAAGTTCAAGACTAAGTGACCTCATTGACTCCTTACAGTCCCCACTTCTCCCATATCCAGTCTGCTGCCAGGGCCTGTTGATTTCTCCTCTATGGTATCTCTCGAATTCACCTCTTTTCCTCTGACATGCCAGCTCCCTGGTGCAGGCCCTCCCTCATCACCTCACACCTGGGCTGATGCAAGAGCTGCTGGGGTGCCTAGACCGTCTCCTCACTCCAGTCCATTCCCTGTTCAGTGATCTTCCTAAAATGTAGGCCTGACTATGTTACCCACCTCTGCAATAAGTCTCAATCTATCACCTCAAATACAAATCTCTGGCTTTTAAAACCCTCTACAACCCAGCCCCTTCTTACCTTTCCAGCATTCTTAGAGTTTCCCTTTATAGACTCCTCAATCCAGTGACTTTGGTCACTGGCACAAAACATTCCATCCCAATTCTGGGAATTGTCACTAACTTTCCTCCACACCTGGAATGTTCTCCCTTCTCACCTCCACCTCCTCCTAGCTTTCCTGGCTTCCTTTGTGTCTCAGATAAAATCCCATCTTAAAGAACCCATTTCTAAGCTCCATACTGAGCTTATAGGACATTGGAAGCCTCCAGATCTTTTTCACATGAACACTGTACACCTCTTGTCCTGTACATGGGCAGTTATTGCTTTTAACATGGGGACGCTTCTTTCCTACTAAATTTCATCTGATTAGGTTTGGCCCAGATTCCGGAGGAACTTCACTGTCTTCAAGTGTCTGAATAGCTAGCACTTAGAAGAAAGATTAGTTTGTTCTACTTGGCCAAGAAGGAAAGACCAGAAACAAGAGGGGAAGAATTATAGGAGACAGATTTTGACTCAAAATGAACCTTGTGACAGGAGTGGGGAACCTGCAACCTCGAGGCCACATCCAAGTTTGGATTCATTCAAAGGGCTGAACTTGAGGACCTAGAGGGCCACGTGTTCCCACAGGTTCCCCACCCCTGCCTTAGGGCATGGTCAGGTGACAGTCCAGGCCATGAAAGCTTGGAAAGAGCCTGCCTTCATCCAGGGTGCCTGAGAGACAGGCTCTTTGGGGATCCTACATAAAGAAATGCTTCCATTGAAACCTCTGACCTCCACTACCTAGGCATTTCATGGAGTCAGAACAAGTGAATGGACAGTAGATTCTGGCACTTGGAATGTCAGCTTCCTGAAGTTCAAGCTGGATGGTACATTGGAGTCCTATGCAAACCTGAACAAGAATCCTCTCTTTCTAGGCCAGGGGCCATCCAGCCTCTGCTAACAGACCTTCAGGGATGGGGACAGCACCACCTCCCAGGTTGGGACCGATGGCTCTCATTAAACATCTCCTGACATGGAGCTGACTCCTGCCTCTGCGATGTCCCTCACATTTTCCCAGTGCTGTTCTTGGGGACCAAACCAAAACCAGTTTCATGATCATCTTTGAACTCAGCACATTTGCTAAACAACGACAATGAGAAGTCTTAACCCAAGGACCATCTCAGAGGCTTGGAGGAATTGGCTTCAGGACCAGCACAGAACTCCGGAATAGAGAAGGGTGTAATCACATGGTAGCTAGCTCCCTGGGCCTGGAGTCAGGATGACCCGAGTTCACATTTAGCTTTGGACACGTTAGCTGGGCGACTCTGATCAAGTCACTGAACCTCTGCCTCACTTTCCTCAACTATAAAATGGCTATAATAACAGTAGCTACTTCACCAAGTTGTTGTGAGGATGAAATAAGATAATATTTTTTACAAAGCACTATGCTTGGCACATAGTAGGTGCTGTATAAATGCTTATTCTCTTTCTTTTTCTTCCCCTAGGAAGATATTTCAATCAATCATAGCATCAGACAATGTGAGAGGCAAAAGGGACCTCAATCATCGTCTAACCCAACCCCCACGCCAAAGGAACTCCCATTAGTTCACAAAAACCCTGACCCTAAGCAACAAGCATGTGCCAAACCCTGTGCTAGGAGCTGCCTCTGCTCCAGGGGGGCTGCAGGAGCCCCGGGAGCAAAAGACATGCTCTGGTTTTCTCTCTATCCCAAGCAAAGTAGCTGCTAAATCCTCAATTTGCCTTAATGTCCACTTCATGCTTCAAAAAGTAGACTTGACTGGGCCCCGCTCTTCTGGTCTGGGTGCTGATTCTTTGTTGTGGGTAATGAAGGAGAAGGGGTGAGGACCCTGGCAGGAAGGGAGCCCTCTGTCCTAGAGACTGCGATAGACAGTAAGGAGAAGGTCCAGCCATCTGATGCACACCCTAGGCTCAGGAACGGGACATCTCATGCCAGAGAGGAAGGATCCATGGTCTCAGGTTCTACAAGGATAGTTTACTGAGGGCATGCCATCAAGCAAGACATTCTGAAAGGCCAGGCACAAATGATCCTGATAATAAAAGATTGTTGTGTTTGTCCTTGGTTGTCGAAGAAGACTATGCCATCAGAGAAAAGATGACGTGACTTGCACTTGACTTTGTTTTGAGTGAGGGGGGGCTGTGCAGGTCACCAGACTCACTTCTCCTCTGGAGCCATGTGAATCCGGTGACCTGATATTCATCAGGATGACTGGAGATGACCCAGGTACTCACATATCCATGAGCTCTTAAACTAATTTGGCTTATGAAAGCCAAGGGACAGAAGAGGGGAGCCAACATAGGCTCAACAGCCTGTGATGTCCCTCAGTACACAGAGGATCCCCACACTCCCCAGACTCAGTGCTTCTGTGAGGACACATGCCTAGAGGCATGCCTGTATTAGCAGGACTTCAACAACACAGGCCACCTCCATTATGTGGCAGAACTTGTCATGCTTTGGAAGAGAAAGTGAGAAGGGGTGGAGGATAAATCCTGCTGCCTGGCCCCTCCTCTAGGAGGCATGTTGGGTCAAGGCATGTTGTTCCCTTGAATTCTTGCAAGTTCCCCCTCATCTTTCAGGCCCAAAAGTGGGGCTCCTTCCACAGAAGCCTGAACCAGTCCTGGAACCAATCCCACCTCCTCCACCCAGGAGGCAGGATCTTCCTAGTACTCCTCAAATCTGTTGTCCAGAACCCCCTGTGCCCATACTTAGCCCCTCCAGGGCCAGGTCCTAGTACTCAAAGTCCGTGGACATGATGTCCAGAAACTGTCCTCCTCATGCATGGGCAGTGAGATGCCAGCTGCCTCTGCCCTCAGGCAGCCATTAGACAGTTTATTGCTTTTTTTTTCACTTCTCTTGGGGGATGGGATGATGCCAACAGATGAAAGGGAAAATTTAGAACTTTCCAACCCTACTTGCACTTCGGTTTTTTCTGCCAACAAGTTTGCTTTGGGGCCCGAAAAGTACCAAACGAAGTAGTTCAGTGCTTGGCCCTAAATTCTATCCTTGGGGATTGAAAGCCAATGTCAAGGTACCTTTGAAAGGTCTCCAAGAATGGGGAAGGCATTAGAGGACTGGTGCCTACTCTTTTAAATAGGAAGAAAGAAATTAGAGGCTCCCAGTTCCAGGTCAGGGAGCTGCCCTTTGAGTCCAAGGGAAATTCGAGGACATGTCATAAAAGACATGATTCATGACTGCAACCGTGACCAGCAAAGGCCAGCAGGGCTTCCTCCAGAATAGGGAGAGACACATGAACCTCACCACCCTTTATCACAGACTTCTAAATCTCAGAGCTAGAAGAGACCTCAGTGGCCACCCAAGCCATGCCAAAACAAAAAAAGGATTCCCACTACAACAGTACGGACCAATCGCCACAACACAGGGTATCTGGATGGAAAGATCAAAGATGGACTCTTGGCCAATCTTAGCAGAGCTGGAGTTCAGCAAGGTCTCAATAAGGCTCTCACCTAAAGAGGCAGCACTGGATTTGAAGCCAAGAAGGCCTAGATTCCAATCCTGCCTCTAATACTATGTAATGAAAAGGTTGAACTGAACTTCAAGGTCTCTTTCAGCTCTAAATCTACAATCCCATGATCCCTATATTGTGAAACTCACCATCCCAATGGATCCTAAACTTCATTCTCTGGTGACAGAGATCCCTCCCCATCTTTGTGAAGGCTGGACCCAAAGAGCAGTGAAGTAGGAGGTCCCCCATTCTTTGAGTCTCTGAAGTGTTACCCTTCTGGCCATGGCTAAGACAGGGAGAAAGGATGACTGAAGGGGTGGTGGCAGAATTCAGGGAGGTCACTGCTAGCAGTGTTGTGATGAAGCTAGGCACCACCCGAAGGGGGCACTATCCCCGCACCATTCACCCTTCCCTGCATCCATGTGCCTCCAACACTCCTAGCCACACTGTACTATGCCAGTGCCAATGCTTCCCTCAGTCCCTCCATGCCCCTCCACCCCCTTCAGCCACAGACAGGGCAGAATTGTCTATACAATCTTCAGGTCTGGGTTTATTGGGCATTCCTGAGCACAGTAAGAAAAGGGCTTGACTCAGAGGGAGAACTGGGCTTCGCTGACCCTTGGCCTGGGCCCCTCTGCCTCTGGCTGGATGTAGTTGTCCTCAATGAAGCCGTCATCATCCTTATCATCATCATGTGGTAGCCCAAAAGGAACGATCTTCCCTGACCCAGAGAGTGGGCGGTGCCCATAGCTAGCACGGTGCTGGCGGCAGACTTGGCACTTGGCAGCCAATGCAATGAGAAGAGAGAGCAGCACAGCCGCGAGAATCACACCAACCAGAGCAGGCCAGGCCGTGGTCCCGGTCCCAGCCACTGCCTCTGGTTCAGCCGAGGTCAGTGAGGTCTCTGGACTTACTGCAGAGACAAAAACACAGGCTGAGAAGCATCCCCTAGAGGCACATCCAGATTCAGGCTTTGGGGAACTGCCAAAAGGAAAAGTCACTGAGGGCAGAGAGAAGAAAGGTGTTTGAGAAGAAGCTGAGGGAGGACAGGACAAGGTGAAGGCCTTGGAGAAGAGATTTGCTTGCTCCCCTGCCCCTCTCAGATCTCATGCCCACTGTGGGAAACAGAAACCAAGCCTGGCAGGTGGTGCCCACAGCTCCCTGCCACCCCCGTCACTGCACTCACAGGTGTTTGCTTCTGTCATGGTCCTGAGGCTACCTCCTCCTTCCTTTACTGCCAACCTCAGGGACCAGTCTTGGATCCTAGGAGACCACAGAGCTCAGGTCGCCCTTTGACCCACACCTGTGAAGGAGTCACAGGAATCAGAGAGGCAACTGAATCTCCAGGCCTGAAGAATCTAGGAACGGAGGGAAGGGAGAGGTCAGGAGCCTCCCCCAAAACTCTCTGTCTCCATCCTTATCCCCTAGGTTTTCCGCCTTCAGCATCTCCACACATGCTCTAACCAGGCAACAAATCCACCCCACCTCAGCCGAACATAAAGGTCCTATTCTCAATCTCACCATCACTTCCATGTGGATTCCCTTAGCCAATCACCCTCTTTCTCTCTTGCAACCCTAAACCTAATTCTTTGGCATCTATCTCCAATCCAATCTGTTCCAGACCATCAACCCCATAGCTCCCCTCTCCTATCTTCCCCATCTTAACCCTGCAATAAACCAGGTCAGCCCTACACTCTCCTGCTTTTGAGTCTCGTCTTTTGATGATTTCCTTGACCTTGTCCTGTCAAGCCTCAGTCTCTAACTATTCCCACTATCTAGTGTTGGCCATCCCCTACCCACACGCTGCTGAGCCAAGCTGGAGAAAATCACACTGTACTGGGCCCCACTATAAGTTTATATCACATAATCTCAAACTGATCCCTCATTATGGCAAAGAAATCCTTGTACCCCTCCCTAGTCAACTCCCTATCCTCCTCTCCACAGCAGCTCTTCCAGACCTTTCCCTCTTTCTTCAAACCTCCATGGCTCCTCCTGCCCCCATCCTCCTACTCAAATCCTGGCCTCATATTTCACTGAAAAAGTCGAGACCTTTCAATGAGAGCTTTCTCTTTTCCCTTCCTCTTCAGCTCACATCACCACTGAGGCAGGCAGGTACCTCAGTGGATAGAGTGCTGGGCTTAGAGTTGGGAAGACCTTAGTTCAAATCCAGCCTCACTTACTAGCTATGTATTCCTGGGCACATAGTAGGTACATAATAAATGCTTGCTTCCTTCTCCTTCCTTTCCAGATGCCTTCTACTACTATTCCCTGCTTTATCCATCTCACATCAAGAAGTAGCTCTTCTCCTTGCCATGGTAAAGTCTTCTACATACACAAATGATCCCACTCCACTCTGTCTTCTCCAGCAGATTGCCCTGTCACCCCTATTCTTTTACTTATCTTTCATCTCTCCCTATCTACTTACTGTTTTTATACTGCCCATGACTCCCCCACCCTGAAATGCCCTCATTGGATCCATGCATCCCCGCAAGTTATCATCCTACATCTCTTCTCCCTCCTGTGGCTAAATTACTTGAGAAGGCAGTCCACAATCAATGCCTCCACTTCCTTTCTTTCATTCTCTTCTTAACACTCTCCAGTTTAGTTCTGGCATCAAAGTAACTGCTCCCTCCAAAGTTACCAAGGATCTCTTAATAAGCAAATGTAATGACTTTCTCAGTCCTTAGCCTTCTTGACCTTGCCTGTAGCCTTTGGTACCAATGGTTGCCATCTTCATCTTGATACGCTCTTCTGCCTTTTAGGATACTGCTCTCTCCTGGTTCTCCCCCTACCTGTCTGACAGTTCTTTCTCCGTCCCTTTTGCTGGATTTCCATTCAGGTCAAGTCCACTAACTGTGTTCCCCAAAGTTCTACCCTGGAACAGATTCTGTCTCCTCCCAATAAGCTCCATCATTTTTCTGCAGATGGATCGCAGATTTGTCCAGCACCAACCTCTCTCCTGACCTCGTCTCCCATCTCCAACTGCCTATTGGACATTTCAAACTCCACTATCTCATAGACACCTTAAAATCAATATATTCAAAAGTGAACTCATTATCTTTCCCCTTAGCCAAATGCTCCCATCTTTCTAACTTCCCTGTCACCATCAAGGGTACTATCATCTTCCCAGTCATCCAAGATCAAAACCTAGGCATCATCCTTAACCCTTCCCTCATTTCTCACCCCCTATATCTAATCAGCTGGAAATGCCTGTCACTTTTACCTTTCCATCTTTTCTTCTCTCCTCTGACACTGGCCCTCACTTCCCACCTGGATTATTGGAATAGTCTCCTGGTGGGTCTCTCTGCCCCAAGTCTCTCTCTACTCTACTCCATCATGCCCTGAGATATCCCACTGATCTCCTAAAGTGAAAGTCTGGCCATTTAACATGCCCACACTCCACTAAGTCCATCCCAGTAGCTCCCTATGACCTCCAGGACTAGATATCAAATCCTGTTTAGCTTTTAGAGCCTTCTGTCACCCAGTTCCTTCCCACCTTTTCACTCCTCATATCCACCCTCTCCTCATCATGTTCTCTTTGATCCAGCGACACTGGCTGGTTTGTCTTTTTCCTCCCCGCGACAGGCATTTTCATTGTTCTCCCCCAAACTGAAACTCTCTCCTCCTCAGTGGTGCCTCCTGACTTTCCTGGCATCCCAGGTTTTCTCCAAGTCTCAGCAAAAACCCCACCCTCTACAAGAGCCTCTCCAGTTCCCCTTAATGCTGGTGCCTTCCCTCTGTCCATTACCTCCAATTTATCCTGCATACAGTTTGTTTGTACATAATTGTTTGCATATTTTCTCCTTCATTAAACTGAGTTTCTTGAGACCAGGGACTGGGTTGAACCTTCCTTTGTATCCTACTTAACACAGTGTCCCGCACTTAGTAGGTAATTAATAAATGCTTGTTGACTGACTGTTACAATAGCCCCACAGGGTTGTTTCAAGATAAAAGGAGTTAACAGAAGCAAAGCACTTGACAGATACAAAGCACCATCTTAAATGCTAGCTATCATTATAACTTCAATCACTTTCCTTGCTTCTACAACTTTCCTTTTCCAATTCATCCTCCACACAGCCGACAAAATCATCTTCCTAAGGCACAGATATAACTCTGCCAGTCAAGAAACCTCAGTGGTTCCCTATTGCCTTTGAGTGGGAGAAAAGGCATTAAAACCCTTTACAAGCTGGCTCTAGTCTGCGTTTCCATGGTTAGCACATATCACTTTACCTTACAACCATGGTGGTCTATTTGTTTTCTTGGACTCAATTTTCTACTTCCCACCTCTGAACCTTTGTACCAGCTGCCCCTCATAGTTAGTATGCCCTCCCTTCCCACTTCTGCCTCTTAGGAAGTGATTATCTCAGGTGCTACCTTCTACAGGAAGTCCTTCTTGATCCCCACCCTTCTGTTAGCACTCCCTCCCTCCTCCTGCCATCTGCTATTTCCCTATTTGTACCCCAAGCAGAATGTAAGCTCCTGGGGGCAGGGACCCATAGTTCTTGTAGTAATCCTCACACCTCGTCCGTGGTAGAAGACTAACAAAGAACTTGTTAGCATCAGAGCAGAGGTGCCAGGGGAAGAGCTGGGGAGTAGATGAAGGGAGGGATGGCAGTCCTAGATCCTCCCCCCACCAAGTTCTGAGTGTGAGAGCCTTTGGTGGGGGCTTAGCATGCGCACAAGCACACATACACACATACCTCGAGAATCCCCAAACACTCCTGGAGGAAACTCCAAGACAACCTCTGGGCACTGCATGCCCTGCACTCACACACAGAGACCCACTGAAGACACAAAGAGGCACAACACAAACGTATTGGTCTGGAGGATGGAAGGAAAGACCCAGGAATCAGCAGGTGCCTGGAAAAGAACTTGGGAGGAGGCCTAGGGAGAGGCATTTCTAACTAGAGGAGTCTAAAAGCTGTCAGTGCTGAGGGAGCCCCACCCACCGTCGATTGACCCTGGACAGGGTGCCCTCGCCCCAGGAACCACCCTCACGCCCCCGCCGCTGACCGGGATACATACGCATGCACCAGCCACCACACACCACAATGACCTACCCACAGGGACACACACCGACGCCTCCGAATCCCCATCAGGGTCTTGGACCCACAGACACACACCCTTACCCAGTGATCCACCCCCAGGGACACACACTGGCACCCCCTCCCCACCAAGCCATAGGCTCGCATGCACACACACACCCAACATCCAAGCACCCTCTCACTCCCAAGTACACACTCAGGCCCTTCACACTACCCAGAGTCAAAGAGTACCCAGCTCTTCTTGCCTCCGCCAGACAGTCGTACCTGCGGATCCTGAACTGGGCTTCCGGGGCCAACGGGCAGGGGCGAGGGCGTACCTGGCCTGGAAGGGCGTGGCCTACCTGGCCTAGGGGGCGGGGTTGTACCTGGCTCCTGAGGGGCGGACCCAAAACACGGAGCAGAGACATGCACGTGGGCGGGGCAAAGATTCGGTCCATCCCCCCCAAAATTGCAACTGGTCAATTGGGGCGGGGCCTAGGGCAGGGGGCGGGCCCGTATTTGTTGTGAATTCTGCCGCCGCTGCTGGAAGGAGGACGGGATGGTTTCTATTCATGGGAGCAATGTTTAGTGACCACCTCCCAAGTTCAAGGCGTCTGTGTCCATGAGTGTGCAAGGGGAGGGGTATCTATCAGCCTGAGCCAGGGTGCGGACGTGGAAGGGACCCCTCAGCAGGGCCGACTGAGGGGGCACAGGAGGGGGATGCCTGAGTGCGTCCTCCTTAGGCGAAGGCGGGAGGGGAGGTGGGCTCTCCTAAATCTGCCCGCCCTGCCCTAGTCCAGAACAATGGCCCTCCTCCTCCCCCTCTCTCTGCCCCAGCCCCTGCCCCTTTCCCTCCCCCTGAATGGTCGGAAGCCCGGCCTGTTTCCTCCTTTTCCTGCCTAGGCGCTGGGAGGGGGCAGGGTGGACAGCCAGAGGAGGGGGGGGCACCATGGTGCCCATTGCCTTGGGGAGGTTTTCCCCCTAGTTATCCTGACCAACCTGGGAAATGAGCCCCCTTTCCTTATGCCATGGGGGATGCCAAGGGCCCGTGAAAAAGGAAAGGACCCCCAGGTCCCGAGTTGCCTGACCCTTCCTCCCCAACTTCCCCTCCCCCTCCCCTTCTCACACACCACCACTACTACTATCCCAGCCCCAGCTGTCTCATTTCCTCCTGGGGCCCTGAGGAGGACAGGACACACCAACTCAGACACCATCATCAAGACGCATACACACTGACCCACAAACATTAATGGCGACACACACATTACCAGGCCAAGACACTCACTAACACAGAAATACACTACTCTATGCTCACACATGCATGCTGACCAGTCCACACTCATGGGCAGAGACCTAAACCAACACAGAAACTCACTCTGACCACAAGGGAACCAAACAGAGAGGCCCATACACTTCCAGAAACAAACTGTGGGGCCACAACTGAGCAGCGGACTGGGAGGACCAGGCCTGACTTTGATCTTTGGGCCATGGGCCAAGGAGGCCCCCTTCTTCTCCTACTCATCCTTCTTACCTCCCAAGTAGGTAAGTCTTGCCCCCAGAGCCAAGCTTCAAAGCTATTTTCTGTCTGTCCCCTCAGACTCAGACAGGGCTGGGTTGTATCCCACCCTCACCAGGAGATGAGTATGGCATGGGAGTCAGTGAGGATCATGGGGTCTTGAGTTCATCAGAGTCATCCAGTGGCCAGCTGGGGCCCTGAGTCAAAGAGATTGACTAGCCATTGAGATTAGAATTAGAGATGGCGAAAGAAGGGTCTGGCAGTTACATGGGCAGGAGTCAACTGGGGCCCTGGGTCAGCGACTCAGCCTCCTGTCTTGAACCCTAGGGGCAGTTATTGACCTCACGTTGCTGGCAGACCTTCGCCTCACAGACCCCCATCGCTTTTTTCTGACCTGTGTATCTGGAGAGCCAGGGTCAGGGCGGGGTCTGGAGGTCTGGGACCCTCCACTGCTTCTGGAGAAGGATGATCGAATTGTTCGGACCTTCCCACCACGCCAACCCCTGCATTCTACAAGGAATGGATCTCGTCACATCACCCTTCGTGGCTTCTCTCAACCCTCTGACCTCGTTGGTGTGTTTTCCTGCATTGGCGGAGTCAGGCGCACACGTGTGATCTATGTCCACAATAGTCCTGGGGGTAAGCTGGAACTGGGAGTTCAGAGAGGGGCGACATGGGGGGTTGAGACCGACTCTGGCCCTACCTGCCCCCTGACCTCACCCTGGGCTCCCAGCCCACCTGCTCCCAGACAAGGTGACTCACACCGTGAATGTTGGAGACACAGCTGTGCTATCTGCTCGAATCTGCACAGAAAAGCAAGAAGATGTGATCTGGAAGAGTAATGGTGAGTGCCAACCCTCCCCCTGCCCCCATGCCCTTGTACACACAAACATACACGCCACATTCTTTGTTTGGCCTAGAACCTTCCCCCCCACTCCAGGCTTCTATTTTCCAGTTTGTAAAATGCGAAGACTGGACTAGGCAATGTCTGAGGGCCCCTCTACAGCCTGGGATTCTACAAGAGGGACCCTTCAGCTGGAAGGGCAAAGGCAGGGGGTCATTTGTTACTCCAGGCCAGGGTGAATCTCCTCCATCACCAGCACTAACAGTTCCCTGCATCCCCTCTTTCCCCCTCTGTGCCAACCTGAAAGACAAGGAGCTGGGCAGACACTCCCATGTTCTCAATGTTTCAGTAGCTCACTATTGCCTAGAGGGATTTTGAATTCCTTGGCCTGGCATTCAAGGCACCACACAATTTGGTACCACTTGCCCTGTCCATCTGTGTTCCCTGGGCTCCAGCCAAGCCAGAGAGAAGGCTCATGTGGGCAGGGTTCCCCATGTCTAAGCATTTGCTCGGGTGCATCTGGAGAACAGACAGTTGGTATTCCATCTGCCCCAGCAAACATTCCTGCCGTCATTCGTAGGGTCCTGTGCTGGGCACTGAGAGGGATAGGGAGGGGGTGGGAGACACATCAGTGACTAAGGTGGTCCTCTCTTCAGAGAGCTCATCATTTAATAGGCAGAAGTACTCTGAACCCTGATAACCTTCCTCCAGAAAAGCTTAGCCAGGTGCTAAGGTGGAGAGCTGTAGGATTGGGGTGGGGGGCTGGGGCAGTACGGAGGCAGGGAAGGTCTCACTGGGCCCCTCCCCAAAATTCCTTGCTGGCTCTTCTCTCCTTCACTGAGCATACCCTCTTCCTTCTCCTTACTCCTGGTCCCCCAGTAGCCCGCTGCTGACAGCCTCATTTCACCTGCCTCACTTCTGTCTTAGAGGTGCCTGTTTTCTCGGGAGTCACCTCACCACCGACCTCGTCCTCTACCTCTCCTGGCATCTCATCTCAACTACAGCTGTTCTAATTTTCTTTCTCCTGATGGATTCTCTGCACATTCGCGTGCACACACACACACACACACACACACACACACACACACACACACACCCCAGAAGCCAAGAGGAAGGACAGGAAGTCTCCTTCTTAGCCTCATCACCACTTTGAGACCCTTGCTCTGCCACCCTCTCTCAGAGACCATCTTTCTTTCCAGTCTGTCCTCATCTAAGCCTCATCCTTGCCCCCAGCTGACCGATAAAATGGCCCCTCTTTCCTCTAAGTTGGCAGCCCGCTCAGTCCATTGGCATGCTATCCTGACCCATCTCATCCTTGTGGACACTGAGCTCTGTGGCAGTAACCCAGCACACTCATTTTGTGCCTGATTTCCCCTGTCCTTCACTCTTACTTTGACCATGCACTGACGTGCCATGCCTTAGACTTCCCCAGCACCCGGCACCATCACATCAATTCTGTAAGACTCTCTTATTCAGCTCCCACCAGCCCTGCTTCACTTCTTAAACTTAACCCGTCCTGCAGCTTTGGCCCTGGGTTCCCGTGCCAGCTCTGCCTCTTAGCATCTATGTCACTTTGGGTGAGTACCTCTACCTGTCTGAGCCTCCTGGCCTCACCTGCAAAGCAGGGATAATAAGAACACAATCCTCTTCCTTGTGGAGCTGGCATGAGGATTGTATGTGATCACAGGAGTGATCCAGGCATCAACTATTGTTCTAGAGATAGTGGAGTGCAGTGGTGAGAGAGCCAGGGAGCCCTAGGTTCAAACCCCGCCTCTGCCACTTCCTGGCTTAGGAGTCTTCACTGTTTCAATTCCCCCAGTGTCCCAGTGCTGCAGGGACACTCTTCTGCATCAGCAGAGAGAAATTTCTCCCTGGGAAGCCCCTCGACCAGCAACATCCCAGGCCTGATCATCATCACCATCCTATCACCATCCTCATCATCAGTACTGCCTCCCTTGAGTTCCCAAAAGGCTCTCTCCTGAGGCCTATCCACACACACATGTATATTCACATAGCACACGCATACATATCCACACATAACACATGCATGTGTGCACCAAACACAAAACACCTATCATGCACATGCACATGCCACACATATCACAACACAACATACTGCATGCATGCGCATACCAAATATCTGTGTACATGCAAAATACATGTACCACACAATGCATACCACACAACGCGAACACATATCAAAACACATATGTGACACACAGCCACACATACATGTACCCTTCATGCATCCACATATAGCATGCATATACATACCAACCATGCATGTGCCACATACATGCATATGCATACTCTATACATGCACACAATCCACATATACATACAACCTATACATATAAACCCTTTGTACCCACACACATATACACATACACATACCCTAGATGGGCAGCTAGGTGATGTAGTGGATAAAATGCTGGCCTCAAGTCAGAAATACTCCTCTTCCTAAGTTCAATCCTGTCTCAGATTCTTATTAGACAAGTCACTTCACCCTCTTTGCCTCAGTCTCCTCATCTATCAAATAGCTGGAGAAGGAAAGGGCAAACCACTCCAGTATCTCTGCCAAGAAAACCCTAGATGGGTCATAAAGAGCTGGATACAACTGAAATGACTTAAGAACAACAACACACCCTGTAAACACACACACATGCACTCACACACCACATGCACGCACATGCACGCGTGCACATACACATGTACATACACACATGCATATGTGCACGCACACACACGCATACACACATACACACACACACACCTCATTCTCTTCTCATTTCACTGTCTGAGTCTAAGCCCATGTTCAGCCATTTCAGCCCTGCCCTTGAGCTCACTCTCACCCCAGAATCCCAGTACTCAGGGATCCACCCTCCTAATGCTCAGCCCTGAATGATCCCCTTCCCTCTACGACTCTCTGCTCCTCTTGGGATATGTGTGGATGCAGGCTCAAAAGGTTAAAAAGCTTTTGGTTGGTCTGGACTCTCTCATGTGTGAGATGGGTCCTCTCCAGCTGCATATCCTCTGCAAAATGGACATCCAAACATCCAATCCAAACATCATTCAAGTCACTGATAACATGCCAGCTAGCACAAGACCACACATACGTCTCCAGGGCACTCTACTGGAGACACCCTGCACCGTGCTGACACAGACCCCACAATCACTACTCATTGACTCCGGGATCCTCCCTCCATCTTGTCCAAATGTGAGTCATGAGACACTGCCAAAAGCCTTGCTGAAATCCAGATGTGCTGTTCCCAATAATATCCCTTGCCCTGCTGGATAAGAACAGAAGGCCAGTCTGCTCTGTCTAGTTCTGGATTGATCTATAGCAGCAGCTCCTATGAAGTTCAGCACTCAGACATGGAAGAAATGGCCTGAGGACCTGGGAGATCCAAGCACATTTTTGGGCAAATGAGGATGAGGCCTTGGACATGCAAGGAGCTGGACATGCAAAAAAGCAAAGAATGAGGGCAATAGGAAAGGAGGGAGTCAGGGCCCAAGAGGAGACTTGAGACAATGGGGGTGACATGGTCAGATCCGCGTGGTAGGAGGGTCAGTGGAGGACAGATTAGAATGAGGAGAGGTTCCAGGCAGGGAGCCCAACCAGTGGCTTAGTGCAGTAGTCCAGAGGTGAGGGGATAAGGAATGGTACCTGAGTCGGGGCTTTGGTAGAGGACACAAGGGGGTAGAAGTAGGAGGACCTGACAGCTGACTGAATATGGGAGGATGACCCCCCAGCGTTGTAGGGCCTGGGAGGATGATGAAGCCCCCCCACACTAAGAGGGAAACTGAGTAGAGCTTGAGGGGAAAGGAGATGAATTTACTTCTGGATGTGCCAAGTTTAAGATGTCTGCAGAATATCCAGTTTGAGAGGCAGCTGGAGATGTAGGACTGGAGGTCAGGAGAGAGGTGAAGGCTGGACAAATAAATCTGGGAGTCTTGCATGTAGATGATAATTGAATCCGTGGGAGCCGGGGAGATCCCCAAGTGAAACAGCATAGAGGAAGAAGAAAAATGTGAAAGGGATAGCTCGAATCGGGGCTCGAGGAAGGCAGGGGAGCTTGATTAACCAAATTGCCAAGCACTAGGGAAGTCACAAATTACAGACCTGCACAGAGGAAAGTCAGCTATCTTATGACCTGGTCAAGCAAAACTCAGCAGCCCAGGAGTAAGGATGGATATGGTGGAAGCACGAGGGGACCCTGGGTTTTTCTTATCACTCTCTCCTACATCCTTATCCTTTCCCTCCTCTCTACTACTAATAATAACACATACAATTATCTCATTATATCCTCATGACATCCCTGGAAGATAAATGCTGTTACTATCCCCATTTTGCAGATGAGGAAACTGAGGTAGACAGTGGTAAAGTGGCTTGCCTAGAGTCAAACAGACAGTAGGTATCAGGGTGAGATTTAAACTCAGTTCTTTGTGCCTTGATGTCCAATGTTCTATCCAATGTACCACCTAGCTGCCCTACAACCACTTGTCCTTTGCACTTTGCCCTTTCCCAGTCCCCTCAGTGTATATCACCTCAAGTCTCTGGCCTAGTCCCCTGCAATATTTCCTCTACCCCCACTTGTTTCCTTGTTGAGTTGTTTCAGTCATGTCCAAATCATTGTAACCTCCATTTAGGGTTTTCTTGGCAGAGATACTGGTGTGGTTTGCCATTTTCTTCTCCAGCTCATTTTATAGATGAGGAAACTGAAGCAATCAGGGTTCGGTGACTTGCCCAAGGTCACACAGCTAGTAAGTGTCAAGTCAGATTTGAACTCAGGAAAATGAGTCTCCCTAGGCCTAGTGCTCTGTGCCCTGTGGCGCCCCCTAGCTGCCCCACTTGTTAGCCCTATGCACATGTCTTCTGGGTACCATAGATACATATCTTGCTCCTAACCTGCTTATGCTTCCAGCTACCCCCATCATCCCAGAGTTATGAGTCCGGGCCTCATCTTCTCTCTGAGGCTATGAACACTTCATGGGCTGGCACCATGTCTCATCATCCCTGTGTCCTCATCTCAGGTTCCACCACCCACCGTGGGAGCATCTCCCATTCATGCTTCATAACACACTTTCCTCATGACAGCCCTCTATGAATGGGAGTATTTGGGGCCCTCACTGGTTAGAGGAAGATGGGGCAGGAAAGCAGAAGAGAAAATCTACTGTGTTATTAAAAAGAAGTATCATAGGAAGTGACAGGAACCACACAGGGTCATAGATTGTAAAGGAGATGGGGAAACTGAGCCAAAGGACAGCTTGCTCTTTCCAGGAGTAGTGGCCATCTGGGACTGGGACCTATCTGACTATGTCGACTTCCCAGTGACCCAACAAAGTCAGGGCTGAAAGAGGCTGACAGAGCAGAACAATGTCCCAAACAGCTGGGGATGGATCAGAGCAAGGGAAAGGGAGGTCTGTCAGGTAGCATGGGATGGCCTGTGAGCATCTGATTGGGCCTCCCAGCTACCACCAGGGGAAGCAGGGTTACAATGAATCCATCCTCCTTGTATACAGTCACACAGGGGACACATGGTTACTATGCAGCCTAGGAAGACTCTCCCAGCATCCTCCTGCCGTTTTGTCTTCAAGCATCCCATGCCCTGACTGTAGGGTAGCTGAGACTCAGAAAGTGGAGCCCCAGTTCCATTGGCCAAGTAAGGGCTTCTGGTGTTGAGTCCTGGATAGGCGATGGGACAGTTTGGACAGGCCACAGACATGGCCCTGGTGGCAGTAGGCAGGCCTGGCTCTGCTCAGGACAGGCCTCAATCCGCTGTAGGAGGGGGGAGTCTTGGGGATCCCGGGGAGGGAAGCCAGGAGCTGTCCGCGGGACTGCAAAGTCCGCAAGACTGTCCCATCCACCTCCAAGGTGCCCATTCCTAGCTCGAGTGTCTAGATGGGGTAAAACTCTTTCCTGGGGCACTCTCCTGCCCTCTCTGTGTGGTCACACCTCTTTCCTCACTGACCTGAATGAGGAGCCTGACCCAGTCCCCACCCACCAGGCCCCACAATTCCATAGGCCAGATGTTTCCAGGGGCCCACAGCTCAGATTGTCCCTTGATGCTTGCTCCCTTGCTCTGGCTTGCTGAGACCAAGTCACACATACACACACCCAGCCCATCACCTCCCACTGTGTCTGATTCCTTCTCCAGTAAGAGCTGACCTTAGAGATCCCAAAGCCCATAGAGCCTACCTATCCTTCCTCATGCAGGCAGCAGCTCTGCCTGCTCTGCTCCATTGGGTAGTGTGGGGGGGGGGGCAGGGAAGGCTGCCCCCCACCACCACTCCCTGTATATTCCTTAGCTCCTTTCCTCTTCCTCAACATACCTTTAACAAGCTGTACCGTCCAGTCTTCTCTGCAGATCTCCAAGGAGGGGGAGATCACTCCCTCTTGAGGAGTGGCCCTCCCTTTAGCCTCCCCCATTGCTCCCAGCTCTGCCCTCTGAAAGGAGCAGGCAGAGGAAAGCTAATCTCTCCCCCAGAAGACGGGCCTTCAAATCTTAGTCTTCTGCTCCTTCAGAATAAACACATCCGTTTTCTTCAACTCAGCCTCCCTTGACTGGAGAGGGAGACTAACTTGTCCAAATACCTTCGAGACCCCAGGCCGCACGTGGGAGCCTCCCCTCCCTCCAGGATTTTCCGGGCCTGGGTGGCTCTGCCAGCTACTGTGGGCAGTTCACATGGCTGCTGGACGAGGCTACAATGTATCAAAAGGTAGTTCAGGAAGCCTCCCAGCCCCTTATGGATGCCAGAGAATCTCCCTAGTTCTTTCAGAGCCTCTAATTGGCCCAGGCCTCCCCCTACTCTGAGTGCTGAGAGAGCCCAGAGTCTCAGGCAGAAAAGGACCCTACCTCAAAGCCTGGGTGTGGGCCAGCCAGAGCTCCTGACCCCACCCCCATCTCCACCTTCTCCCTCTTTCACCTCCTCCCCAGGCTCCTACTTCTACACCCTGGACTGGCATGAGGCCCAGGATGGGAAATTCACGTTGGAGTTTCCAAAAATGAAGGCCTCCGATGGGGGCATCTACAGTGCCACCTACCTGCAGGGCAACCCCTTGGCGAGTGCCTTCTTCAGGGTCATTGTCAGAGGTCAGAGTTGGCATGAATGGGGCAGCTGGGAGGAAGGATATGGGGTGGGGGTGGGGTGAGAAACATGGGATGGGCTAACCATGAAGCTGGAGGGCATAGGCCTAGGGGAAGGAGACAGGTCAGGCTGGTGATTTCTCTCCCCAGGTTGCAGTGCAGGGCGATGGGGGCCAGGCTGTGCCAGGGACTGTCCCAACTGCCTGCATGGTGGTATTTGCCATGACCAGACTGGCGAGTGTGTGTGCCCTCCTGGCTTCACTGGCACCCGCTGCGAGCAGGGTGAGGGATCCATGGATCAAGACGGAGCAGGGTGACAGGATCCTGGAGGGCTGGTGGTACAGTGTGTTCAGGGAGGGGGCTGGAATGGGGCCAGGACTTAGGGCTAGCAGGGCCTGGGGTAAAGGAGGGAAGAAAAAGTGGGCTATGGGTAGGGGCTGTCATATGACCCAGGGACCCAAGGAAAGGAGCAGGAGATCCGGGTCCCTGAAGATACTGGGGCTTCAGGACTCAGAGCCCCAGGAAATCCCAAGAGGATTCCTGGGGCACAGGGGCTGAGGGTGGGGGCAGACAGACCCACCCATGCACTCACCTATCCTAGCCTGCAGAGAGGGCCGATTTGGGCAAGGCTGCCAACAACAGTGTCCAGGTACATCCAGCTGTCGGGGCCTCACTTTCTGCCTGCCAGACCCCTATGGCTGCTCCTGTGGGGCTGGCTGGGGTGGTGGCCAGTGTCAAGAAGGTAGGTACCTCCTGATTATGGTGATATTACCCAACGTTGGCCTTTTGATTTGCCCCCACAACTGCCCGAAGTCACCTCATCCCCCAGACTAGAGGGATTGCTCTTTCCCCTCCCCTGTGCCCACTCCATCCTCACAGGCTACAGTAGGTCACACACTCCAAAGGGCAGGATCCAAAAGGGCAAAAGTACAAAAACTGCCTGTTCTCATGTAGTGTACATTCTAATGGAGGGAGGTGGTATGCAGATAAAGAGATACATATAATATATTTGCAGAGGAGAAGGAAGGTCACTTTAGAAGGAAAGACTCCTTGGCTGGTGGGAATGCAGGAAATCCTCCAGCAGAGACTAGTTGGATGCCTCCTGCCCCCCAGCCTGTGCCCCCTCATCTGCCCCCCAGCCTGTGCCCCCTCTTCCTCCTTAATCAGTACCCCTTCTGTCTCGTTAGCTAATGTCCCTTTCTGTCTCCTCAGCCTGTGCCCCTGGCTGGTTTGGGGCCTCCTGTGCCCTGCAGTGTCAATGCCAGAATGGAGGCACCTGTGACCGCTTCAGTGGCTGTGTTTGCCCCTCAGGATGGCATGGAGAGCACTGTGAGAAATCAGGTCTGGGAGAAGGTTAGATGGTAGGGAACAGGGAAGGCCGGCCAGGGGAGGGTCTGGGTGGTGGCAGGTGGGTTGCACAGCCTGGCCCCAAGAGTGACAATGGGCTCAGGGCCGGACCTGGTTCAGCCTTAGCGAAGGTCTCAGAGTAGGCCTTTGTGGCCTCCTATCCCACTCCCCATCCACATGTCCTTGAGTGGCTCTATGTAGGTGCATGTATGCACATATATGAGCATTTCTACCCCTACCCCCACCCCAGACCGAATCCCAGAGATCGTAAACATGGCCTCAGAGCTGGACTTCAATGTGGGAGCCATGCCTGTGGTCAGCTGCGCAGCCACAGGGAACCCGCCCCCTGTGCGGGGGAACATGGAGCTACGAAGACCCGATGGCACCGTCTTTATGGTCAGCACCCCTCTTGACCCCTCCAACTCTCCTCTGTGACCTTTCCCCTCACCTATCATCTTCATATTTGGTCCAGCCTGACTCCATCCACTGATCTGAACCTCTGGTGCTAACCTGGGCCATGGAAAGAGCCCTGCTAGGGCTCTGGAGGTTGAATCTGGGTTCAAATCCAGCTCTGATGTCTGCTGCCCATGTGACCTTGGGCAAGTCACTTCTTTTTCCTGGGCCTCAGTTACCTCATCTGTAAAAAGAGAAAATAGAAGCCAGTACCTTTCAGCTCTAGAGTGATGGTACTCTGACTTCTTTACTATCCTGTGAGCACTTTGCCCTCAGACTAAGCCCCAATCCTAGGAAATGTCAGTGGCACAGAGCTCCTTTCTCCTCTCTGTCTGCCTGTCTCTCTCTCTCCTCTCTCTCTCCTCTCTTTCTCTGTCTCTCTATCTTCTTTCTCTTTGTCTCTGTCTCTCTCCTCTTTCTCTCTCTCTCTATCTCTCCCTCTCTTCTCTCTCTGTCTTTCTGGCTCTCTGTTTTCTCTCTGTCTTTCTATTTTTTTCTTTCTTCTCTCTCTCTCTCATGCACACACAGACACACAGACACAGACACACACTCACACACACCAGTCAGGGGCTTCTTCCATTCTTTCCTTCATATAATGAAAGTTAGATCATGAATCTTTCATGGTCTTACAAAGCTTCCCACATGAAAGTATGTCCTCAAACATGTGCCCTCATGTGGAACAGCATGAACCAATATCTTTACAGTGCTTTATAGCCAGGGTTTCAGGAGACTTTCACCAGCCCTTGGGGAGGGAGGGCCTGCAAGCATGTGTGCATCACCATTTGACATAGGAAAGTACCTCACAGGGCATGAGTGACTTGTCCAAGGTCACCCACACACCTAGAAGCATCAGAAATGGGATTGGAACCCAGGTCTCCTAACCCTCCCCTCTCCCTTGCTGCCTCTACATGGATGTGAGCTGATATACACCTGTGCCCATGTTGATATCTATAAATGCACTCACCAAGCTCTGCATTAATCATACACAGCCATCAAAGGCCATCATGGAAGTGGACAAGACCACTTCAGAATTCCAAGTGCCACCTGTGAGCGCCACAGACCACGGCCTGTGGGAGTGTCGAGTGTCTACATCTGGTGGCCAGGACAGCAGGCACTTCAAGGTCAACATCAAAGGTTTGGAGACCTGAGAGTATGGGGAGGATGAAAAGGGAGAAATTAAGATGGTGAGATGACTCCAGCAAGCGGCAGGCTCATCCCTGGGATCAGTGGAATCTGGTGGGATAGGAGGACCCAAGGGCATGAAGAGGAAGACCAAGGGGAGATGAGATCAAGGGCCTGAGGTGCCAGGAGCCTAGGATCTGGCATCTGCCAGGACAGGGTCCTTCCCTGGCACTGCCACCCTCTTGGTTCTAGCCTTGGCCCATTCCCTTGGCCCCCATGGCTTTTGGGGGTAGTTCACCAATCTCAGAGCTGGCCCCTCTGGTGTCTGGCCTCTAGAAAACCCTCTTCCAGTCAGTCTGCTGCTCTCTCCCTGGTCTCAACCTTGACCTGAATAGTTTGCATACTCCATAGTGTATCTTCCTTCTCCTGTCTTGTTCATTCGACTGAGTCACATTCGCTGGCTGCTTCTCACCCCTAGATCACTTTCAGGGGATCCCCCAAGCTTTCAAAGCAGGGTCTAAGCCCAATCCCCTGAAAGCCTCCAACTCACTGAGTCTGGCCTCCTTCCCAGACTCCTAAACCCTGGTCCTGACCCATAGGAGGGAGCGAAACAATTATTTATTAAATGTTCACCATGTGCCAAGCACTCTGCTAAGTGCTTTATAAATCTATCTGATCTTAACAACCCTGGAAGGTAGAAGTTATTATCCCCATTTTACAGTTGAGTAAACCGAGGCAAACAGAGGTTAAAGTACCTTGCCTAGGGTCACACAGCTGGTAAGTAAAAATTTGAACTCAAGTCTTCCTGTCTCCAGGCCCAGCATTCTATCCACAAAGCCACCTAGCTGCCTCTAAGTAGATGCTTAATAAATATTTGTTGATTGACCTCATGGTACCATCTGAAGTTAAACCCCTCCCCCATGCTATCTCTTGTCCTTGTCCAGCTCAGGCCTGGTTTGGGATCCTCCTTCCACAGCCAACGAGCTCTCCCTCATAATTCTGTAAGATGTCACTAGACCATCCTTGAGACAAAGCAGGACAAGGATCTCCTCCTCACCCATAGGACAGCCCTTAACATAACTGAAGAGGGTTCTCATATACCCTGGAGTAATCTACATAGTGATACTCAGAGCCAAACACAAAACTCCAATGTGACCTGGTTTGGGCAAAGGGCAGAGGGCAGAGGGCCTGCTGCCTCCTGATTCCTACTCTGCATCTCTGAAGCAAGATTGACCTTGCATCAGCTCTTTCGGATACTACATCCCATGATGACTCATGTTGAGCTTGTGGTCAGCTAAAACCCCCAGATCTTTTTTTAAACAACTGTGTCATTCCCATTACTCCCCCAGCAGGTTTCTTTTGAACCCAGGTGTGAGACTTTACATTATCTCTCTTGGATATCATTTGATTCAAATCAGCCCAATGCTCTGGCCTATCAAGACCTTTTTAGCCCAACTCTGTTATCCAGTGTATTAGCTATCACACCCAGCTTGGGGTCATCTACACAAACGATAAGACTGCCAAGTGATAAAAATGTTAAATGCCAAAGGTCCCTGGAGCACTCTGCTGGAGACTTCTTGCCAAGCTAGCATCAAACTATTAATAACTGCTCTTTAAATCCAGTCTTTCAGATGGTTTTGAATCTAATTGTATTATAATCTTGGCTCATGGGGTCTGGAGATGGAAGAGCCTTTGTAGTTCAGTCATTTCAGTTGTATCCAATTCTTTGTGACCAGCAAAGACACTGGAGTGGTTGGCCATTTCCTTCTCCAGTTCATTTTACAGACAAGGAAACTGAGGCAAACAGGGTAAAGTGACTTGCCCAGAGTCACACAGCTAGTAAGTGTCCGAGGTCAGATTTGAACTCAGGAAGATGAAACTTCTGGACTCTACGTCTGGCGCTCTATGCACTATGGTGCCACCTAGCTGTCCAGAGGGGCCTTAGAAGCCATCCAGTCCAACCCTGCCCTTTTGTATGTTTTCCCCGTCTTTTCCACAAAAATAGTATACTTAGTCAAGCACTTCTGATCCACCGGTTTAGTGACCTTGATCAAAAAAGAAAAAATGGAAATCAGGTGAATTGAATGTGACCCATCCTCAATGAAGGTAAGCTGGCTCTTTGTGACTGCTGTTTCCTTTTCTAGATATATATTAACCTCTTTAATGAGCCATTGTAAAATATTCTCAGGAATCAAACTATATTACTCAGTTTCCCTTTCTTGAAAATCAGGATATTTGCCCTTCTCCAGTATTGTGGTACCTCTCTTGCTCATCATCTTTCAGATGTCCCCTGCCAGTTCTTTCAGGACCCAAGGATGTCATTCATCTGGGTCAGGGGACTTGACTTCATCCAAGGTGGACAGGTACCCTCTTCCCATCTCCTTTCACAGCCTCTTAGTCACTTCTGTTCTGCACTTACAATCTGAAGGTCTTTTTGCTTTGCAGAGAAAAAGAAAACAAAATTAGAGCTAAACAATTCTTCCTTCTCTCTTTTGACACTGACTATCCCTTCTACCTCCAGCATACGTCCTATCTTTCATTGATCTTATTTTCTCCATATACACAGATACTGCAATGAGTCTGCGTTCTCCTTAATTCTGAAATCCTCTCGTTGTCCTAGTGATGTCCTTTTCTCCAGTTCCACAGAGTTCTTCATTTGTTTGATCATAGAATTTGCTTTTGTCAGAAAAAGAAAATGCCAGCAGATATCAGGATAACTCTAACCTGCCTCCTTACGCTGATCTGTTTCCCAAATTCCTCATCTATTTCCTCTCTCTATCTTAGATAGTCACTAGCTGTTCATTTATATTTCACCCTCCGTTGACCTTCACTCAAATATTCTTAACCATCTTTCCCCCCTTTGTTTCTTCATTTCCTTAGGTGACTCTTTCATCTTAGCATATAATTCTCTGTTCTCTTTTCTCTTTCCTGTGTCTTTTGAATAAGGTATACCCATCTGGTTCAGCCAAGAGTTTCATCCCACCAAACCTCAGTGATGCCAATAAGGTCAGATTTTATTCCTTGCATTCTTGTATTCTCATGTTTTGGATTCTGGCCCCAACTCTACTGAGAGCTCTGTTTTAGATACCACTAGTGACCCAGATGGGCAGCTAGATGGCTCAGTGGATAGAGTGCTGACTTTGGAGTCAGGAAAACTTCTTCTTGAGTTTAAATTCAGCATCGGACACTTACTAGCTGTGTGACCCTGAGCAAGTCACTTCACTCTGCCTCAGTTTCCTCATCTGTGAAATGAGCCGGAGAAGGAAATGGCAAAGCACTCCAGTGTCTTCACCAAGAAAACCCCTAAAGGGGTCACAAAGAGTTGGATACAACTGACAAAACAATTAAACAACAAAGTGACCCAGATGGCACCAAGGCCAGTAGCCTTCCTCAAGCCTCATCCTTTGCAACCTTTGCTGGGGTGGCTACCCCTTCCTCCTGAATTCTGTCTCTCTCTCTCTCTATCTCTCTGTCTCCCTCTCCCTCTCCCTCTCCCTCCCCCTTCTTTATATCTGCCTGACTTCTCTTTTTTGGCTCTTCTTCCTCAACCTGTCCTCCAACACATCATCACCACCACCCCACCCAAGGCTTTCCCCTTGACTTTTACCTCTCACTTAGCAACCTGGAATAGGAAACCCCAGCACTTCCATAATATCTCTCTGAAGAGAATTCCCGGGTCTGGATCTGACCTCCTCCCTTTGGAGGATCACTCCTAGATCCTCCCTGGATGTCCCCATATCTGGAAGAGGGAACAAACATTTATTAGGTACCTACTATGTGCTTTTTAACCTTGCTTCTATCACTGTGCTAAGAACTTTACAAATATTATCTCATTTGATCTTTGTAACATCTCTGGGTGACAGGTGCAATTATAGTTACATTTTAGTTGATGAAACTGAGACAGAAAAAAAGTTAAGTGACTTGCCCAGGGTCACACAACTACTCTGCTACCTAGCTGCTGTATCTGGTACCTCAGATTCATTCTACTCCAAACAACTCCCCATCTGCTTCCTGAAATTGCTCCTTTCCCTGAGTTCCTTCTCTCTGTCCAAAGCACCCAGACTCAAAAGCCAGAGTCATCCCTATCCCTCACATCCTCCCTCCATCTCATCAGTGGCCAATTCCTGTTGGTCCTGTGCCCACTTATACCTCTTATAGTCTATCCTGTTCTTTTATTGTGTGTGTGTGTATTTTATTTTTTTGCCTCACCCATCTCTATTCAGACAACTCAGAAATGCAGTTGATAGAGTGCTGGGCTATTTATATGAACACTTGAGTTCAAATCAGGCCTTGGACACGTAGTAGCTATGTGACCCTGGATACATCACTTAACTTCTGTCTGCCACAGTTTCCTCAACTATAAAATGGAGATGGTAATAGAATCCACCTCCCATGCCACCTAGCTGCCCCTATATTTTATTTTTGAGGCAGTAGGGAGCTACTGAAGATTTTAGATCAGAAGCATATCATGGTCAGCTCTCAAATGGAGGAGGGTTCACTTTGAGGGAAATATAACGAGTTTCACTTTGGACTTGATGTGTTTGAGAGGATAAGAAGACATGTAGGTAGAGATTGTCCATAGGATCTCCATGTGGGATTGGAGATCTGCAGAGACAGGGACTGCATAGCAGAGCCCTAGGAGTCCTTTGTAGAGAGATAACTGAACCATGGGAAATGATGAGGAAGAGGATTAGGGAGAGAAGAGGGCCCAGGCCAGGGCCCTGGGGAGACATGAGGGAGCAGGATGCTGACCCCATAAAGAGTCTGGATGGTTTGGCAAAGAGAAGACAAGAATTAGTTTTAAAAGGGCCAGCAGAGCACGTGTGCCATGGAGATTCAGTGTGCAGAGACTTGGAGCAGGACCAAGAAGAGGCTGTTGAATTTGGCAGTGACCTTGGAGTGGATAGTTTTCATCTGGTGGTAAGCTAGGGAGCCAGAAAGGCAAGGGATAGGTGAGGAAATAGAGACATCAAAGACCCCATTCTAAGAGTTTGTCTCTGGAAGAGTGATAGAGACCTGGACTTATTTATGAGCAGCAGGAAGGAGCCAATGGGCATGGGGAGATTGTACAACAAAGTGAGAGGGAGTGATGGAAAGAGCAGTCTCCTGGAGGGTCTGGGATTAAGGGGAACAGCTGGCTTTGGTCTCCTCTTCCTCAGATACTGGAGCAGAGGAGGAGAAATTAAGGTCTGGACTGGGAGCCAAGGAAGAGGAGGGTGGCCCCCAGGCTACTGCTCCCTACTGAGGATTAGGGTCTTAACAGTTAGATGGGAGATTCAAGGTAAGAGGAGGAGGCGCAGACCAGAGATGGAGAGCCTTCTGACAACAATCAAAGAATTGCCCTACCCCGGCTGAAATCAGAAATTACCCATTTGTAGTGGACCCAGAAGTCAGGCCACTTGGCTTCATACCTCCCTCCCTCATCAGCTGCAGAGCTTCCATGGAGGGCTGACAGCTGGGTCAGAGGCCTGGAGCTCATGGCATGGAAAGATCCATTCAAGAATGTGGAGTGGACATGGTGCAGTGATTGGCTAAGTTTTGTTCTGCTTGGTCCCAGACACAGAATTCAGAGTAATAGGTAGAGCTTACAGAGAGATAACTTTAAGCCTGATATTAGGAGGGGGAAATCTTCTTAATAATGAGCTGCCCTAAAGGCAAGGGGACTGCATCACAGGGGAGTGAGTTCCCAGTCACTGGACATCCTTAGGCAAGAGCTAGATAGTCATTTGGAAGGCTTCATGCATTAGGAAGACCAGATCAAATGCTATTTAAGGCTGACTTTCAATTATGGAACCCTATGATCTGTGATTCCTTCAAGGTCACACTGGGAGAGAGGAACAGAACCCAGCTGTGTGGCCCATATGCCAGGCCTCTTTCTACCATCTGGCCCTGTCCCATTTGGGGGTCTCACGGCTCCCTCTGGTGTGACCTTAGGAGTTTAACAGAGTCGAGAATCCAGAGCTGGAAGAGATCCTAACAGGTGTCTGGTCCAAACTCCTCATTTTGTTGGTGAGGAGACTGAGTCCCAGGGTGTGTGGTATGTGGAGGAGTGACTTGCCAATGCCACCCAGAAGTAACAGTCCTACATGTGAACCTGAGCCCTCTAGCTCTGGGCCTCTGATCATGGCCTTTTCCCATGTTCCAGGCACCACTCCACGCCTTCAATGGGCACTGGCAGCAGGGAGGTCCCTTTTCTAGCCCAGGCTTAGGTCCTTTCCTTTCCGGTTAGTCTGTGAGCTTGGGGTCCACACTGCAGACCCCACCTCAAGGGTGGGTCTTCATGTAATGTTCTCCCCTCCCTCAGTCCCTCCAGTGCCCCTGGCCCCACCAAGGCTCCTGGCTCGCCTCAGTCGCCAACTTGTGGTCTCCCCACTGGTGCTGTTCTCAGGGGATGGGCCCATCACATCGGTGCGCCTACGCTATCGACCTCAGGACAGCTCTGCGGCCTGGTCCACAATCGTGGGTGAGTGAGCAAAGGGGAGCAGAGGGAGAATGCGCAGGATCAGGGAGAAGGCAGGGTCTGGGGGGTGGCCAAAGCAAGGTCCACCCTAGTCCACACTACCCTCCATTGGCTTCCTCCCTGCATTTCTTTCTTGCCTTTCCCTCCTGCTCTTCTTGACCACTGTGACCTCCCTTCCCATCAGTGGACCCCAGTGAGAACGTGACCCTGATGAATCTCCGGCCTCAGACGGGGTACAGTGTTCTGGTGCAACTGAGCCGCCCAGGAGAAGGGGGTGAGGGAGCCTGGGGACCACCCTCCGTCATGGCTACTGACTGCCTTGGTGAGAGTCCTGCCCATCCCTGGGGCGAGGAAAGGCAGTGCCTCCCAGGCAGACCCCTGACTGGTGAAGGCTGTGTCCAGGAAGAGACTGGCCCTTCCTCCCTAGACCCCAGGCTGCCTAACCTCTACCCTCTGGCTGCAGAGCCCACGCTGCGACCTTGGCTGGAGGACTGGCATGTGGAGGCCCCAGACTGGCTTCGAGTGACCTGGTCCTTGCCTGCTGTTCCTGGTCCCCTGGTGGGAGACGGTTTCCTATTACGCCTGTGGGATCCAGTACGGGGTCACGAGCTGCACAAGAATGTCACATCCCCCCAGGCACGCACCGTTAAACTGAATGGCCTCGTGCCTGGCACCTTCTACCAGCTGGAAGTGCAGCTCTATCATTGTACACGCCTGGGCCCTGCTTCCCCACCAACACGTGTGCTCCTGCCCCCAACTGGTACAGGGTCAAGGGAGGGGTCACTGTGGGGACCTGGGAGGTAGTGAGGATGGGTCCTAAGACATGTGGGAAGACCTGGAGGCCACCAGTCCTTTGCTGTTCTTTCCTCCTGACCTCCCCAGGTCCCCCAGCTCCAAGGCTCCTCCGAGCTGAAGCCCTGTCGGACTCAGCAATCCGGCTGACCTGGCAGCGTCCCGAGACTCCAGCTGGAGCCATTGCCAAGTACATAGTGGAACTGCAGGCAGTTGGGGGCTCAGGGGAGCCATTGTGGATAGACACAGAAGGGGCTGAGGAGAGCACTGTCATTCAGAGCCTCAACGCCAGCACGTGCTACCATTTCCGGGTTCGAGCCAGTGCTCAGGGCCCAGGAGATTGGAGCGAAGTAGTAGAGGAGACAACTCTGGGCAATGGTGAGAGGAAGAGGGTCCTTCTGTAGGGGGAGCCTCGGCTGGGGAGGAGGGAGGGATACCTTCCCCGCAGCCGTTTGTGCTCTGGTTGGTCTCTGGTCACCCCCCTCCTTGCCTCCTTCCCAGGGATGGAGAATGAGGGACCACCCCAGCACAGCCGAACAGCAAACCCTGGTCTGGACCAACAGCTAGTGCTGGCCGTTGTGGGCTCTGTGTCAGCCACGTGCCTCACCATTCTGGCTGCGCTGCTGGCCCTGGTCTGTATCCGCAAAAGCTGCCTCCATCGAAGACGGACCTTCACCTATCAGTCAGGCTCGGTCAGTGGCCTGGCCCTGCATGGGGCTCCATACAGCAGCCTGTGGGTGGGTGCATGTATGTGTCTGTGCACATCACAGTCCCTCCTTCCAGCTTGACATGTCACTGCCCCCTCTTATCTCTGTCTGTTCATCTCAGCAGGTCTGTCTGTCTGTCCTTATGTCACTGGGCCCATGCCCTCTAGCCATGGGATCCTACATACATGCACCCATGGGGATCTAATGGTCTATCCATGGGTCTCAGGAGAAGGGCAAGGCTGGCATTCCTGGTGTGGGGAGAGGTGTCAGTCTGGGCCAGACCTGAGGCAAGGACATGTCAGCCCCAGAGATCCATCTCAAACCTCAGATTCCAAGACTCCTTCCTCTTCACTTCAGCCTTCTGCCCAGTACTGTAGGCCTCTACAGCCTTTTAGGGTCTGGGTGTTTAGGCCAGGCCAGGCCAGCAAACATTTATTAAGCACCTACAGTGTTCAACGCCCTGGGCCTTGAAGGATATCCTCATCCCCACTTCTATCTCTGTTTTGTGTGTTAGAGTGGAAGCGCTCAGAAGGCAGTAAGTGTCTTTCTTTGTCATTTGTATTTGTATCCCTTTGCTTGGCACAGGGCTTGGCACAATGCAAACCCTCTATGCTTCATCTCTCTACCTACCCTGGGGTGGGGTGGGAGTGGGGGAGAACAGCATGGACACAGAGAGAATTTGAGGAGAAACATGACATTAGGAGGTCATAAGGGGGTCAGGAAAGGACCAAGCAACTGAGCCAGGTCTAGAGGGGAGCTCAGGATTCTGAGGGTAGAGGAGGGAGAGGAAATGAGAGTCCAGACACAGTTGTGTGACTGGGTAAGAGGTAGATGGGGTCGATGTGGAGGTGATCTGATGGCTGCTTAGGTGTGGATGTGGAGTGGATGAGAGAGTGTCCAGGAAGATATTTTGGTGGTGAGCCATGAGGTCAGCAGTCCCAGAGCAATCAGAAGAGGAGGAGCTGGGACATGCGACTGGAGATGTCTAGGAAGTACTGGGGCTCATGGGAAAGACCAAGGCTAGAATTAGAGATCTAGAGCTCGTCTACCTAGGGATAGTCACTACTCCCATGGGAGCCTGATGAGGTTGCCTAGTGACCAAGCAGAGAGAGAAAAAAAGAGGGCCCAGGCCAGAACCTTGAGGGGCTGCCATGGGTAGGGATGGGCCCATTTCTGGGTGCAGAGCTCTGAGCTGGACCCTGGGAGAGGATCACATTTAGCTACTTAGGAGCCAGATTAGAGGGACAGAGGCAGCTCAAAGACTCCAGACACAGAGTTCTGCACTTGAAATCAGGAAGAACTGGGTTTGAATTCTGCTTCAGTACCTACTAGCTGCATGACCCTAGGCAAGTCCCCTTCCAGTCCCCTGCCTCGTAATCCTCAGCTGTAAATGGGGGACTAACTATAGCTTCCACCTGCCAAGTCTTCTGGAAGATCCCATGACATATCTGTGCTTTGCAAATCTCCACTGTTATTACTGCTGTTAGATTAGATACGATTCCTGCCCTTGGGAAGGTCATCAGTATGAGGGCAGGGATACACCCTTAGGTAATACAGAAAATGATGGTGGCTATGAACCTGGCAGAAAGGCACCACACCTTCCGGGGAAGCCTGAGAGGGAAGAAGCCAGTCCCCAGGTTAGGACGCAGAGATCAGAAAAGGTTTCCTGGAGGAGGTGACATTTGAACAGGGCCTTGAAGGATGGGTAGGAACTCTGCTGGTCAAGTTCAGGGGTGCGGGAAGTATTCTGAGCAGAGGGAGCGGTGTGAGTCAAGGCGCATCGATGTGTGGGAAAGTACACATTGTGTCAGCATGAGACCTTGTGAGGAATCCAACAAGGGGCAGAACAGGGGGCGTGGGGAATAAGGCTGGATTGTGGTGGCCCTCGAATGCCAGGTGCACAGGGTTCAGGTGCCTTCAAGGACAATTTCAAGGAAACTACTGAAGGGTGCACAAGTGAGGATCCGAGAAGCCAGCTGGGCTGGACTATGGGGATGGGGGAGCAGAGGAAATCGTTCGACTGGAAGAGCAGGAAGGGGCCTGGCAGTAAAGAACACTAGCCCAAATGGAGAAGTTTGCTTGATGGTGGAGATGAGAGGGAGTTGCTGGAATATACTAAGGCAGAGACAGCCTAGAGCCTGCACCCCCAGGCTAGTGAGCTTGGTTTCTGTTCCGTGAAAAATTCTAAAATGTATGAGGAAAGCAAGAGCTAGTGGGTACCTGTGAGGATTCAGATTGGACATGGACTGGATGACCTCACAGGACCATTCCCACTCTCTGGTCCCATGATTGCCCACAGAAAGGGAAATGGGGATCACAAAGAACCAGGACAACTTTTCAGTGACTGGCCATGCTAGTCTAGCCCTATTTCCCTTCCTAGCAACAGCCCCAACTGGATAGATGGAGGATATGGTGTAGATGTGATCTCACCTGGGTTTTAGCAAGGTTTTTGAGAAATCATCTCAGGGTATTTTGTGGAGACATACGGACATTAGATACGAGTTAGGTAGATTCAAAGCCAGATGACTAGTTGAACTTTAAAGAGTAAGCCACCAATAAACCAATGTCAACTTGGAACGTCTCCAGTGGCTTCTATCCCGTTTAACATTTTTGCCGTGGATTTCTAAAGGCTTACATGGTACATTCATCAATCTTGCTGATGGCACAAAGCTGAAAGTTACCAGAGGGTTTAAGTGAACCATAATCTCATTATTAGTGACAGATGGTGGCCAAGAAAGCAAACAGAATGATAGGCCACACTGAGAAGCATTTTGTTCTGGAAAAAAGGAGGCAGAAGTTTTGCCATGTGCTTCCCTGGTTAAATCTCAACTGGAGTAATGGAGCATCATGTTCAGTTCTGGGAATCACAATCCAGAGGAAGACCATTATTGAGCTGGGTGATATCCAGAGGAGGGCAGTCAGGGTGGTGAAGGGTCAATCCTTGAGGATCATTTGTAGATCAGTTTGTAGACATAGGCATGTCTATCCTGGAGAAGAGAATATTTGAAGGGACAGTGAGAAATGTCTACAGGTCTTTGAAGGACTGTCATGTGGAAGGGGAATCAGCCTTGTTCTATGTGAGGAATGATAGAGACAAATTTAGGCTTTGAGTTCTAATTCGAAGAGCTGTCCCAGTGAGGAAGGGGCTCTCTCAGGAGCTAAAAAGTTTACCCTCCCTGAAGGTGTTAGATATGTGTCCTTGTTCATTAACTAACGAAGCTCTATTATTTTGTCTTTACCCATATCTCTGGATGTGTGGCCATGTGTGGCTATATGTGTTGTTCACCTCTGTCCATGTTTGCCTCCGTTCACACATTCCACATTTGTGCATCCTTATCTGCCAATAGCTCTGGGCATAGGCTGGCTGCTGTCCCTATGACCTCTTCTGCCTTCACCTGAAGTGGCTGTCAATTCTGTCCCCAAAAGGGAGAAGAGACTGTCCTACAATTCAGCTCTGGGACTCTGACCTTGACTCGCCGCCCAAAGCCACAGCCAGAGCCTTTGAGCTACCCTGTGCTGGAGTGGGAAGACATCACCTTTGAGGACCTCATTGGGGAGGGTAACTTCGGCCAGGTCCTCCGCGCCATGATCAAGAAAGATGGGCTCCAAATGAATGCAGCTGTCAAGATGCTCAAAGGTCCCAGCCCTATCTTAATTAACCTCCAGTCCCCAATGCCCATCCTATCCCTGAATTTGGCAAGCCCTGACCCCTGAGCTCCTACCTCTGACCCTTGACCCCCTGACCCTTAGCTGCCCAGCTGTAATCCAAACTGCTAGCCTCAGTTCTGACCCTTATCCCCTTTAGTCAAACCCACTCCAGGTCCAAGCTACCCAAAGCCCATGTTTATTCCCAATCCTGGGACCCCAATGGCCACCTTGACTCTGATACTGGCTCCTATTGGGTCCAGAGTTTGCCTCAGAGAATGACCACCGTGACTTTGCTGGAGAATTGGAGGTGCTGTGTAAACTCGGACATCACCCAAACATTATCAACCTGTTGGGAGCCTGTGAGAACCGCGGTAAGGCCCCTTCCCACTCTGACCCCTAACCTCTGACCCCAGAATCACCCCCTGATCTGATGTTCCTCCACCTTTACCACCTCCAGGGTACCTGTATATTGCCATTGAGTATGCACCCTATGGGAATCTGCTGGACTTCCTTCGAAAGAGCCGAGTGCTGGAGACAGACCCCGCCTTTGCCCATGAGCATGGCACTGCCTCCACGCTCACATCCCAGCAACTGCTGCGCTTTGCCAGTGACGTATCCAAGGGCATGCAATACCTGAGTGAGAAACAGGTGCTGCCCATGGGGAGCTGGGAAAAGAGGGAGCGGGGGCCCTTCTTGATGAAAGAGGAAAACTAGGGAGATCAACCAAGTGGCAAGCATTTATTAAGTACCTACTATGTGTCAGGCACTCAGAAACACACCATGGTGCCCAGGGAGCAGCTTGCTCCCCACAAGGTCCAGATGCCCATCCCCAGGAGGAACCTCTGCCCATGCCTTGTCCCAAGAGGCTCAGTGTCCCTTCTTCCTCTCCTCCTCTTGCCCAGGGAAGGATCTCTTCTCCCCTTCTCTCCCACATTCCCTCTGGGCATATCTTTTTCCTCCATCTGGGAAGTCCAGGAATAACTGCTACAGCTGTCTATCTTCTCTGTCTGCCTCTAGAAGAGGCACAAACATAGCAATTTCACATCTCAGGTTTTCTCTGTTTATGCCTCCTTAAGTTCACATGATGGCAGCTCCCTTTGCTAACTTGCATAGTCAACTTCCCATTCCTGACTGTTCAGCATCCCACCACTGGTGAGCTCCCAAGCACAGCCTTTGAGTTTGCCTTCCTTCCCCAGCACCAGTAAACAGTCATGGGATGAAAATCCCCAAGTCTCTGGCCTGGCAAATGTTCTAAATGCTCTTCATCCAATTCAGTCAGTCCACAAGTCCTAATTAAACACCTACTATGTACTGGGAACTGTGGTAAGTACTGAAGACAGAAAATAAACCTAAAAACAGCCCTGTCCTCAAGGAACTTATTCTGAGGGGAGCCAACATGCATAAATTACAACATTCGACCTAAGAACAGACTAGATAGAAAGGAACAAGTGAGGGGAAGCAGAAGAGGTTTCCTGAATGAAGTGAGGTTGGAGTTGAGTCTTGAAGGTAGCCAACAGAGCTGAGAGCAGAGGTGAGCTGTAGCGGGCAGCCAGTACCAAGCTACAGGGGTCAGAGAGGGAGGATCATGATCCAGGAACACAAGTGGACTGATCTGCCTGGCCATGAAGCAAGTAGGCTTGGTCTTGAGCCCTCTGCTTTTCTCCCTCCATACTCTTTCACTTGATCATTTCAGCTGCTGTCATGGGTTCAGCTCATCTTTATGCAAAGGATTCCCAGTTCTCTATATCTAGCCCTAACCTTTCTCCTGAGAGTCAGTCCTGAATAACTAACTGCTTATGAGACATCTTGAATTGGATGTCATAGGCATCACAAATCATTTGCAGTCCTCTGGAGTGGGACAAGCAGGGTCTGCCCAAGCCATTTCCCAGGGCCTGGGAATGGACTCTCTCTCCTTTTTAGAAAGATCCTGGCTAGCCTGGCTGGTCTTATTATTTTCCACCCACAGTTAGTCCAAGACCTCAGACAATGAGGCAAAGTGGTCTCACAAAAACAGCACTGAATTTAAAGAAAAAGTATCAGGGTTCGGATTTCCCCTGTGATAGTATTTTTAAGACCTTGATCCAGTCTCATTTCCCTGGGCCTCAGTTTCCTCATCTATTAAATGAAGGAATTGGACAAGAACACAGATTCACAAAATTGGGAGAGATCTTGGGAACATCTGGTTTGACCCATCCCCCAAAGAAATTCCTTCCCTCCCCTGCCCATGTCCAACTCAGCAGGTGCCCATCCAGCTTCTATGACATCTTCCAGTTCTAGACCTCTGATCCTCTGACTTCCCTGTGAATGGAGTCAATTTTCTATTCATCTTTGTCCTTCTTGAAGCAGTACAGACCAAAGTCCTGTGTCCTTGTGCCCCCCAGCCCTGTCTGCCCCACCCACCTGACCCCAGGAGGCTCTGGCAAAGAAGGAGAAGCTTTGAGGTCTGAAGGACCTGGGATAGTTGTCCACATCTAGATAGGCTCTGCATTTCTTTGGGAAGCCAGAATTGGCCCCTTCATAAAAAGGCTAGCTGTCTGTCTTGTCCATAACCAGGGACCCAAACATACCCTGCACATACTGTAATCTGCTCTAAACCAACGCCATGACCCATCTTTCGCTGTGCCCACACCTTGCCCTGAGTCCATGGCCTCTCCATGACCTGCTACCTATATGCACACTACAACCAACCCTATAGTAGTTCCCTACCTTGTTTTGTGCCCACACCATGCCTTGTACAACCTCCTTTTATCCCTGGACCCACAGTGTCCCCTTGTCCCCTGAAGTTCATCCACAGGGATCTGGCAGCCAGGAATGTGCTCGTGGGGGAGAATCTGGCATCCAAGATTGCAGATTTTGGTCTGTCCCGGGGGGAAGAGGTCTACGTGAAGAAGACGATGGTGAGTCTGGAGTCACTCAGCCTAATTCTCAGGGACGCCCCCCCCAAGCCTCCATGTCCCCCAGTCATGCCAAAGTCTATTATTCCCCCAGTACACCTCACTTCCCCCCTCCTGCCCTCAATGTGACCCTAACACTCTCCCTTGGTGTCTACTTGGTCCAGGGGCGGCTCCCTGTGCGCTGGATGGCCATCGAGTCCCTGAACTATAGTGTCTACACCACCAAAAGTGATGTGTGAGTGAGAAAGGGGCATTAAGGGAGGAGACATAGGATGTGGGGTCTGGGGAGAGAGGGGGTGCCTGGAGAGGGATGGAGAGAGAGATGGATGGGGGAGAGAAGAAAGGGTGATAGGGGTGTAAGGAGAGAAAGAGACAGGGTGAGCGTGAGAGAGAGGAGGGGTGACAGGCTAGGGGTAGATAGGAGAAGGGGTGATGGGGGTGGGATGAGGGAGAAGAGAAGAGATGAAGAATGGATTTAGGGAGAGAAAGGACAGAGTGAGTCTGAGGGAAAGAAAAGGGCACCAGCTAGGTCTAGGGGGGAGACTAGTGGGGCCCAGGGAGCCAGTGGAAGTCACTGGGGATAGATCTAGGCTGAGAACTCAGCCCAGCAAGTACCCTTGGGTCAAAGCCAGGAGGACGTTTGGGGAGGCTTGGGGTTAAAGGAGTGGCAAGATCTGGGGACCCAGTGGCGCATCTGGGGAATCTGGTCTGCCATCAGGAAATATTGTCCACACCCATCAGGCACTGGGGATCCTTGCTCAGGATACTTGTCCTGCCCCCTCCCCCCTTCTCCCAATGGATGCCCCCTCCCCAGCCCAGAGGCCTGGAGGAGAGAAGGCCTTATTGTTACATCACGCACTTCATTGTTCTTTTGGGACACTGTGACATTGTTGTCCATCAGTCTGAGTCTGGCCCCGGTGATTCCCAGCTGGTGCCATGGAAAGGGAGAGAAGGGTGAGTGCGTGGCCACCCTGACTCACCCGGGCTTAACAAGGCTGCTCTCTTCTCTTTGTAGTTGGTCCTTTGGGGTTTTGCTCTGGGAGATCGTAAGCCTCGGTAAATCCCTTGGCCCCTCTCCCCATTAATGTCCCCCACTTCCACCCCAACCCTCCCATCTCAGTCTCATACTCTGAGGTATATGGTGGATCATACCCCTAGCCTCCCCACTCCATTCCAAGCTCCCCCATTCCTGGCCAAAACCAAATTCATTATCATGGAAACCTATTTCCAGTCCCTCAGTCATATCCCCCAGCATCCCCTAAATGGCCCCAGTCCATCTCACCCCTGCTCCCCATGAATCTCCCCATGAGAGTCCCTGCCCTGGTTGGGGCAGGGGGCTGCTCTAAGGCCAGGCCTCCTCTTGCAGGGGGCACGCCATACTGTGGAATGACATGTGCTGAACTCTATGAGAAGCTGCCCCAGGGTTACCGGATGGAGCAACCTCGAAACTGTGATGATGAAGTGTATGTGACATCCTGCCCCTTCTCACCACACCCTTGAGGGCCCTCAGGCCTTTGGACTGAGTTCAGGCTATGCCCAACTTCAGCAAAGCATCAGGGGTGTGATGCTCTCTAAGCCTGAAAATAGGCTGGGACTAGAGAGGGTCCTGGAACTTCCATCTGCTCAGACTGAGTCTTGTCACCCCCCACACCCCACCCCCTCTGGACCTGAAGGGTAGAGACCTCTCACTTACTGTCCAATCTCATGGCCCAGGGTTGCCTCCCACTCACACACACAGTTCACACCAGGCCTTGAGGTTAGTGATTCCTCATCCACAGAGCTCAGGGTCCTGAATCTCCCACCTTCCAGGGCCCAAGGATCTATACCCTCCCACCTTCTAGGTCTGAGACTCAGTGACCCCTTCCTCCACTCCCCAGGGCCTGAGGGTCAACATTCCCCCAAACCCCAAAGTCAGATGTCTAATCTGTAGATCAGTGATGCCTCACACTTACATATATCCACGTTCCAGTCCTGGGGGGTTGGTCTGAGGGTTGATGACTTCCCCCTTACAGGTATGAGCTGATGCGCCAGTGCTGGAGGGATCGTCCATATGAAAGGCCACCCTTTGCACAGATCTCTGTACAGCTTGGCCGCATGTTAGAAGCCAGGAAGGTGAGAATGTGTGACTGACCCCAGGAGGGGAGGCCCCTTCTCTCCTTCAGCATCACCTCCTCCTCCCTCCAATCTCTTCCCTGTTTCTGCTGCCAGGCCCCAGGACAACTCAGCAGATAGCCTGTCTTTCTTAGTTTCTCTCTCTCTTGGGAAATAGAACACAAGCCCCAGGCTCTGGGCTCTGGGCTCTTCTCTCTCCATCCCCCTTTAATGAGCCCACAGCCCTTTGAGGGGCTTGGAGGGTTAGAGTAGAAACAAATGAACAGAGTGGCCTTAAAAAACAAGGCCTGCAGAATGACAGAGAACCTCCAAGTCTGGCCGCATGGTGGCCAAGGGTGCAGCAGGACCCACCTTGCTCATGTCTGGGCTCCGCCATGCTCCCTTTATTCAGCTCCTTCTGGGAGCTGGCCCTTTGCTCCAGACTGAGAGAGACCCCAGTAACTTAGAGAGGGCCAGATGGTTAGCGCAGGGAGCAGGCACCTCCTTGTCAGAAGGGCTTCCCAAGGTTGAGATGAGGGGTAGGGGATGGCCCTAGGCGAGGCCTTTCCAGGCCTGGATTAGGGAGAAAAAAGCATAAGAACTGCAGCCCATTTAGACTGGAGCACAGCCTAGGTAAAGGCTAGGAGTATGAAAAAACGTGAAAAGTAGTTTGTAGAAGCCTTGAACACCAAGATCAGAAGTTAATGCTGAATGAGTAGAGGGGTGTCCCAGGAAGAATGTGGCTCTGGCCACTTGGGAAAGGTGGCTCAGAGAGGGCCACTGAGGCACACTGGTGAAGGGACTGCCACCTCCAGATGGTTTCCGAGATTTCTTCCAGCTCTGAGATTCTGGGAGTTAGAGGAGAGAAGAGGGTGTGGACTTGGGCAGGAGCCATGAGGTGGAAGAGGTGAACAGAGGATGAAGATGAATGGGGGCCTGGGTCTGGGGGCTGCTAGAGGGAAAGGGGAGACATGAGCAAGTGAGACAGGATTCAGGGAGTTGGGAGGAGAGACAGGCAGGGGAAGTAAATTCCTCTGGGGACAAAAAGAAATATGGGACTTAGGAGGACAATCCAAGCTAGACTTGCTAGGTGACTGCTGAGTCCTGAGGAGAGGAGAGGCAGCTAGGTGATACATTGGATAGAGCACACTTGGAGTCAGGATGATCTGAATTCAAATCCTGCCTCAGACACTTACTAGCTGGGTGACCCTGGCAAATCACTTAACTTCTGCCTGCCTCAGTTTCCATCTCTGTAAAATGGGAATGATAATAGCACCCACTTCCCAGAGTTATAGTGAGGACCAAAAAAGCTAACACTGGGGAAGCGCTTGGCAGATTTTGAAGAGTGATAGAAATGCTGAGGACTGGGGACGGTATTAAGAGAAACAGAAAGACCAGTCAGAGAAGTAGGAGAAGAACCAGGAAACATGTGGGGCCTTGATCCCGCATAGCTTGTCAACAGTCCCAACTGGAGGTTAAGAGACAGCCTTAGCTGTTCTCCCCAGCCTCCAATGCCCACCCAGGCAGGAGGTCAGGCCAGGCCAGGCTGCCCCATTACAGTCTCGTCCTCCATGGAATCCTGGCTGGTGGAGGTCTCAGAGCCCTGCTACCTCTCCCCTCGCTCTGGGGAGGGCCCTCTCCAAAGGAATGTCTGCCCCATGCCCCTCCACTGATCTTTATGCTGGGGGTGGCAGCAGGAAGCAGACCTTGGGCATTTCCCTGGGGCCCTGAACACCACCTGAATGGCTCTCTACCCACTTCCTATCCCACACTGGCCAGGCCAAGGGTCTGAGCGATGAAGGCACACTGCTATCTGACTCCAGGAGGAATCGGTACCCATCTACTTCCCTCTTCACTAAGCTGGCCTGTCTCAGTACCTTCGTAGGTCCCTGTGGCTGCTTTGCAGGGGAAACTGGGCAGCTCCCAGGCCTCCATCCCTTTCACATGACCATCTCCTCAGAAAGGCCTGGGGATAATCTCAGCCAAATTCATTTTACAGATGAACAAATGGGGAGGGCAGGGGGGAAGTGACTGATAAAAGTGTTGACTGCACCAAGTCAAGCACAGATCCTGGGGGCCCTTGCCTAGAGACTTCTCTCCAGGTTTTCACTGAACCCATCACAGACTCATGTCTGGTTGCTCACCTAGTTCTAACTCCTGACTGTCCTCTCAGTCCACATGTCACCATCTCCTCCCCAAGGACTCTGTGATAAACAGTTGAATGTTTCATTTGAATCTGACCAGGCATGTTTAAAATAATTATTGTCATAACTCTGAATCTCTTCCAGGGCTCTCCTTCTAGCCTCTGTCCCCATCCCCGGAAAACTGGGCTTCCTTTGCAGAGTCATGGAATCTGGGGCTGGGAGGGACCCCAAGGCATTTAGAGAATGTAGATTGTTACTTATGCCTAAAGGATGGCCCTGGAGTCATCTCTGTTACCAACACCCTCCTCTTCCTCTCTCTCTCAGGCCTACGTGAACATGGCACTGTTTGAAAACTTCACTTATGCAGGTATTGATGCCACAGCAGAGGAAGCCTGAGAGTCTGTGGTGGCTGTCCTCCTTGCTGGCCGTTCAGCCCCCTGGTGGGCAGATGCACACAAGTCAACCTCCTCCACCATGAGCCCACAAAGTTCCTGTGATCTGGGACCAAACCAGCCTCAGTAAATCATAATTTTAGTTTGAGAATAGAAGGGATATAGATGGTGGTGCCAGGATCCCCGTGCCAGCGCTGGACAGCTCCTTCTGCCTTCCCACCCCCATGTACCTCCTCCTCCTCAATTGAGTTATTACTTGCCCCTCCCCAATAAGCAATACTGTCTCACTGTAGTTACTCCTCTCCCTCATGCAGATACCTTTCCTCACATAGTCCTGCCCCCTCCTTCAGTAGGGCAACTAGGGCCAATAAAACATTTGGTTATGCCCCAGAGGCTTGCTATGGTGAATTTCTTCTCTCTGCCCTTGAGCTAGCTGGCCTTACCCTTAGATTGGGGGTGGGAGAGGTTAGGGCAGGAAAATTAGAGTCAGATGTGATCCCAGTGTCACTACCAGAACTCCTGGGGCCTGAACTTGGACCTGCCTAACACCATCACCCTCCCCCTACATCAGATCAAGAAAATTAATTTAGCAGCTGCATGGAGGGTGGGTCAGAGATGAGGGGAGAATCTGAGAGCCCCTGGGAGATGGTAACAATAGTCCAGGCAAATGTGATGAGGGCTCCAACAACAGTGGCAGCTATGGAGGAGGATGGATGGAGACCATTGCCATGGAGGTGGAATAATGGAGATCTGACAACTGATCAGATGGATGGGAGAGTCAGGGAGAGAGTCAAGAGTCAAAGGTGACTCCAAAATAACAGGTCCTCTTGGATGGGTTGGGCTTGGGAAGCCAATTGGACTTCCAGGTGTGGATGTCCAGGCAGCTGTCAAAGGGACAGCCAGCTCAGGAGTAAGGCCAGGAGTACCAGCCCATGGGAGGACATTGACTAAGTGAGAGAGTGTATTGAGAGGAATGGAGGGCCCAGGAGAGAGCCTTGAGTGAGACCCACAGTAAGGAGGAGGGACAGAGGTCACTCATGACAAGGATCCAGCAAAGGAGACCAAGGATGAGCAATCAGGCAGTGTTCAGACAGGCAGGAGAGGGAACAGAGTCCTGGCGCCACTCGGCAAGGTTTCTCTGAGAAGGGGATGCTTCATCATCACAAAAGTGACTGAGTGTCCAAAGGGATGAGGGCAGAAGGAAAAGGCTGGATTTGGCTATTCATGGCCAGTGGAGAGGGTGCTTTCCATTTTAAGGTGGAGAGACATATTGCAGGCCAATCAACCCAACCAGAATTGAGTCGATGTCTCCTCCGGTGAGGGCATTGCCCTGCCTGATGGACTCACAAAGACAAGAGAAACAATTGTTCCTGCCCTGAAGTTGATGCACATACCAGATTATATACATACATATACATATACATACGTAAACATGTGTATATATGTGTGTATATGTATACACACATAAAATATTTTAATTTTTATATCATATATAGTATTTTATTAGTTATTTTTATTACATACACACACATATATATATGCCCATTAAGGGGAAAGGACAGAGTATTGACAGCTAAGAGAATCCACGAAGGTTTCTGGTAGGAGTGGGCATGGAAGATGAGTATTGAAAGATGCTGGGAATTCTGAGAGGCAGAAGTACCATCTCTCAATCAGCATTTAAGAGCCTACTATGTACCAGGCATAGGAAAGAGTACCTGTGGGAATGCAGAGAGAGGGCAGAAGGAAGGCCAGGTTTGGGGAGGAGCAAGCTGGTTGGTTGGGCTGAAACAGAAGAGTGTGGTGGGGAGAAGAGGGAGATAGTGTGAGTAAGCCTAGGAAGCTGAGTTGGCACCAAAACCAGAAGGGTGTGTATTGGATCCTAGGCGTAAGAGGGAGCCACTGACGTGTCAAGCAGAAGAGCTGGTCAGACCTATGCTTTAGGAAAATCACTTTGGCAGCTGTGGGAAAGACAATGGAAGAAAGACACTGAGGCTGGGATACACCCCCAGAGGGTTATTACAATAATGCAAGCAAGAGATCATAAGAGCCTGCATTAACATGATGACCATGTGAGAAAAAGACAGATGTCATAGAGATAGAAACAACAAGGTTTGCAAATGACTTTCCAAAAATGATTTCATTTGTATCACATCTTTCATTTGTATCTGACCCTGTGAGGTAGACATCATTTCACTTGGGTCAATACTTAGCAATACCTTAGGAATCTGAGGTTGAAAGTAACTGTCCCAGTCACAGAGCTCCTAAGTGCCAGAGGTAGGATTCCAAAGCTTTAATGCAAAAGGCTAAAAGAGATGCAGACAGCAACAGCCCAGACAAGGGATCACCAAGACTCTGCTTGAAGACCCCCAGTGACAGGGAGCTCAACACCTCCTCTCATAAGAGCAGAGACTCTCAGAAAGGGCCTTAAGGTTTTTCAGTTCAGCCTTTTTTTCAGTCTTGTCCAGTTCTTCATGACCCCATTTGGGGTTTTCTTGGTAGAGATACTAGAGTGGTTTGCCATTTCCTTCTCCAGCTCATTTCAAAGATGAGGAACTGAGGTAACCAGGGTTAAATGACTTGTCTGGGGTCATAAGCTAGTTAAGTGTCAGAGGCTGGATTTGAACTCAGGTCCTCCTGTCTCCAGGCCCAGCACTCTATCCACTACACCATCTAGTTATCCGTTGGAGTTTGGTAGTCCTGCCTTTATTGCTGCAAGCATCCTCCCTAGAATACACTGGACAAATGGTCCCCCAATCTTTGCTTTAAAACTTCCAAAGAAGAGGAGTTCATGTCCTCCTGAGGCTATCCCTTCCACCTTCAGAGAGTCCTGATCCACAGGAAGCTTTTCCTGGCATCAAGGCTAAATTGGTCTCTTTGAAACTTCACCACCACCACCACTACCCTCACCATCATCACCACCACCCTCACCATCCTCACCATCACCACCACCACCACCATCATCACCACCACCCTCATCATCATCACCATCACCACCACCACCACCACCATCCTCCCCATCACCACCACCACCACCACCACCCTCACCATCACCACCACCACCACCATCCTCACCATCATCATCATCCTCACCATCATCACCACCACCACCACCACCCTCACCATCACCACCAACACCATCCTCACCATCATCACCACCACCACCACCATCATCACCACCATCACCACTACCCTCACCATCACCACCACCACCACCACCCTCACCATCATCACCAACACCATCCTCACCATCATCACCACCACCACCACCATCATCACCACCATCACCACCATCCTCACCATCATCATCATCCTCACCATCACCACCACCACTACCACCATCCTCACCATCACCACCACCACCACCACCCTCACCATCACCACCACCACCACCACCCTCACCATCACCACCACCACCACCACCCTCACCATCACCACCACCACCACCACCCTCA
>CM053770.1:665306762-665328416 GCA_028658325.1 Potorous gilbertii
CATCACCACCACCACCACCATCCTCACCATCACCACCACCACCACCACCATTCTCACCATCATCATCATCCTCACCATCACCACCACCACCACCACCCTCACCATCACCACCACCACCACCATCCTCACCATCATCATCATCCTCACCATCATCACCACCACCACCACCACCATCCTCACCATCACCACCACCACCATTGTTCCTGGCTCCTCCCAAGGCAGCTAGCTGGGTGCAAAGGGTGCTCTTCCAAGAAGGTTTACCAACAGGATCCTGGGAGTGATAAATGAGTTAGGGTTATGGGGGTGGGGAACCTCAGAGTTCTAACAGGTGGCTAGGAGAGGTCAAGTAGATAGCCAACATCTCCAGCTGGCCAGCAGTATTAGGGAAATCTGGGAGCAGGATTCTGGACCCCTCTCAGTTAGGTGGCAAAGTAGACAGAGTGTTGGGCTTGGAATCATGACGATCTGGGTTCGAATCTGGCCTGCGATAATTACCAGCTGCATGCCCTTAGGCGAGTCACTCTGTCTCCCTCAAGTTCCTCAGCTATAATGATGTTAATAACACCACCTCCCTCCATGGGTTATTGTGACAATCAGACAAGTAGCTTAGTTCAGTGCCTGGAACGTAGTGGGTGCTATAGAAACACTATTATTATTATTTATTTACCCCCGGGAGGCTGAGGCAAGAGAGAGAGATGCTAACCCGGACCTCCCTGGACTGCTACCTGTAGGTGGGAAGTGGCCTCTATAGGACTGCTATAGGGGTGGGAATGAAGGGAGGGGGACAAAGAACCAGGCTATCCCGGTGCCCACCCCCTTCCTCTCTAAATCTACCCCACCTTCCCTCACAGGTCCCCAGACTTCCTCCTCCCAGACCCCAAGCCTGGGGCCCCAGTGTGGTCAGGGATCAGTTCCTCTCCGGCCCCTGGGCTGCCCAGAGCTGGGGCTAGGGCTGGGAAAGGGAAAGGGACAGGACGTAAGGCCATATCTGACAGGAACCTGTGGGCCTGGGGTAGAGAGAGAGCTGGGGCCCAGCTTCCTGAGGGGAGGACCAGGGTCGCACAGCCCACATGCCCAAAGGGATGCCAGCCTGGGTGTTCATCCCAGTCATCTGCTGCCTCCTCCTCTTGCCCAGCCGGGGTACCACCCATGTCAGCAATGAAGGTAAGGGGGCAGAGCATAGGTCCAGTGTCCCCCCCATAAAACCCTCCCCCAAAATCCTGGTATCATAAGGTAAGGGAGAAAAAAAGGGAGGAGATGAGGGGAACAGGGGAAAGGCAGAAGGACACATGGGGGAAAGGGAGAAAGGAGATGGGGAGGTGGGAGAAAAAGTGAAGGGGAGAGAGTGAGGGACAAAATAAGACAGGGGGAGAATGAGAGGGAAAAGAGGGACATGTGGAGAAGGAGGTCAGGGTAAAGGGGAGAGGAAGACTGGGGAGTGGGAGAGAGCACAGGAGCCCTGGAACACTGATTCTCCTGGAGATAGTGACATGATTGAGGGGGAGGTTAGGAACATTCAGGAGTGATAAAGTACCCACTGTGTGCAGAACACTGCTTAGCTACAGCCATATAATATACAATTTAACGGTCGTTTCATTAGAGAGGAGCTAACATAGGAAAATGTGCCTGGGAAACTGTGACTGAGCAGGGCATCTAGGGAGGCATCTTGCAGGAGGCAGCTTTTGAGTTAGACTGGCGTTCAGGAGAAAGTGAAGGGAGAACAGCACCCTGGACCTCAGAAACGTGATGGCACAGAGAGAAAAGAGGGTGAGAGACAGACCTTAATTCCCTAAGGATGGGGACCTCCCTCCCAGTGCAGGTTGGCACCCTCTCTGCATCACACAGTCCAAGAGCCCTGGGAGGGTGAGAGTGACTCACTTGGGTCACTCAGCTGGCAGGCATCAGATGGATGCTTGAACTCAGGTCTTTCCAATCCCGCTGCCAGCTTTCTCTCTGTTAGGCCAAGCTGCCTCTCAAAGACCTGGGGCACAGCAGAGATGGAGCTGGATTTATGGACTCAAGATTTAGAGTAGAAAGGGATTGCTGAATTCATCTAGCCCTTTGAAGGCTAGATGACTCAGGGTCATCCAGTCAGTAGCAGAACTGTGCTCTTTCCTCACTGCCTCTCAGATTCCTCTCTCAAATCTCAGTTTCCTTAGCTGTAAAATGATTCAATAATGCTTGCACTCCCTACCTTTCAGAGTGAACCTTAAGAGCTGACAGGTAAGTTATGAGAGGCAAGAGTGGGCCCTGGTGGCTTGCCCTTGAGGTCAACAAGACCTGAGTTTGTCTCTGACACCTATTGACTGCATGACCCTGGGCAAGTCAACTAACATCTCAGTTGGACTCTATAAGGCCAGAATTGGCAGAGAAGGTGCCACGCTGTATTGGGAGAAGTAATCTCTTCCTCTGGGACTCCCCTAGACAATTAAATCACTGCTTTAGCCCTATTATTATTAATGAGTTAAGGGACAAAGTTTCACGGGAATGTTTTATTCAGGGGCAGGAGTGACAAGAGACAAACCTAGGAAGATAAAAATAAACTGATTCCACTTGTGAAGGCCTTGAATGCTGGGCAGAGTAATCTGAATCGAGGTGGGGAGGTAAAAGAGAGCTGCCTTTATCCTAGCAGTTCCTTTAACACCTCAGCTTTGTTTCTTGGAATTCTGGGACCATCTAGAACCTGCAGGCACTTCCCAGCCCTTTTGAAGCAGCTAGATGACTCAGTGGATAGAGTACTGGGCCTAGAGTCAGGAAGGAAGACCTGAGTTCAAATCTAGCCTCAGATACTTACTAGCTGTGCGACCCTGTGACCACTGGAAAAGAAATATGGAAGCACTCCTTGTGAAGAAAAGTCCATGGGACAGTATTTGATGTGCTACAGTACATAGAGTCCACCCAACTAAACAACAATAATATGGGGTCATTGAAGGCTTTTGGTTTTATTTGTTAATACAGGAGTGACCTAAAAAAAATAATAAACCCCAAAGGAGAGACCTGATTCTATCTAGGGATGAGATCTATTATTCTGTGAATGCAAATGCTGCCTTCTCCGGGGAGCTGACTGGCCCTGCTCCAACTTGGCCCCTTTCATTCTGGGCTATGATTTGGTTGTGCTCTGTGGTGCAGGAAGATTGGACAGAGGTCAGTACAGGATCAGGTGCCTCAGCTTGTTGTCTTTTCCTCAAAGGAAAGGGTCAAGGGCCCAGGACCAGCTCTGCTGCAGACTGAATTCCCAGCTCTGAACACTGGATGAACATTTATTAAGCGCCTACTGTGTGCAGGCACGGTGCTAAGCTATGGGATACAAAGAAAGGAAAATGACAGTCCTAGCTCTCAGGGAGTTCACTATCTACCAGGAAGAACACAAAAACAACCAGTATAAAGAAGCTGGAGACAGGATAGTTTGTCATTGGAGGGGCCCCAGCTCTCTCAGCCTGCCTAGGTCCTTGGGTCCCAGCCCTGGCTGCTCTGCCGACCAGATGGATCCCTACTCCCTCTTTTAAAAAGGAACTTTTACCCAGAAGTCAGCAGTGCCTCCATATCTGACCCAGTGCCTGTGTGATCTGCATTGTTGAAAGAGCACAGGAAGCCCCAGAGGCCCACCACTCACCCATAGACGACACAAAAGTCTCCCGAAGGCCTCCAGGCTCTGTTGGGAGCTGGGGGTACAGGGGGGTGGTTTAGTGCTCAGCTCCTGGACTGGCAGCCCATGGCCCTCCAGACCCCAGCAAACCACCGGGAGCCTTCCTGCCCTTTCCTTTGGAAGTCCTTGTTGCTTCCTCTTCTAGCCAGAGGCTCCAGGGAGCACAGCATCAGCTAGAAGCCATCTGTCATCTGTAGAGAGTTCCCTGTGCTGCCTGCTCAGCCCCTGGCACCACCCACCCCTTCCTCTGGTAATGACATAGGTTTCTCTCTCTCTCTCTCTCTCCCGGGCAGCCAAAGAGATGGACAAGCAAGCAGGTGCTGGACTGGCTGGCCACCTCTGTCCTCCTGGGGACCCGGCCGTGAGCCCTGTGCCTCTGACTAGGCCGGACTATGGGAGAGAAAAACAGGCCCTGGCAAGGAAGGCAGCTTCTGATGCCCCGACCTTGCTTTTCATCCCTCCCCAGATGCGTTGCTCCTGGAGGCAGAGCCCGAGCCGCTGCGCTGTTTTTCCCGACAGTTTGAGGACCTCACGTGCTTCTGGGATGAGGTGGAGGAGGAGGAGGAGGAAAAGGACTGTGCCAAGAAAGAGGAGAGTGGCGAGCAAGATCCGGGGCCCTACAAACTTTTCTTCGCCTACCCCGAGTGCGTGTATTCCACACAAAGATTGGTCCCAGGCAATACCCACCGGCAGGAAATGGGGTGTGGGTGGGAGCATAGGGGAGAAAAAAGTGGTGAGGAGGAGGAGAACCAGAGGCGGGGAAGGGGCACGACAATGGCACATCCCTTCCCTCAGTACAGCCTCCTCCGTTCCCCACCTCCCAGCCCCTGCCTGGGCCATACTAGTCCGGAGAGCCTAGGGGGACCCTAGCAATAGCAGGGTGGAGGCAGGGTGGGTGGGAAGGGGGAAGGAGAAAAGAGAAAGAGGCAACCAGAGGAGGGGAGGGCGCAGGATGGCAGCACCCTCTCCTCTGGCAGTCCTCTCCAGGGTCTCTTAGATCCATGCCCGGTCTGCAGGGAGGAACCCCAAATGTGCCCACTGAGCTCCCAGAGGCTGCCCAGCGGAGGGCTCCGCCATGTCTGTCAAATCCAGCCTACAGACGGCGTGCGCCTCTTTGCCAAGCTGATGTTGTGGGTATGGGACCCAGCCAAAGAACGAAACCGGACCCAGCGAGTGCTCAGCTTGGAAAACGTGGGTGAGGCCCCATCTCTGCCCAGTGCTGGCATCCCCTCACAGCCCTGTCCCTCCCCCCTCCTCCCTGTCCTGTCCTCTCTTCTCACAGCTCTCTCCTTCCTGCCTCCTCACAGTCCTATCCCTTCTCCTCACTGCTCTGTCCCTCTTCCCTCCCCACAATCCTGTCCTCTCTCCTCACAGTACTCTTTCTCCTCACTCAGAATCCTGGAACTTAAACAACTGGAAGGGACCTCAAAGGCACCAGTCTAAATAGCTCCCATAAAGAACCGCCACTCCAAAATACCCAGGCAGTGGCTGTCCAACCCCCAAGAAGGATCCGTCATCTCCTGGGATGGCCCCTTTCCATTTGGGGACTGCCCAATCTGAAACTTATCTCTTTGCAACTACTCACCCCCTACCCCGAACCTGGTTATTTGAGCTGAACAAATCCCCTCCACGTGCAGTCCTTCAGATACCCGAAGGCCACTCTCATGGCCTTCCAGAACCTTTTCTCCCCCAGGCAGACAGCAGAGGGTCCTTCCACCACTTGTCAACATTCTTAAAATACGTCACTCAGAACTGAACATAACCTTGCAGGTGTGGTCTGAACAAAGCAGAGTTCAGAGGGACTGTAGGCTGCCTCTCCCAATGCAGCCCATCACCTGTTCTGGCTTCCACAATCCAGTGAAAGATGTTCAGGGAGGCTCGCAGTGCCCCAGAATGCTCAGGCCTTGGCTGGACAAAGTGTGTGCGATCATCTAACCCCAACTCTTTGCTTCTGAATTCATCTTCTGCTCAGGAAGCCAAATTTCTACACCCTAGTATTTTAAGACCACATTTATGCTGACTGAATTTCGTCTTACTAGATGTGACCAAAAAAATAATATTGCTAGCATGTAGTGCTTTAAAAATATTATCTCTTTTTCTCCTTACAACAACTGGAGGAGAGGTAGGTGTAATTATCGTCTCATTTTACAGACGAGGAAACTGAGGCAGGCAAAAGTGAAGCGACTTACCCAAAGGCATATGACTTAAAGATGGGAAAAGAGGGAGCCTGACAGCTAGTACGTGTATGAGGCAGGATTTGAATACAAGGCTTTCTGACTTCAAGTGTAGCTCTCTATCCACTGCATCACCGAGTTGCCCCTTCTCTTAAGCAGGTCTCTTAGGCTCTTGACTCAGTTGTAGTAATAATTAACAATAATAATCTGACATATAAATAACAATTTTAGATTTATAAAATGGTTTATACAATCATTCCATGGGATGCCACAAAAACCCTACAAAGTACTACTGAAGCTCAGAGTTAAGCAACTTACTTATCGGGGTCATGCCTCTTGTAAGTGGGGGAGTTCTTCCTAATTCAAGGTCCAGTGTTCTATCCACTGAGCCATCCAGCTCACCCATTTATCCTGTCCAGTCTTTTGGGTTCCTGACATCATCATCTTCTTCTTCTTTTCCTTATCATTTTCCTCATCATCAATGACATTTAGATAGAACTTACAGGTCTGCAAAATACTTTATATATACATCATATCCCATGAGTCTAGCAGGACTTGTTCTTTAGGGAGCAAGGTTGATTATCTGTAATTGCTGCTTCCTTTTCTAGTGGTTACCTCATTAATAATTCATTATAGAATTTCACCAGAAATTGAAGTCAGATGCACTGACCTCAACTTTGTAGGATCCAATTCTCTTTCCTTTTTCTTCTTTAAAATATATTTTAATTCATTAAATATTTCCCAATTACATTTAAGAAAGAACTTAATTCATTTAAAAAATTTTTGAGTTTGAAATTATCAACCTCCCTTCCCTGCCCCTTGAGAAGGCAAGCAATATAATGTCTGTTCTTATAGATAGGAAGTCATGCAAAGCATATTTCCATTTTAGTCACGTTGCAAAAGAAAACACACAAAAAATTTCAAAAATTGGCGCATCTTTCAAGTATCATGATCAGAGACCTGATAATCCCATCCAATTCAATTCAATAATCATTTATTAAGCTTTGTTAATTAATGTGCTGGGCACCAGGGATTCAAAGGCAAAACCCAAAGTCCCTGCCCTCAAGAGGCTTACTTTCTGCTGGGATAGTATCTGGACCAGATGACTTGAACCTTAGAGCAACACAGTGCTCTCTTCTTGTCCATCCTCTTGGCAATTTCAGTTCTGTCCTTTCCAGTGCAAAGGTTAACAGGAGGAAAACTAGACTTGAACAGCTCAGCCTTCTCTTGCTTGTCATTTATCATCAACCTTTCTATCCCCTTTCTGATTATTTTCTCTTTCCCAACAGAGCAAAAATCAAATGAAACCAGATTTAACCAGAATCTTGACACCTCAAATTATTTTCCTGTTTTTAGCTTTCCTTGCCATTTTCAGTTTGAGTTTTCACTCTTCTGACATGGTTCTTATGGGGCCAGCTCAATCTTTTTTTTTGTTACTTATCCTTTGCCTCCACCTTCTGAATGTATCTTTTCAAAATTAAAGTTGGTTGATAAGTTCCCTGTATATCCACACTGGTCTTTTCAGACACCTTCCACTTTTCTTCCCTGTTAGACATTTCTTTTCAGGTCTTCAGAATGCCATTCTTTAGAGTTTTCAACTGTTCCTGGGTTGACTTCCTCCATAGGATTTCAATCCATGGGACCCTGCCTATCCTTTTCATGAACCCTTTCAAATCTGTTCTCCCCAAATCTATGTTTATGCCCAGATGTTCTCTCTTTCTGTCACCAACTCTAAGCAGCAATGGTGACTTTTCTTCACATTTCCCATTACTTTTACCCAAGACCAAGCTCCGCTACACTGATAAAACTCACAACCAGGATTTACCCTTGTCAGTGCCTTCACATTTTGAAAGATGAAATTATCATCAATCCATCAAGAAGTTAGTTTCTATAGCTGTGTGATCCTGGGCAAGTCACTTAATCTCAATTGCCTCAAAAAAAATTAGATTCAATGTTTTGGGGAGAGATTCCCAGCATACATTAAAACTTTCCAACATATCATCATCATATCATATTATGCTTCTGTCCCAGCCTTATGATCTCTTTTCCAAATCCCTCATCTCTTTCCTACTTCTATCCAGGCAGTTTGTAGTCTGGTGAAAATTTCCCTTCATTTTCTGCCTTCATTCATTTTCCCTCGAGCTCTCCTCCTCTAGTTCCTGAATTTCCTCCCATGAGCTTTACTTCTTTCTGCTCAATCCCATCCTGCCTCTCCCTACATGTCTTTCAAATAAAGTATATCCTTCCTGAGCCATATTCCTATTATGGATTTCATCCCACCAAGTTTCATGATTATTAATTCATCCCATCTGTTACCTTAGCTTTGTTCCTCTTCGTGTATAGACAATGAATGTGTTTTTCTATCCGTCTCCTTCCTGGATGTTGTCTCTTGTGAATATTTAAGTATCTAAATTGCTTTTTTCCTTTCTACATTGTAGCTACTCACTTAGACACTGGAGCAATTTTCTTCCTTCCCCTTGCTTTTCAATTAAAGCTCTTTAGATTTACAAGGCTCTAGGCCACTTCTCAGTCCTATCCTCACTCTTCAGTCTTGTACTTATAGTCCTGTCCATCTTCAATCTCTTGAAGGAATCATTTAGGGTGGTTTGGGGAATACTCAAAGTGGACTTGGGGGAAAAATTTGGAGTGGTTGGGAAGCACTGAGGTGGTGGGTCCTCTCCCGTAGGCCTACCTGCCCCACCTAAGAGCATCACTGCAGTGACTTCTGGTCAGACTGGGGAGCTGCAAGTCACGTGGGAGGTGCAGCTCTCAGAAATTAGCGACTTCATGCAGCATGAACTCCAATATGGCCCTTTGGATGTCAGCAATTCTTCTCAGCCCACGGTCACAGCACTGCTCCAAGCACCCCTGTGCTGTCCTTTCATGAGGTGGCCATACATCCAGCCACACCAAGCCACTGCAACCCCTAGGACTGACTTGACTGCAGCCCAGCTTCCAGGGACTCGGTCTATACAGCAGTACCCTACCATTGAAGGACCCTCCAGAAAAGGATACATGAGCCAGGGACCTGTCATCAGGGGACACGCAGTGCCACAGTGGGATGGCCCAGGACAGCTTGGGGCCACCAGAGAAGTACCCAGTTTAATCTGGCCTCATCTTCTTGCACCCTAGGCCCAGAACATTTCCTTTGCTTATGGACAGAAAGGGCCATGCAGCTCCCTAGTGACCCATTTTGAAGGCTATCCTTCCTCCTCTCCCTCCCCAAGATGACATGTTCAGGATTTGGACACATGGCCCAGGAATTATCAGCTTTCTCAAGGGCCACTTTGGGCTAAGTTCATTATGGATTAGTCGTGGATTCACCATTAATTCATTCAGCCCTTCTGAGCCACCAACTTACCAGAAGTATAAAGGAACCCAGTATAGGGGCTCTCCCCCAATGAGGGATGATGTTCCCCAAGAGGCTGATCTTGGGATAAGAATCACCCATATGGTCTCTTTCTATAAGGTAGTAAATTCCCCATTATTGTAGTATGCAAGCAAAGGCTATGGCAGGGATATGGTGGGTGGGTGGGGGAGAAAGGAGGTAGACTAGAGGAACCCTAAAGTCCCATCCATCTCTAAGTCTCTGATTCAATGATCCTTCTTCTTCAGTCCCCAGAGCTAGTTGGTGGAAGCTGTATCATCTCAGGATTTCTGCCTGGGATCTCATATTGGCTCCAGCTACGGAGCAAACCTGATGGGATCTCCCTCAAGGGTTTCTGGGGACCATGGTCATCTCCTGTGACTGTGACCCTGCCACGGGATGCAAGTGAGTCACCTGGGAGAGGGGAGGTTGCTTGCATAGAGGGAGAGGACTGGGGAGAAAAGCAGAACATACAATGCAGGAGAAGTTACTAGGAGCTGGGGAGGTGGGGAGGGAGGGAAGGAGGTTAAGGTGGGGTCCAATACAGTCTCCCTCTCCTGGCCCAGGGGAGATTGGGCTGCAGTGCTTTACTCAAGACCTAGAGCATATCACGTGCCAGTGGCAAAGACCAGCCCATCCTACCACTTCCCATGGGTACTTCTACCACTGGAGAGCCAGCAGCTGCCCCAAGGACAGGTGAGCAGGCAGCGAGTGAGCCAGCAGAGCTGACCGTCTGGGGTAAGGGGAGGCCTGGGTCTAAGGCCACAGAGCAGTTCCAGTGAAGGAAGGTGACAAGTCAACTCTCCCTCCTTTACTATCCATATCTAAACCCTCATCAAACACTGGCCCCCATTTCTCTGCAGGGTCAGTCAATCACCAAGCACTGACTGAGCATCTATACTGTGCCAGGTACTGGGCTAAGGACTGGGGATACAGAGAAAATGCTCCCTGCCCTAAAGGAGCTCTGGATCTAGTAGAGGGGACAAAAAAGTCCACAAATAGGCACCACAAAGGAAAGTGACCTCAGAGGAAAAGGCACAAGGAGCAGGGAGCGGGTCGGCGCAGGACCAAGAGATGTCTCCCATAGAGAAGTCAGTGCTCAGGCTGGGGCTCCAAGGAAGACAGGGATTCTAAGAAACAGAGAAGTGTGGAAAGCAGCCCATGCAAAGGTATGGACATGCGTTTAAGGAAGCCCAAAGCAGGCAGGTGGAGCTGGGTCATCGAGTATGTGAAGGGAGTCATGTGTTCAAAGGCTGGGAAGGCAGAAAGGAGTATGCCAAACCATCTACTCATCCAAGAAGCAACAGGGGCTGACAGAGTCCCACTCACACTTAGGAAAGTCACTTTGGCAGCAGAGGATAGAGTAGAGAGCGAGGGTCTTCAACTAGGGAGAACAAACAGTCTAGAGGAAAGGGGAGGAGAACTGGACTGGGCTGGTGGCCACATGAGCAGAGAGAAGGGGCCAGGGACATCTGGCCATGGCCTGCGGACGGGGTACGACGAGAAAGAAGGCCAAGGTGATAATAACATTAATCTTAACAACAGCTCAAATGTATACGGCCCTTTAAGACTGTGCAGAGCTTTATAAATATGCCCCGAACAACAATGGGGGGGCAGGGTGAGGTGTTAGTATTCCCCTTGTACAGATGAGGAAACTTGGGCAGACAGAGGCTGTAACTTGCTAAGGTCACCTAGGAGAAGGAAGATTTGAATTCAGGTCTTCTTGACTCCAAGTCCATGATTCGTGACCCTGGATAGCACAGAAAACAGCGGTGCCTTTAACAGTAATCGGGAAATATAGAAGAGGAAGATTTGGGGGACAGCTTTGGACCTACCGAGTTTGCAATCTTTAATAGAAAGAGGGTGATGTAAGACTAAAGCAAGCCTGGGGAGAAACAGGAATGTCTCCCATAAGAAATAAACTAGGGAGTGAAAAGTAGTTCATGAAATGTTCCCTCTGTGCAAAGTGCTGTAGGTCCAAACAGAAAAGTGAGATGGCCCCTGCACTTCCTGTGCTAATGGGTAGAAAGACATATAGGAGAGCTCAGCTGAGGAAAATGAGTCCTTAGGGCCCAGCAGCCAGGCAGATGGTAATGCATTTTCTTTATGGTCATTTCCATCGCTAAACTCATATGTTTCTGGTGCTGAGGACTTATGGGGTAAAAACGTGTAATTTTCAGAGCTTTAGTCACTATGGCTCTGGGAAGGCAGGTGCTGTAACTCCTACTAAGGCAATAGGCAGGTCCCATCTCTAGTTGTGGGGACAGGGCTAGAAGTAGGACCTGGTGACCTGGGGGTGGGGAAGGCACTTGGGGTTCTACTAGCCCCTGGTCTCATGGCATTGTCTGAAAAAAGTGGTGGTCAAGGTGGCTTAACCCACCTGGCATGTGCCAACCCGTCTCAAACCTCAGAATGCCTAGCCGTACTTGTTTTTCAGTTAGGGTTGGTGGGAGTAAGAATGGAGGGTCCTTTCTCCCACTAAGGTCATTGTCATGGATGATGGCTAAGGAATTGAGCTAGAAGAAGATTCAGTAGTCTGGGAGACACTGCTAATGCTAGGACTTTAGATTTATTAAGAAAAATAATAGAGAAGGAAGCCCTGAAAACTCTTAGTAAAAAACAGGCATTTGGGCCTGAATAGGTTTATTTGACTTCACACCAAGGGAATTGACTAATTTTTCAGTCCTTGGGTCAAGTTAAGACAAGTGGTACTTAGGATGCAAAGAAAGGCACAAAGCAGCCTCTGACTTCATGGAGCTCAGTCTATGGGGGAGACAACACTCGAACGGCTATGTGCCAACAAGACAGGCAGCTGAGAGAGCAGTCATGAAAATCCACAGAGAAGGAGGAGAGAGTGTCAAACAGCATGAAAAGCTGCAAAGAGGTCACCAAGGATTAGATTTGGCCATCTGGAGATCACTGGTGTGGACTAGAATTTGCCCCCATTCCCAAAGGAAAGGGGGGGGGCCCTCTAGGGCCACCTAAGGGCAGTGCATCCTGCCATCCAGCCTCCCCTCTCAGACACAGGGGAGATGGCAGGTCGTCTGAGAGGGGGAGGCCCTAACTGCTGAAGATACCAGGAAAGACCTCCCAAGGATGAGATCTGAGCTGAGTCTTAAAGGAAGCCAGGAAGTGGAGATGGGGGGATGCCAGGGGAGTCTCAGGCCTCATTTGTTCTGTGAAGTTTGGGTTCGGTCAAAGGGCCACACTCGAGGACTTAGAGGGCTACCCCTGGGGTAGACCATTCCAGTATCCGGTCAGACAATGCCAGAACAAGGCATGGAACTGCAAGGAGGTCGGAGTTACTAAGAGTAACTGCAAGAAGGCTGTAAAAGTAAGAAGGAGCCAGGTGGTAGAGGATTTTGGAAGACAATCCTGGAGGTGACAGGGAACCACTTGGTGTCAGAGAGTAAAAGGGGTGACAGGTCAGACTTGCACTTTAGGAAGATCACTTTGACAGAGGCAAGGAGGCCAACAGGAGACTATTGCAATCATCACAGTGTAAGGTGATAGAGAGTTTTTATCAGGGTGGCAGTTGTGTGAGTGGAGAGGAGATATAAGTATAAAGATATAGATGCACACACATATACATGCTTATGTGATATATACACTTATACACAGGTATGTATGTATATAAGTGCATATTATGTATATGATATTTGCACAGGTCAAAACAACCTGAGGGCAGATTGCATGTGGGAGCTGAGTGCCAGGGACAGGGTAAAGGTTAGGAAGCTCAGATGGGAATGTCCCTGGAGCCTTTCAAGCCTCCCCTGGCTAAGGGGCCATGGTGGGGGTGGGGGTTTCTTCCCAGGGGCCCAGCCTGGGAGAAATGTGAGAAGATGAATTCTAGGACAGAGGAAACTTCAATCTCCCAGTGCCACTTCCAGTCTCAAAATGCCAGTGCCATTCACATGATGGTGGAAATAACCACTGAAGAGGGCACCATCCATCAATACCTTGCCACTCCCTTCTGGATGCATCAAATCGGTGAGAGATTCTATCTTGCCACCCTGCTGGTTCCCAGACTCCATCACCTCCTCGGACTCTCAAACCTTTGCACCCACTCCTACCTCCTCTGGCCCCCGGCGGCTCTGAGCGCTCTCCCTCTGCTTCTCCTGCCTCTCCAGTTCTCACTGACGCTCCAGAGCTGCAATGGACAGCCGAGTCCAGTGGGCAGCTCAGACTGACCTGGAGGCCCCCCTTGCCCTGGCTGCCAGGGCAGACCCACTACCAGCTCCGCTACTCTGGGCAGAAGCTCGGCCACTGGAAGGTGAGAGGGCCTCAAGCTCCCAAGCCCTTCTCTCCTGGCGCTGGTGTCCCGGCCACATCACCAGGCGTGCCAGGGCAGTGCGGGTGCATGTGTCGGCGCGTGTGCGCAGGCTTCCCCAGGGGGTCACGATGTGGCTGTGGGGCGGTCAGCGTGTGTCAGGATGTATGACTGGGCGTTAAGTGTAGGAGTGGGTTGGGGTGGATTCCCGCGAGGGATCCGCAGGGCACGCGCGTGTCAAGGTGTGCGTGGGAGTGTGTGTGGCAGTGAGACTGGGTCAGGGAGAACAGGGCACCTGGAGGCGTGTGTGAGGTGCAAGACCCTAGCTCAACACAAAGGTGTGTCAGACTTCTTTCGCCACGGACGAGAGCGCAAGCCGACCAATCAGAGGCCGCGGAAGGCCTCTGCCCCCGCTGCCTCCACGTGGGTCTGTGCAGGTGCTGGAGCCTCCGCGGGGGGCGCTCGGAGAAACGCTGGAGCTCCGGCCCGGGACCCAGTACCGACTGCAGCTGCGCGCGCGGCCTGACGGCCCCACCTATCACGGACCTTGGAGCGCCTGGTCTGCGCCTGCGCTCGTGGAGATTGCTCCCGAGAGTGGTGAGAGAGACAGGGACCGGCCGGGGCCGCACCAGGCGCTCCTGGGGCGCGGCAGGGCAAGTCCGGCTGCGTAGTGTGGAGAGGGGATGGGTCGGGGGCTGGCGCCTGGGGCTGCGGTTGCGCAGTGAGGGAGAGGGCGGAGTTCTGCTCCCATCCTTTCTGACCTCCTCCACCTGGACCGCCTGCCAGGCTGGGTCTCCGTGGTGACGAGCGCGGTGCTGACGCTGGGCTTCGGCGGCCTCGTGGGCCTCGTGTTGCGGTGCCTCTTCCCGGCGCGGTTCAGGTACAAGCCCAGCCTTTCGGCGCGTGCGCGTGCCTGACCACTCTCTTCCCCCACCCCTTGCCCCTGCCCCGCCCGGATACATATGGATACAAAGTAGCTGCGGGAGGATGCCTTTCCCGAGGAGACAGATCTAGTGCGCTGGAGGGAGAGGCTGACGAAGCCTCGGAGGCTTGAAGAAGAGCATTCCAGGCACGTGGGGCAGACAGTGCAAAGGGAGCGATTGAAAGGAAGGCAGTGCCATAGTTCACCAGAGTAGAAAGACAGGGAAAGACCAGACCAGGTGGTGAAGGGCTTTGAAAGCCTCAGAGACGAATTTTACTATCCTGGAGGCAATAGGGAGCCACAGAGGTTTGTTGTGTAGGGAATGTCATGGTCAGATAAACCTGGATAACTTGGAGTCCCTGAACTTAGGTGTTTGTTTGTTTTAATATCTTAATAACTTTCTGTAATTCTGTGTGTTTTATTTTATGCTCTTAAGAATATGATTCCGGGAGGAGAGGGACCGTGACACATCTGTTTAGAAACATTGTTAAAGGTTCCAGATCAGGACCTATTCTGGATGGTTAGGCTGGCTCATCACTTCCCTTTCTAGCTGATTACAAATCGTTTTAATGATCCAAGTCTACTACCTCACTTCCAACCTCTCTCCTGACTTTGAAGACTTCAGTCTTCATCACCAGCTGCCTTTTGGTAGCTCTCTGGGATCCAGTCACCCAGATTTCCTTGCTGTTTTTCACACACAGCTCTCTAATTCCTTACCGTGCCCATAGGCAACTCAAATTCAACATGTCCTGTACAGAACTCATTATCTATTTTCCCAAATCCTCCTCTCTTCCTAATTTACTTATCATTGTGCAGGGCACCACCAGATTATCCTCTCAGGCATTCAAACACTCAGTCTTGGTTGGGCGTCTTCGAGTTCTCTTTCTGTCTTACCTCTCTCCTTACACCTGGTCTATGGCCAAGATGTTGATTTTCCCTCCATAAGTGCTCTCCTCCTTCTGTCCTCTGACACTGCGACCATCCTCATCATCTCAGACCTGGACTGTTGCCTGCTGCCTTCAGTCTCTCCCCACTCCATTTCTTCTCTCATCAGCCTCCAGAGTTCCTCCCAAAGTGCAGGTCTAACCATATCATTCTCCCAGCCCCACCCCAGTCAGCTCCAAGGGGTCACAGGATCAAACTCCAGCCCTTCTGTTGAGCATTTGAAGATTTCCCGGATTCAGCCACCTTGGCTTACTGTTTCTTACGTTATATCTTCATTTCCTAGGTGTGCCTTTGCCCACATTGGCCCCCATACCTGCAGTGCTATACCTCCTCACCTCTGTCTCCTTTGTCTTTCAAGATAAAGTTCAAATCTTACCTTCAGGAGGCCTTTCCAAGCCTCCCAGCTGCTGCTCGTGCCCTCCCCTATTATCTACCGTATGTATCATGTCTATAGGGTTGGGCAGTCAGACAATAGACATTTATTAGACACTTACTATGTGCCTGGCATTGTGCTAAGTTTTGGGGAAACAGATACTAAAAAGAAAGAATTCCTGCCCTGGGTTGGGGGGGGAAAAGGAGAGGAGAAAGTACCTTCTGGGGCATGATGGAGTACTGTAGGGTGAGAAATGAAGAGAAGGCTGGCCTGGATTGCTCCTTAACTGGAGGAGGCCTGAAGGTCATTGTCCTGAACAGGAAACTACCAGGTAAAGAAACTCCATCCACGACTTTCTCTGCAGTTCACAATCCTAGAGTTGTCTGGAGATCTGAGCTGTCCACTGACTTGCCTGGGGTCATAGCCAGTGGATATCCAAGATCCAAGTTGGCCTCCTGTGCTCTGAAGCCAGCTCACTAGTCACTGGACCTTGAAGGCTTCTCTCCTCCATTGGAATGGAATCCCTTTAGGGGCAGGGACAGCTTCTGCTTTTGCTTTGGATTCCCAGGGTAAGCACTATGGCTGGTATACAGAAGGTGCTTAATCAATGCTTGTTGCGTTTGCCTGGAATCAATCTAGCTTACTAGGCTGCAGTTTGCATACAATAGTCCCCTGAGTCTTCTCCATCTCTCTGGGTCACTGCCAGGCCAGGCGCTCCCTTGTCTCAGGAAGTGTCACTCTTCTCAGTGACTTTCTCCCTCTCCAGCCTAAGTCCTGGAAGGAATCTAGGGCAGTCAGAGAGCTGCCAGATTGTTCTGTCCTCAGTGCAAAAGTCATTCAAAGCAACAGATGTATGAGCTCCAGGCTATCACGCCCAGGGCTTAGGGCCGGTGCAGACAAAGACCAGCCTGTACCTTCAGCTCCCTGGGGCTACCATTGTATACCCAGGTAAGCAAATACTGAACAAAGAGATCTTGAGGCCACTTGTCTGGTTGGGATGTTGAGTAGGAGGAATAGGGAGCAGCCTCATTTCCTCAAGTAGGGACAGTGGACGGGGAGTAACGTGAAATAAAGATGCAAAGGGAGGTGGGAGCCAGCTTGGTGGTCGAGTTCCCTCTCTCCAAGGTGGCATCCTCTTTTTGAGGGTCTCTTGGGCCACGTCTCTCGCACTCACCACTTAGCCTTACTTCTTGCTTGGGCCATTGTGATAGCCTCCTAATGGGGCTCCCTGGATTCCAGCTCTCTCTTCTTCAGCACTTTCTCCACCAAAATTACCTTGCTAAATAGCTCAGCTGTGACCATGACAGTTCTCTATCTGAGAAGCGTTGGAGGCTTCCCATCCTTCCAGCCAGGTCCCATTCCTCATCCTCAGCCCATCTGGCCTGCTGGTTCGGCCATGATCACTACCCTTAACTTCCCCCTTTTGGTCTGTACCCATGCTGTCACCTTCTTCTAGAATGATCCTCCTCCCTTCACCTCTTAGAGCCTCTGGGTTCTGGCAGGAGCTCTTTCCTGGTTCCTCTCAGGTCCTCTACCCCCACTCCACTTCCTGCCCCCAGTAGGGCAGGGGCTGCTTTGCCTGGCCCAGGGGATTGCTAGATTGTACTGGATTGCTTGAGAAAGACCTTCCCTGCAAACTTCTGCGCGCTTGGAGCTTATTTTCTTATTTTCTTTGGACACTTTGATATTTGCTCTCCTTTGTCCAGCCCAACCCCCTCCTCCCCGCTCTGAACTCTCAGAGAAGGGGCCAGCCTTTGGTTGGGGCCAGGCTAGGTGGCTCCCTGCTCACATCTGCCACTTCTGGAAGGCTGATCCATGGTCCAGGCAGAGTACAAGTTTATCAGCTGCCTTGCTTTTAGCAGAGAGAAATCACAGGCCCTATCAAACTGTCAGCTGGCAATTATGAGGTGCCTGCTGTGTGTTTGGCAGTGTGCAAAGCAAATTAATACCACACAGGCACAAGGTCATTTTGGAGGAAGACACTATAGCTCAGGGATTCTTGGTTAGGGGGACGGAAGCTGGGAACTTGTTTGAGGTTTTTTTTTTAATCTCCATCACTGTATTTCAATAGCATTTGTTTCCTTTGTGATGCTATGTACTTCATTTTTAAAAAATATTACTATATTCTTGAAAGTCTTTCACCAGAAGGTTGAAAAGGTCCATGACAAAAAAGGCAAACAAACAAACAAAAGAATAAGGTGCTTAAGCTGAGTTTTGAAGGAAAGTAGGGATTCTAAGAGGTAGAGATGAGGAGGGAAGGCATACCAGGCATGTGGCGCAGCCTGGGCACAGGCCAAGAGATGGCAAATGGAGTGTCATATGTGAGGAAAGCCAGAGCAGCTAGGCTAGAGTATGTGGAGAGAAATAATGGAAGGCTAAGTTGTGTAAGATTTTCAAAACCAAGCAGATGGAGGATTTTGTTCTTTATCCTGGAGGCAAGAGGTACCACTAGGGTTTTAGTAAAGGGAAGAAGGTAAGAGCTGAGCTTTAGTAATATCAAGTTAGCAGCTGGCGAGAGGAGGAAGTGAAATGCAAGGCAGGTGGGGAGGCCTATAGGAAGGCCTTGCCCTAGGTGAGGTGAAGAGGTTGGCAGCTGGGCCATTGGAGCAGAGGATCCAGAAGATGTATCATGGTTGTCTGAAGGAAGGAGGGAGGATAGGGTGAGGAGTCATCGAGGATGACCCCAAGAGTGCCAGCCTAGGAGACTGGGAGGATGGTGGCACCTGGGATGGAAGAGGGGCGGGTTTGGGGAAAAGTTTGGGACATGCTGTGTTTGAGGTGTCTGCAGGAAACCCAGCTGGCCAGGCCTGTCCTGCCTCAGGGTTATCAGCCCAGTCTGTTTCCTTCTTCTGGCCTTCCTTCACCTCCTTGCTGCTCTCTCCTCCATGCTTCTCCCTCTAGCACCTGAGTAGATCTCTCTGTCCTTCTAGAGTTCATTCCAGGTCACAGCAACCCCTTCTAGGAGACTGTCATGTTATTATCAAGCCTCTAGTTTTCCCTGCTTATTACCCATATTTGATGTGTTTGTATATAGATTTCTACAGACATCTCTGGCCATGGGTTATATCGATTCATGTCTCTTTTCTTCGACATTTTCTTCTGTGAACTACAGCCAGGTTCCAATTAGTGTGAATAATTAATCCACTATTTGAAATTATCATTATATGTAAAATACCGTTTTTGTTGTTTAGTTGTTTCCTCTGTCATGTCTGGCTCTTTGTGACCCCATTGGGGCTTTTCTTGCCAAAAATACGAGAATGGTTTGATATTTCCTTCTCTAACTCATTTTATAGATGAGGAAACTGAGGCAAACAGAGTTAAGTGATCCGCTCAGAATCACACAGCTAGGAAGTGGGTGAGGTCACATTTGAACTCAGATCTTCCTGACTGTGGGCCTGGCACTGTATCCACTGCACACCCAGCTGCCCCCAAATATGGTAACCCAGTGGAAAATGCAATGAAAAATTTTAAAAATAAATTTATTAATGTAACATAGCAAAGAATAAGAAAAATATAGTTCTAATTCAGGTTTATTGCAAAGTAAAAAGAATAGTTATGATGAGGAATGCATGACCCTCACCTTTCATCTTAAAATAAAGTCAGAACTTCCTCAAACCCTCCCAACATGCTTAAATCATCTGAAGTGGGCACAAGGGTACCCAGAACAACTACACAGGGACAGGAAGGGCTTGGATGTCCTCGTTTATCCCCAGACCTTCTCATCTGCCTTCCATATTTTCATTCAAGCCTTTGTGTATCTTCCTAAATTTTTCAAACCTTTTCCTCAGACTACTCAACCTTCCCTTACATTTCAACCAAACAGATTAGGAAAGAAGGGCAAGGATCATGAGTTCCCCATCAGTTAGAGAAAGCAAAACTTAAAAAAGAAATAAATTACTGAATTTACTGTAGATGTAGATAAACCTACATACAACTATAGACAAGCTTGATAGGTTGACAATATTTTTATCGTAATTTAAAATCTTTTAGCAGCATGAACTGAATTGTCTTCTCTTCCTTTAAACCTTCATGGAGATGCTGGTAGGTGCCCAGAATTTTATCCCTATCTCATGAATTTGCATGCTCACAGTGTCACACAATAAACCAAACGTAGCTGGCTAACCAGGAGCATTTTTTTCAAATCAATAATGCTTTTACTGTCCTAGGATTAAATGAACTTGAAAACCAATCTTTGGAAATAACTTGAGTCACTCATGCTTGAAACAAGTCAGTGGTTGTCATCTCTCTGAGTGGGAGTGTTTCAGTATTGACAAACAAATACTGATTTTGATTTAAAATCCCCTTCTGAGTTATCCCCCGACAAAAGTGCTAGGCAATCCTTAGACACTTTAAATCCAGGTAGACCTCTTTTCTTTCTTAGAAATGGATGTTCTAGAAGGTATCCTTTCCTAGAATAAGCCTGCTTCATCCACCGAAAAATTTATTGACCAATGTATCCATTTTCTTCTTCAAAATACCAGGATATTTCATGGTCACATTCTCACCTGACTCTTTGTTCATTTTAATTTTATGCAATTGAATTCAGTTTTTAAAAACAATATTTTATTTTCCCCAGTTACGTGTAAAGACAATTTTTAACATTTATTTTGAGAAATTTGAGTGCCAGCTTTTTCTCTCTCTCTCCCTTGAGGCAGTAAGCAATTCGATATAACTTGTACATTTGAACTCAGTTTTTCAAGCAATCAGCCAAGCACAGTAAAAGTTCTATCAGGATCCACTTCATTTCCATTTTCTTTCTCTGCCTTAAATACACTTGCAGCTTTTGTCTGCTGAATGGCTGCTGTGCCAAAAAGGATGCATCACTGATTGCAGTCCTCAATCCTGCTGTAAAAGATACTCCATGTTGATCCTCAGAACGCATCTGTTCTTTGGAGCTGTTTGCAAACCATAAAAGGCTGGTGCAGCTTTGCCTTTCTCTTTGATTTCACCTGCATGTTTTATAAGCTTCAGCCACACTGACCTAATGGCTGATTTTAGAATCATATTCGTATCATTCAATTACCTCATTATTGTTTTGATGTTATGGCAGGCTACTGATTTTTTGTGCTGCTGATGTTTTTCATTTCAGTAAGGGCTTTTTAAAAGACATTAACTCAACTACTGGTAATTGCATAGCAGCGCAGCCCATCCACGTGCAGTGATCCATAGCAGTATGTTAAAGCCCACTTAATTAAATTTTTGCTTGCATTAATGTGACCTGATACTATTTTATAACTTGTACTAAATAATGACTGTGGGATCATGGATTCAACCATGGAAAGGACTTTAAAGGTCATCCAGTCTGACCCCATTATCTTTTTTTTTTTAACATAAATTCATTTATTTAACTTTCTACATTCATCCTCACAAAACCGTGGGTTCCAAAATCCTCTCCCCACTTGTCCCCTCCCCCACCCCAGCACACCGAGCACTCCAATCTTCCCAACCACCAATCCGCCCTCTCCTCCATCATCCCTCCCCTCTCTTGTCCCCATCCTCTCCCCTGTTCTGTAGGGCCAGACAACCCTCCACTCCCCACCACCTGCACCTCCCACCTCGTAGTAGCAAAAACAACACTCGACAGCCGTTCCTAAAACTTTGAGTTCCAACCTCTCCCCATCCCTCCCTCCCCATCCACTCCTCCTGGGAAGGCAGGCAATTCAATATAGGCCATATCTGTGTAGTTTGCAAATGACTTCCATAATAGTCGTGTTGTGTAAGACTAACTATATTTCCCTCCATCCTATCCTGCCCCCCATTGTTGCTATTCTCTCTTTTGATCCTGTCCCTCCCCAAGTGTTGACCTCAAACTGCTCCCTCCTCCCATTGCCCCCCCATCATCCCTCCCACCCCGCCCATCTCCTTCTTCCCCACTTTCCTGTATTGTAAGATAGGTTTTCATACCAAAATGAGTGTGCATTTTATTCCTTCCTTTAGTCGAATGTGATGAGAGTAAA
>CM053770.1:665328916-665368222 GCA_028658325.1 Potorous gilbertii
CTCTCATTTCTCTTCCCAGTTTTCCCTCCACCTGTCTGACTTGATTTTCAAAATCCTTTTTGAGCTCTTCCATGGCCTGAGCCCATTGGATATCTATTTCAGATGTTTGGGATACAGAGGCCTTGACTCCTATGTCTTTACCTGATGGTAAGCATTGTTCTTCCTCGTCAGAGAAGAAGAGCAGAATCATCTGTTCACCAAGAAAGTAACTTTCTATGGTCTTATTTTTTTTCCCTTTTCTGAGCATTTTCCCAGCCAGTTACTTGACTTCTGAGATTCCTGTCCACCCCCACCTAGATCTGCCCAGCTAGTGCTTGGGGTCTGAGATTCAAATGCTGCTCCCCAGCCTCAGGGCTTTCAGTGCCAGGCCTGGCTTCTATTCAGTGGGAGCTTAAGTTCTGGTGCTCAGGTGGGGGCAGGATCACCTCACAGGCTCAGTTCCCTCAGGGGGTTTATGCAGAGACCTTCTGTAATGGGGCTCCTGCTGAGCTCCTGCCTAATCTGGGAGTCTCTGGCCGCCTGCTGCCTCTGCCGCTGCCTCCCAAGGGGGCCCGAGTCATGCTCCCCTCTCAGCCTGTCCAGACGTCTCTTTTACTGACCTGTGCATCTATGGGTGGAGGAACCTTCGTGGCCACTGGAGATTCTGTCCCTGAAGCCTGCTTGGATCTGCTTACTCCTCTCAGTGCCGCATATCCAGGGCAGGGCTGGGCTCCACTCCCATCCGGTGCACCACGGACCTTTGGGATCAGTTTTTCAGGGCTCTCTGGAACGGAAATCTCCTTCACCCCGTTGCTGCACGGCTTCTACTGTTCCAGAATTTGTTGGGAGTTCTTTTTATAGATAATTATGGGCTGTGGGTTCGGAGCTAGCATATGTGAGTCTTTCTACTCCGCCATCTTGTCTCTGCCTCCCCATTATCTTAATAGAGCAATTTAGGGGGGGAAAGGGGAAATGACTGGCCCAAGCTCACCCAAATTGGCACGGGAACTAGACTTCAGAGCAAGGCCCTCTTATGTGGGGGCCTCAGGTCTCTGCAGGACCCAGCTTATCTGAGGCCCAGGGTAGCTCTGTCCTTTTAACTTTATTCATTAGGCTCACAAATCTCAGGGACTCTGGTCTTCCCTTGTTGGGTGATCTCCTCTGCCTGGCAAGAGGCCTAAGTTAGGACCAGTGAATCCAAAGCTCTCCAGAAGTACCTTCTTAAGCTGCTGTCTCCTGTTCTCCACTTGTGTGCTTTCTCCAGGCTCGTTGGGCAGTAGTCAGCAGGTATTCTTCCGGTGTTATGGGGCTGCTGTGGGGGTAGCATTGACCGAGATTCTACAAAGGCTTCTGATCAGCCTCTTAGAATGTTCTTGTGGAGAAGTGTGAACGAGATGATAAAAGGGAGAGGGGCTTAACAAGAGACAGCAAAGGAATCACCAATGAAAGAGATTCAGAACAGATGGCATGGCCTCCCTCAGAAAGTAGTGATGGTTTGGAGTCATTGAAATAGGAGGTTAGTGGAATAAATGCCCTAGAGAGCTATGCCTGACCCTGTGCTGCTCTAACTTCTTTTTTAACCCCCTGACTTGGATAAGGGTAGCATCAGTCAGTCAACAAATATTTATCATAAGCAGAGTCTAGGCCAGGCTCTGCTGTCGGCAGGGAGCAGAGAAGGACACCGGGGGGATGCCTGCCAGCAAGAAGCTCTTATGCTAAGGAAAGCCACAGTGTGTAAGTAACTAGATACACAGTAGAGAAGATGGCCAGTGCCGGGGTCTCGGTCCAGGGTGGAGCTAATCCTGCACTGCTGCATCCAGATCCACAAAGAGCCAAGTCAGAGATAGCCATTGGGCTGGGTTTGCTAAGATGAGATTCAGTAGAGCTAAATAGGACATCGACTTTGGCACCAAAAATCCGCTTCCCAAGTCCAAGTGAGGAAGGGTCAGACTTAGGGATTTGTCTGACAAAGCTCTGGCAGCCTTAGGGTGTCACTGAAGTACAGGGTCAAAGCTCCAAACCCTCTTACTCTTCCTAGATGTGTGGCTTCACCTGGGGTAAGTCACTTAACCTCCGTTTGCCTCTACTGTCTTCTGTAAAATAGGGCTAATAACAACACCTACCTAGAGCCTAAGTAAAGTACTTTGTCATGCAAATGTTCTGTCACACGGACCAAGACCACCACCACCACCACCACCACCACCACTACCACTGCTATTACTTTAGCCTCCTACTAGGTCAGTCTAGGTTAGCAGTCTCAAGTCCACAAGCACTTATTAAGTGCCTACCAAATAGCAGGCACCATGCTAAGGGCTGGGAATATAAAGGTAAAACCAGTCCCAGGTTTTAATGGGGGAGACCACATGCAGACAAGTATGAAGCAACAAGATTTGGACAGGATAAGTTGGGGATGATCTCAGAGGGCAGGAATGTAGTTGCCAATTAAGTGAATGGGATTGTGGCCCACATCTAGAGAGCCCCAGCTCCCAGAAGTCAAGTGCTGAGGAGTCAACTTTCTCTGCCTTGTGCCCTGGTCAGACCTGATCTACTAATTTCTGGTGGCCACAGTTTAAGAAAGTAATTGAGAAGCCATGGGGTGTCTATAGGAAGGGATGAGCAAAGGGCCTGGAGTCCCAGGCATTTGAGGATCCATCCAAGAAACAGGGTGCTTGGGGTAGAAAAGACTCCAGAAATGAAGTCCCTGCTTCAGCTATCTAAACGGCTATTGTTGGAGGGAGAATTCAACTTGTTTGGCCCCAGAGGCCAGAACCAGGAGCAGGGGGACCAGTGACCAAGAGGCCAATTTAAGCCTGGGTGTAGGAAAAAAAGCAATCTGGTTCCTATTTTTGAGAGGGGAGAGGTGAGTTGCCCCTTCACTTCCTTTGGCCACCCTTCCTAGAAGTGTCCCTCTCTCCATGGATGCTAACAGGGCTGGTCCTACTTGGGGGACAGTTTTGTTATTTAGTCATCAGAAGCAGATAACACAAGCATCTGAGACACAGTGTGATTCCCTGGGGGATCTGGCACCTTGCCACTGCCCTGGATGCTAGGCTGTCTTCCAGGAAAGCTCAGGATATCTTGGACTGGATCAGAAAGGCTTGGACCAGGGTCATGCGGGTAGTCTTGAAGAGTTTGATCTCTTGGCTTGAGCCCAGCTGTAACAGAGACAGGAGACCAAAGCTGCCCCTTTCTTTCTGGGGACAGACTTGAGGAGGCAGTTCCATGTTGTTGAGGGACGGAGAGGCTACTCAGCCATGGCCCTACAAGACAGGGCTGGACCCCAGTTCTGCCAGGCAGCTCATTGGCAGAGGCACTAGCCAGCCCTACTCTGCCTTGTTCTGTCTACTCCAAGCTATGGAAGGGCTTGAGAAAGGACAGTGGGCTCCAGGCCAACTGACAGGGGAGGGACAGGATACCTTGTTCCAAGAACACACTCAAGGGGTAACTTTTGAAGCTTGAAATGAGGTACACCAGGACACCAGGACCCAATATGTTACAGTCCATGGCAGCACCCTGGTGAGAGCCTGTTTGCCCAGACTGGTGACTGAATACTGTTGTAAGAGCTCCGAATCTAGAGTACAAAGGCCCACTTTCATGTCTCTTTCATGTATGCCCACAAGAGCCCCTGTCTCACCCCACCCTCCTTGTTCAGGGCCCTGCGGCAGACCCTCTGGCCTCCACTTCCTGACTTACATCGGGTCCTTGGAGGCTTCCTCACTGAGACCCCAGCCTCCATGAGTCAGGTGAGTGTTGCCCCTTTCTCCTAGGATTCCAGATCAGATCTCCTTCCTCTCTCATAGTCCCTGACCCCATATTTTCCAGCTTAAGACTTCAGCCTCAGGAGTAGATGAAGAAGAGGAACCAAGCCTCTTGGAGGTCCTTTCTGAGTCTGTGGATGGCCAGTCCCAGTTGGACTACCCAGTGTTGCTGCAGGCTGGCTGCCTGGGGTCCTGGTCCCCACCCTTAGCCCCAGTCCCTTCAGATTCTGAGCTTGACCCTACCACCCACATCGACAACTACTCATACCTACCTCACTTGTCTCAGCCTCCCCCACTCTCAGATCACTGCCACCAGCCCTTGGACACAGTACCTTTCCCTGGAACCCCCAGGCATGAATGCCTGCCACTGCTTTCCCAAGTGAACTCCAGCTCAGAGTACTGACCCTCTCGACCTCCTGGGGACCCATCTCATAGAGTAGGGTCTTTGCAAACCTTATGTCCTCTGCTGTTACCTTTCAGGAAGACTTCCCAAACTAAGCCCCATAGAGCTCTCCCCTCCCCGCCCAGTACCCAGCCCTGACATCACTTCTCAATTGTGGAAACCGGAGCAAGACTGGCCGCAGGTTCCCTGGGCCTGGGCTTTGCCTCTGCAGCCATTGGTCCCAAAAGTGGCCAACCCTAGGGACTTGAGCCTTTATTACAAAGCACTTGGGGTCTTTCCCAAAGCCTCTGCCAATGTCCTTGTACAGAGCAGGAAACACCCATTCATCCTGTGTGTCTTACACATGTGGCTCATTCCCCATTCACCCTGTACCCCTGGGGTCATTGGCTTCTTAGTCTCCATCACACTGCCACTCAATAAAGGTTTCCTTGAATGACTGCTTGAGCTTCATACACTGGGGACAGGACTAAGGTGAGGTCAGAACATTGCCTGTCATCATAGGGAGCCTGGCCTCACAAGCAGCAGAGACAAGTGTGGCGATTATGATTGAGCAAAGGTTGGAGGGGTAGGGAGTGAGGAACCCTGAAAAGCAGGTGAGATTTTTCTCTAGAGAGAGGCACTGCCTTTTTCCATTCACCCTGAGTGCTGGGGAGAACCATAGGCCCTATTTGTAGGGCCAGCTACCAGCCTGGGAATGAGGAAGACCCAGCTAGCTTTCAGTTCTGACTTCCAATCTTGAGTGATCTCGCGGAAGCCAAGGTCTATTGACCTCTGCTGTGGTCCCAGCACTGGGCTAGACAGGGGGACAGCCTCTGAGACAGAAGGGGTGAGCTTTGAGGGCTGAGGAAGGTGGCACATACCTGAGGCCCTACAGGACACCAAGCCTAATGACTGATGTGGGGAATACTTCATGGTTTGCTGATTTCTCAGCTAAGCCTCACAAGATCCCTGTGAGGAGAAAGCCATTACCAGTATCTTGCCCCCTAACCCCCATTTCACAGAGGAGCAAACTGAGCCTCAGAGATGGCTAGTGAGTGTCCAAGGAAGTTTCAGACCCAGGCCTCTAGTCTCTAAGGGGTCATCACCAAAATGCACAGTACTGGAATTCAGGGAGGGAGGAACAGGGACAGTGAGCAGACCTGCCAGACTCACCCAAGGCACAGTTGCCACTCAACACATGTTCATGGACTCATGTATAGGGTGAAGCAAGATGATGGAGAGCCTTAAATTCGAGGTGGAGGAACAGGAGAAATGGAAAGAGAAGAATCCTTAAATGTCTGAGGTCTAAAGACTTCCCTGAGCAGGGAACCATCTCCCCCCACAAAAAAAACCTGTATCTGCAACATCTCTGAGAATCTACCCCTTGGTACAGCCAAAAGGCTGCCATTCCTCCTCTGGTGGAAGGCCTCCAAGGAGGGGAGCCTCAGTCGGCTGCTTTACAGCCTCCTGTCACTCCTTTCGGTTCTGCCTTATGAGGCCTGGCAGAACAACCCTACTCCCTCTTCCATGGCAGCTCTTTCTGTACCTGCAGACAGCCTGCATGGTTCCCTTGGCCTCTTGTTTTTATCTTCTGCCAGTGTTGAGGGGTGCCAGAGCCCTACTCGGTTGTCTCTGACTGCAGAGAACTGACAATACCCTGCATTCACTCTGGGTTAGTGGCTGTAGCCAGCCTCCCAGTTGGAGACCTTTCAGAGCTGGGTCGTATGCTAATGGTGGTTCTTGTGCTTGGTGGTCAGTGTGTGCTCACAAACATCTCTGTGCTGCTTTCCACCTCATCTCCCAGGCCCTTGTCACCGTTCCCCATTCCCCTACGGCCCCACACAGAACGTCTTCAGGCCTCACCCCTCCCCTTCCAGCCTTCATGTACCACCATCTTCCTGGTCACCCAGACACCTCAGACTCAGCCTTCACATCCAGTCCTAGCCATTCCCCCTTTGCCATGTTCTTGGAAAGGCCGGGTGATGTTGATTCCTTCCTCGAAAAGGTCCCTTCACTCAGTGGACTCCATGTCTTTGCACTGGCCATCCCCCTCCCCCCATGCCTGGAATGTTCTCTCTTCTCACCTCCACCTTTCCAAATACCTGGTTTCCTTCAGATCCCAGCCCAGAGGACCTCCCAGGCAGAACAGACTTTGGCCTATTACCTCATTGCTGGTGCCCTCAGGCTTCACTCAGGCCAGTCTCCTGCTAGTTCAGGTCCAAAAGGAGGATGAAGTAAAACACTTGTAATCCACCCAGCAACTAACAAAAGAACCTTCCTTAGCTGGGACAGGAGAATATTGATTCAAGAGGCAGGCTCCTGGGGCTACTCTGGGATCTGAAACCCCGATGTGGCCATGAGCCAGTCACCTTTCAGAATGGTTCAAGATCTTCTAAGGAAGAACCATCCCACTTTGCATGGGGTTGGGGCGGGAGCCATTTGTTCCCATCACACCTCTCCCTAGAAGGTAAGCTCCTTGAGGTCAGGGACTCTTATGTCTGTCCCCACTGCTCAGCTCAGCGCCTGGCATAACCCTAATAAATGCTTGTTGGTTTATTATCAACATCTCATGATTGATTCATGATTCGTCATTTCCTCCCCAGAGGTAGGCTCACCACCTCAGTCCCTGAGCCTCAGGATCAGATCAGAACCAGTCTGGTAAATAGGGCTCCATTAGTCTCCTTGCCCTCCCTCCTGTTCCTCCCTCCAAACAATGGTGTGGAGTTCCTCCCTCCAAACAATGGTGTGGATGTTGACAGATTCATCTTGAGCCCAGGTTGGATCATGTCATGCCCTGACTCAGAAACCTTATGGTGTCATCCCCTAAACCCCCTTCACCCACAAAATCAAGTCTAGACTCCTGCTGTTAATGTCCTGGCATGACACTTCCCCCCCCAGCTTTTCTTTTGCCTCCTCACACACACCCCCAAACTGGCCAAACCGAGAGCCTTGTCTCCTGAGCATTCCCCGTTGCTGGCCAGCATCCCAGAATCTCACAGCCCTCTCTGCAGCATCACCAAGAATTCAGTCATTCAGCTGGAAGACCAGCAATGACAGGAAACTCCCTTGCTCCCCAGATCCCTTTTGGGCAGCCCTCTCAGGTTTACTTTGATCCTAAAAGAGAAAGTGTGTGGCATGATGCCCAAGAGCTGACCTCAGTATCAGGGAGACCTAAGGTCAAGTCTAGTCTCTGATGATGACTGGAGGAACCTGGGCATATTACTGCATCCTTTCTGGGGTATTATGGCAGGAAAGCCTCACCCACGCTTCGGTTCACTCCCTCCTCTCCTGCCAGCTGCACGTCTCACCGTCACTTCCCTCCACCCTCCAGTTCTGAAAACAAGATCAGATCAATTGTGCCATTGGGTCACCCTCCCGGGTACTTTCTAGGCCAAAGGCCCCAGCCTCCAGCCAATGTCTTTCCCATTAGAACAATTAGAAGTAGAGCTTGTTGGGGGCCCGGACGGGTGTCCCCAGTGCTGAGTGCGAGGTACCTCCCAGTGCGTCATTAATGCTTTTCATTCTTTTATCCATTAATTTCAGCCGCTCCCTCTGCCTCTCAATGCCCCAGGCAACTCTGGCGGACTGTACATTTCAGAGTAGCTGAGTGACTGCCCGCCCTGGGAGTGTCCTGCAATGAAATCCCTGGACCAGTCTCCAAAACCTCAGCCTTCCACTCCCTCCTCCAATGGATTAGAGCCCCTTTCTCCCGCCACTCCCCACCTCCAAGGAACCTTTGTCCAGTTCAAAGTTCCAAGCCAGAGCTCTTCTCCCTGAGTAGTTTCCTGCTCAGAAATTTTCCCTAACTCCTCATCTTCGGTGTTCGGTGGCACAGAGAAGCGGGGAGGGCTCCCTAGGGTTCGGGCCGCCAAAGACCTTAGAGGAGCCAACGTCTAGAACTGGAAGGAAACCCAAAGTCCGACTCCATCAATTTGTGGATGGCAGGACTGAACCTGGGTTCTCCAGAGGGCTGGAGCATGCGCGAGAGCTTTCCGCCTCCTCCCTTAGACACGATCCGCTCCAGCGCCTTCTGATGCACTCCCACCGGAGGAGAAGAGCGGAGAGATGCGCCGGGGGCTGTGGGTGTGCCTGTGGGGACCCCAGCCCGTCTTCTCCAGGCTTCCGGGCCGACATGCCCGTGGCTACCCTCTGCCGGACCTGGACCTGGACCGACTCCAACCCTAACCCCAAGGCCGAGAGAAGGCAGAGATCCGGGGAGGGTCTGAAGGCCTGGGGCGGGTGCTGCAGGGGAATCGAGTCGGTGGAATGACCGCACGCCCATGGAATGAGCTGTCTCCGAGCGGGTGAGCTCCCTACGCCTGGGTGTATTCATGGCGAGACTGGGGATCTCCCTGTCAGCAGGATTCACGCCATTGCACCCTGTTACCAGCTGGAACTGGGGAAGGCGTAGAGGGGTAGTCCCTTGGCTGACCCGCCTGGCTGCGCCCCACGCTGGCTCGGGTCTCCTGGTGGGCCCCGCCCTGTGACCTGGCGTGGTCTCAACCCCGCCACGCTCCCTCGGGTTCCCCGGTCCCTCATTAGACATTCACAGGCATGCATTCGGCTCCATGCTTAGCCTATGGCTCAGATTCGGATCTTCATTGGCTTCCATTACCGATGTGACCCCGCCCTGCCCCGCCTTACCTTCAGTTTTGGTCTCTCATTGGTCCTTCCCAATGAGGCCCCGCCCTAGGCTAAGCCTCGGTCCCTCATTGGCCCTAGTCTCTTGTCAGGCCACGCCCCTTTCTGCGGCGCCTCTCTTCACCATGCCTTCTGCCTGGCTGGGTTTGGCCTCTCGCGAGGAAGGCGTGTCTCTGCGGAAGTCCCGCCCCTAGTCCAGGAGCCAATGGCAGGCGGCTGTTGCGGCCGTTGGATTTGAAGCGGCCAATGGGAATGCGGCGGGAGCCTTCAAATGGCGGCGGCCGGAAACGCCCTGCTTGAGCTGGTAGTGCAGGAGGCCAAGGCGACCGAGGCCTAAGTGAGACCCGGCAGAGGTATGAGGGGGTCGGGAAGTGGGGCACCCAGCGTGGATTATGTGCCGTTCCGGACTGGGGCGCGGCGGGAGCCAGGGGCCGTGCGAGGCCTGGGCTTGCGGTGCCGAGGCTCGGAGGTGATCGTGGGGAGGCCTCCAGGTGGGAGGGGGACGAAGGCCCGAGGCGGGGCGGCCGCCCAGGGCTGCGCAGAGTGTGGCCAGCCCGAAGGTGAGGGGCCTCCGGGGGCCGAGCGGGCGCGGCGGGCCCTGCTTGGAAATGGGGGACCCGTGGGAGGGAAAAGGGGAGGGGAGTGGAGAGATGGGGGAGAGGAGTGGAGGGATGGGGGAGGGGCCTGAAGCGGCGGGGGTCTGGGGGCGGGGGGGAGCGGGTTCTGAGGGTCGGTATGCGCGACATCCAGTCCTTGACTTGGCTCTGTATTTCCCGCTTGCGTTTTAATCTGGCTAGGGCCAGACCCGGGAGTGTTGGGGACAACGTGCCGGACATCTGGACATTTCTGTTCTTGGACAGACGGGGCCAAGCTGGGGAGCCTCAGTAGAGGGGCGGCAGACTGTGCTGGGGAAGAGATGTAGCTCCTGCCGTGGACATCAGGATATAGTCAGAATAAATGGGGGGAGACCTCACGGAGAAGGCAACCCCAGAACTGAGCTTGGGGAAAAATACTAAGGGTTCCCAGGGGTGGAGGGGGGAGGAGGGCAGGAGTCCCAGGAGTAAGGCACAGCTTAGGCAAAAGCAAGGAGATGGGAAGTGAGGCTGGAAATGCAGCTAGTTTGACTGGGACACACAATGTGGGGAGAGTCTCCTATCCAAATTTTGGACCCCTGTTGGACAGGGCTTCAAATGCCAGCCTTGAGAAGTTTGTATTTGATCCTAACTCAAGTTAATAGAGAACTATTGGAGTATAAGTAGAGGAAATGACATGATCCCCTTTTTCAATTTAGGAAAATGTTTTTGGTGGCTGTGAGGAGGCTGGAGGCAGGGAGACTCACTAGGAGAAGGTCCTGGGGAGTAAAGAGAAGGGGAAAGGTACAAGAGATGCCCTGGGGCTGTTGGAGAGGGAAACTGAGCAAGTAAGGCTGAAACCCTTAGCAGGAAAAAGTTTGGAAGAGGACACAGTTTTCTTTTGGGAATAGAAAGAGTTCTGTTCTGGACAAGCTGAGTTTGAGAGAGGAGGAGGAAGGCCGGAGGCTGGCCTATGGGACGGCTGGGTCTAGAAGTATGGGGGTTTACATGACACCAAGATAGAAGTAAAAAGTAAGAGCATCTCCCCTTCCCCACAGGGGCAAATCCAAAGTGTTGCCTTGCTCACTTGTCACAGATCCAGGGCTTAACACATAGTAGGCATTTATTAAATGTTTATCCTTGACTGAAGCAGTGGGAGGTCAGAAGCCTGGAACCCAGCAGTTTAGTGAGAGCTAAGGAGTGATCCCAGGCCCCCTCTCCCCCTGCAGATCTGCAGACTGGGCCATTCTTCTCCTCTTTGACCAAAACAGCCCAGATATGGCAGGGAGGGGAGAGGGGGGAGGAAGGAGGTGGACCAGGACTGTGGCTTCATGCACTCTTCATCCCTGACATCCCAAGCCTCCTGATTGGTCTCCAACAGCTGCCAAACTGACCATGTTCCTCTGCTTTTGGGACTCCCCATTCCTTACCTCTACAGTCAAATACAGTCTCCTCTCTTGGCCATTTAGTCATGGCCCTTCCCCATCTGGCTTCAGCCCAGTGCATTTTCACCTGTTTGTTATTGCTTGTACATGGTGTTCCATCTGCAGCATCTGAGCCTTTGCAATGACCATTTTCCCCACCCCTACCCCCCTTTGAGAAAAGCCTGGCCTCCAGCACCATCTTCTCCACTGACCTTTTCTTGATGAACCTTGATGCCTCTGCCCTCCCTGCCAGGCTGCCCTGCCTGTATTCTGTACCAACTGCATTTCTTGAGTACTACTATGTATGGTTTCATGTTTATCTTTATATCCCTGGCCCAGCACACATTAAGTGCTTGGTCCTGTCCTACACCTAGAACTCCCTCTGGGCTCTTTGGCTCAGTTCTCTTCCTACCCTCGACTTGGAGGCTCCTTCAGAAAGAATTCAGTCTTTTTTTCTGTCCAGCTCTGTGACCTTATTTGGGGTTTTCTTGGCAGAGATACTGGAATGGTTTGCCATTTCCTTCTCCAGCTCATTTTACAAAGGAGGAACTGAGGCAAACAGGGTTAAGTGACTTATCCAGGGTCACACAGCTAAGGAAGTACTTGAGGCTGGATCTGAACTTAGGAAGCTGAGTCTTCCTGACTCCAGGCCTGGCACTAATCTCACCCCTTTTTCATCTTGTCACTCTCTGAAGCTCTGCTTGGGCTTGAGCTTCTGTTTACACCTCACAAATCTGACCGCAGGAGGCAGTTCCAGGGCTTGGTCTGGGAAGCCCTGTGATACAATGCCACCTTGGTTTCCTCATCCGTAAAGGAGGGAGCAAAACAGCCCCCTGCCTCCCAGGATTGTTGGGAGAATCGGCGCTTTGTAAACCTTAAAGTGTTCTCTAAATGCTAGTTATTACTATATTCTCTAAGACAGGGAGGTCTAATGTTTGTGTGACGTGGACTCCTCTGGCATTCTGTCTGGTGAAACCTACGGAGGCCTTCTCAGGATGGTTTTTTAAATAGGTACCATGGATAGCATTGCAAAGGAAATCAGTTTACTGAAATACAGTTTTCCAAACAAGTTCAGCCCTCAGCCTTCCCAGTTCTCATTTTTAGGAGGTGTTTCTTCCTTCTCGCCTTGTTGTCCCCTCACACGGGGTACTCTGTCTTACCTGGTTTTTGGCCTGAGGCTCCTGCTTCCTATCTTTGTGCTGTTGACTTTTTGAACCCAATTCCAGGACTTTACATTTATCCATTGAAAGTTAATCTGATTAAATTGCAGCCTTTTGAGATGCCTGCCATGCATTGCCATCCCATCATCCTTGACTCCCCTCTCTACACTGAATTCAGCCTGCCCCTCTCTGTCCTGCCCCAGACCCTCACATTGTTCCTGCTGCCTCAGTAGCCTTGAGCAGCCCAGGCCCTCCTAATGGAGGGAGAGCTTCCTTTTGCCCTGAACCTCCTCAGGAGCTCTGATGGATGGTGCCGGTGTCTTCTGTTCCCAGATCCGGTACCATGGCACAGTTTGTATTTGAGAATGACCTGCACTCTCTGCTCCAGCTGGATACATCTATTGTCAACGCACCTCCTGCTCGATGGCAGCGCAAAGCCAAGGAAACCCCTGGCCCCCCCCCTTCCCCAATGCGCACAGCCAACCGATCACATAGCTCTGGAAGAACGCCGGGTCGGACTCCTGGTGAGGACAGCAGGGGCCTGGGCCTGGGCCTGGGAGGGGAACTTGTGGAGAACCTGGGGGTCACAGGGAGGGGTCAACCTTTCCAGCCTCTGTCTGTCTTCTCAGGCAAATCTGGTTCCAAGACACAAAGCACCCCTAGTAAGGCGGGTGGGGATCGCTACATCCCCCATCGAAGCACATCCCAGATGGAGGTGGCCAGCTTTCTGCTGAGCAAGGAGAATCAGCCAGCCAACAATACGCCCACCAGGAAGGTGGGGGGAAGACAGGGGTACCCTGGGGGTGGGGATTGGAGTCACCTGCATGTTGTGGGAAAAGCCAGTCTGGCAACTTCCAAACCTTGAGTACTGCCCCTCCTCAGGAGCAGCAGAAAGCCTGGTCCTTGAATCTAAATGGTTTTGATGTGGAAGAAGCCAAGATCCTCCGGCTCAGTGGAAAGCCCCAGAATGCCCCTGAAGGGTATCAGAACAGCCTTCGGGTGCTGTACAGTCAGAAGGCCACTCCAGGCTCCAGCAGGAAGAAGACTTGCCGCTATATCCCTTCCCTCCCTGACCGTATCCTAGACGCTCCTGAGATTCGAAATGACTACTGTGAGTGGCCTCAGGAAGCTTAGGGGGTGGGGGGGGGCAGGATGGCTCAGTAACCCTGGCTACGGCTGCCCTCTGCTCTCTGCCTCAGATCTGAATCTCATGGACTGGAGCTGTGGCAATGTGCTGGCTGTGGCTCTGGACACATCTGTGTACTTGTGGAGTGCGGGCTCAGGGGAGATCCTGCAGCTGCTGCAGACAGAACGGCCAGGGGACTATGTGTCCTCTGTGGCCTGGATCAAAGAGGGGAACTACCTGGCCGTGGGCACCAGCAGTGCAGAGGTTCAGGTGAGGCCCAGAGGTCCCCTGATGGGAGCCGGGGCCTCTGAAACAGCAGGGACCTCAAGGGGAGCCCTGATCCCCTACAGGACATGTGGCTCCCACACCTTCCTTCTCTCCCTAGCTGTGGGATGTCCAGCAGCAGAAACGGCTTCGGAACATGAGCAGCCACACAGCACGTGTAGGCGCCCTGGCCTGGAACAGCTACATCCTCTCCAGGTCTGAGCTACATCCTGCCCCCACTGGCTCCCTCTCTTCCTCTTAAGATGCCACAGGCATCTTGTCACCATCCTGCTGGGAAGAAGGGGGAGGGTTGTTTGGATGGACAGGGGACCCTCTCCCTCAAGGGAGTGGAGCATCTCCGAGCCCCACCCTTAGCTGTCTCCTCCTCCCAGTGGGTCTCGGTCTGGCCATGTCCATCACCATGATGTCCGAGTGGCTGAACATCATGTGGCTACGCTGAGTGGACACAGCCAGGAAGTGTGTGGCCTGCGCTGGGCCCCTGATGGCCGTTACTTGGCCAGTGGCGGCAATGACAACTTGGTGAACGTGTGGCCCAGTGCCCCAAGTGATGGGGGCTGGGGTCCCCTGCAGACCTTCACTCAGCATGTGGGTGCAGTCAAGGTGAGAGGTCAGAGCAGCCAGAGGTGGAATGTTCTAACCCTAAGGGGAGCTGGCACACTCCTAACCCTCATTTTCTCCCTTCCCCTTCCCCACTAGGCTGTGGCCTGGTGTCCATGGCAGTCCAACGTGCTGGCCACTGGAGGCGGCACCAGCGACCGGCACATCCGGATCTGGAACGTTTGCTCAGGAGCATGCCTCAGTGCCGTGGATGCCCAGTCTCAGGTGTGTGCCATCCTCTGGTCCCCACACTACAAAGAACTCATCTCTGGCCACGGCTTTGCCCAGAATCAGCTGGTCATCTGGAAGTATCCGAGCATGGCCAAAGTGGCTGAGCTCAAAGGTCACACAGCCCGCGTCCTGAGCCTGACCATGAGCCCCGACGGCTGCACCGTGGCCTCGGCTGCCGCGGATGAAACCCTACGCCTGTGGCGCTGCTTCGAGCTGGACCCTGCGCAGCGGCGGGAACGTGAAAAAGCGAGTGCAGCCAAAAGTAGCCTCATCCACCAGGGCATCCGCTGAGGCTGGTCCCAGCTCCCTCCCCTAACCCCTGGGTTTTATTTTCTAATAAAGACATCTGTCCCCCTGCCTTGCTTTGTCCTCTTTCAAACTCACCACAGGTCCCATCCGAGAGAGCTCCGGAAGACTACTGGCAGCAGTACCCAAGTCCTCAGACACTGAGCTGAGTCCTGAGTCAATCAGTGGGTGAATTGCAGCCCAACTGCCCCCCCCCAGACACACGCTCACCAGGACACTGATGTTTCCTGTCACTTTAATTAAGACACGTGTGAGTGAGCAGCCCCTGTGGGCTGTGTCCTCTCAGTCCCAGCCCTCCAACAGCAGGGCAGATGATGGGGGGAGAACAGAGTCCCCGATGACCAAGGGGACATTATTGCTGACCTGTTCAGTGTGAGAAAAGTTAAAAGGCCGCAGGCCTGTGCTTGGGGCCAGCCCTGAGTATTCCCTTTCCCAGACAGGCTGGCCCAGGGTGAGAGGGAAGGGGGCATGTCCAGCTCAAGCTGCACCCCCACCCCCAGGGCTGTGCTGCAGCAGAGGACAAGGGAGCCCCTGTGGTTCAGGGTAAAGTACGAGGGAGTGGGGTGGGGGTGGCTGTGGTCCCTGTGTGCCAGCTCATAGGAAGAGGGGAGGGTCCAGGTCTGTCCCCCTGCTCCAGCCAGGTCCTGTGACCCACCAGCAGAGACTGAGACGTGACCTGCAGACCCTCTGCCCAAATGGTGTGGCTGCCCTCAGTGCAGCCCTGAGGCACTTAGGTGGTGGGCGAGGGGGCGGGGTGAGGCCAGCCTGGCTCAGTTCGCCTTGACTTTGGGCACCCCATTCTGCTGGGCAGCCCTTGGCAGCCGTTTGCCCTTGGTATAGGACTGATACCAGAAGTTGGAGAAGAGCAAGAAGAAGATGGTGCCGTACATCCAGATGAGGTGGATGATCACAGGATACTGGTAGTCACAGCTAGGCAGGAAATAATACTGAGAGATGTGCAATGAGACCAGCACAAACTGCATCTGTGGGAGACAGGACCAGGGCTCAGGGCTGAGGTGGAGAGAGATGAGGGAAGGAGGGGTGGGGAAGGAGGGAGGCCTCACCAGCTGGATGGCTGTCATGTGCTTCTTCCACCAGAGGTAAGGCTGGGCAACTGGGCCCAAAGCAGACAGCCCGTAATAAAGATACATGATCACATGGACACAGGAGTTCACCATGGCATGGAAGGAGCCCATTCCTCCTGGGAAGTAGGAAGAGGACAGGAGTAAGGTCAAGTCAATGCTGGCTCTAAGGGAGCCAGCAGCCTCTCCAAGCCCACCACTGTCCTATCCCCTCCTCACCTGGGGCCACCCTAATGCCCCACCACCAGCTCCAGGGCAGCACAGAGTGATGGAAGACATGCAAGAAAGTCACCTGACCGTCCTTCTTTCGAAGAATAAAGATTACCTAGAGGGGAAGGGGGCATGGTCAGGACTGAGGCCTGGCTTCCTCCACCCCAAGCCCCAACACACAACACACTCACTGTGTCCATCAACTCGATGTACTTTGAGAAGAGAAAGAGCCAAGCCACACGAACCATCTGCAAGGTGAAAGGAAGGAGGCCCCCCAGTGAGGTCCCCTGGCTTTCTAGCTCCCCTCTTCAAGGGACCCAACACCACCCCTACCTTGGGTTTAACTCACCCGAAGAGCCTCAGGGTTCTGGGAAAAATCCACAGGATCACAGCGCCATGTGTAGGTGCTCAGCCAGCCAGACATCAGGAACTGGAGCAGGTTGGGGGGGGGAAGCGGGGAGAAGCTGGTCAGAGGGGCCATTTCCCTCTAACAACCCAAGGGCCTTGGAAGGCCCTATTCTGCCCACCATCACCCCCCACCCACATTCCCTACATGCCTGCCTTTCACTAAGTTGGATACACCCCTCTTCAGTCCACCGTAGGGGCAATTAGGCAATTACAGTTGGCAACAGGGCCAACTGTAACCCCTCTAGAACAAGGGCCCCTCACCTCATAGACTATGTAGAGGGAGAAAGCCACCAGGGAGAAGTTGTATATGACCATGAAGCCTCGAAGCTGAAATGGTTTCCGATTGGCCATCAGCCGGGGCCCCAAGGACAGTACAAAGTAGACATAGGCAAGGATGATGGAGGTCATGAGCAGGGGAGTGTCCATCAAGGGGTAGTCCTGTATCCGGGGATCTGTAGGCACATAAGCATAGGATCAGGACCTGAGGAAGCTTGGGGGAGTAGGGAGTGGGGAGATGTTGGAGGGGCTGGTGTCTCACCTGCTATCTTCATCAACTCCTGATAGGCTTTTATTATGGACTCCATCCTGCCTGGCTGGGCTTCTGGGAGGGGAAGTGGAGAGGGGTGAGAGTCATACAGGGTCCACAGACACCCCACTGTCCTATAGGTGGAAAGTTGTGAACCAGATACCCAGCACACCTGGGTCCTCAGGGTAACCAAGCTCAAAAGGAGAGGAAGCGGCCAGAGATATGTATGGGAAGAGAAGCAGAGACGGAGGGGCAAGGGAGGATGGATAGGAAAGGAGAGCAGGTATAAATTCGAGGAACACTGAAGGGTGATGAAGCCTGGCCAGAAAAGGGCCCAAGGCAGGAGGCCAGGGCACGCCCGGGTCCTCCTCCTTCCATCCCCCGCACTCTGCCGTTCACCGGCCAGGATCCCTGTCCTTAGTTCCAGGGGCTCTGCCCATCTCTCCCTCGCTCGCCGCCCGCCTTCCTCTCCCTCGATCTCTGGCTTCCCCGGCTTTGCTCCTGGTCCAGCTTTCTCCCTCCACCCGACCTCCTCTCTGGTCCCAGGTGTTCTCGCCCTCCTCCTCCCCAGGGCTGGACGGGCGGGCGGCCTGGCCCACCAGCCCCTCTCTCTCCTCTTGGGTGCTGTCCCGTCCGCTCTCCAGCAGGCTCACCCACCTCCTGGCTCTTCCCTGCCGGTTCTGAGGTGTTCGCGGCCCAGCAGCTGCACCTGTCTGACTAGATCAGGCAGCAGCCCCGCCCTCCACCCTCGCAGGGCGGGTCCAAGGAGGATCCGGGCCACAGGTCAGCCGCCGGTGGGAGTGGTACGGGGGAGCAGGTGGGCGTGGCCTGCGCCTGCTAGGATTGGGAAAGGACTCACTGCCCCGGTCCGGTAGTAGTCCTGGTCCCGGTCCCCTCCCCATCCACATTCCCAACTGGCCAGACAGGCTCCCACCTCAAGGGGACGTGGCAGGCCACAAGGGCTGGGAGCTCAGACGTACTAGTTGAGCCCCGGGCCTGGGCCTGGGTCCAGCCCCGGAGTGACCTGACCCACGGCAGGGGGAGCACACTGAGGCTTTGCCTTAGGACGGGTTAAAGTGGGGGGGCAACAACCCTCTCAGTGTGCCCCCTGGCCAGTCCTGAGCAGCTCTCTCTCCTGAGTGGGTGGCAGGAGTTCCTGGCATGTAATGGGGAGGGGAGCAGCCACCCCCAAATCACCCCCTTCCTGGAGGGAGGGGTCCCAACAAACAGGCAAGAATGTCAGAGGAGGGGCAGCCACCCAGGGCCCTCCGGAATTCCCTGACTGGTCACTAGCCAAGCCCAGATCCACAGAACAAAGACAAATTGATCTAAGAGTGGGTTGTAGAGCCCAGAGTGGGCTGCAGACACATGCAGAGAAGCCATAAAAGATGCAGAAAACCAGTTACACACACAAGTAGGGCATATGCATGCACTGGCTCCCTACTGCCTTAGAGGCAAAGCCTCAGTTTGGCATTTAAAAAGGCCCTCCACAATCGAGCTCCAGCCTCCCCCCATTTATTGAAGGTTTCTCTTCTTCCTGACCTTTATTAGTTCTAGTAGAATGGCCTAGGGCTTCCTCATACAAGACACTACATCATCTCCCATCTCCACACCATTGTACTAAGCAGTTTCTGCCTGAAACACCTCTTACTTGCACCTCCTCTGGTTTTCGGAGTCTTCAAGGTTCAGCCCAGTCATGGACTGGATCCCAGCTCGTCAGCTGGAAGGACCTCTACACAGTCCATCCTCTCAGCTGCTGGTGCCTCACCCCTCACGAACACCCCCTCCCCCTACCAGTCTGTCTCCTTTGTGTTTGTCAGCATATATGTTGCTTCCCAGGGCAGAACATAAGGTCGTGGAGGGTGGGAACTTTTATTTTTGTCTTTGTAGACCCTCTGCCCAGCACAGTGCCTGATACAAAACACAGGAGGAGCTGAAGGAGCCTATGCATGCATTCATAAATGAATGAATTAAGCTCAGAGGGTGGATGTGAAAAGTCTGCACTGGCCAGCACACCTCAACACCGCTGCCCAGCATAGGGAAAAGGAGAGCTAGGGCAGGCCCCAAACCCCTTATCTCCAAAACTGCCTGGCTCACCGCTAACCCCACAAGGCGAGTACAGAAACTCTCCAAGCCTGGCGTCAGGTGGGCTCTGTTCCCTTCTCAGCCCTCTGCAGCAGGTGCTGCAGGTGCTCAACAAACACTTGTGGGCAGAGTCAACGGACAGCCAGAGGCTAGGGTGCCCGGGGGCAGTGGGTCAAGCCCGACCTCCACCACCCAAGTCCCTCCAGGACCCTGCCTCTCTCTCTCTGTCTCCTCCCTGGTGCCAGGAAGGCTGGCCCATCGAGGCCCTGCTGGGAGTCCCAGAGGCCTGGAATACCCGACAAGGGTTTGCCCCAGCGGTGGGGAGGGCGCCACCTGAAGGGGAAGTTAGTGTCCCCAGAGGCCTCGGGGCGGGTCCGGTCCGCTCGCACATGCCCGCAGCGCGATCCCCGTCCCGGGCCCCACGCGGGCACACTCGCTCTGGCACTGCCAGTCACGGTCAGGGTCACACTCACACGCACACGTGCTCCTCCCCACCTGAGTTCGGAGCAGGCCCAGGGCCGCTCCTAGTGGGGAGCCAGGCTGCCCGACCCCACCCCCCACGGCGCCGCGAGACTCGGGCCCCTTCCCCCTTCTTCTCCTCTCTCCCCTTCCGGCCCCGGCCAGGGCTGGCCAGGGAGAAGGAGCACGGGACCGGGAGGATGGGGAAGGGGGAGAGAGGGCACAGCGGAGGAGCTGAGGAAAGGGGGCCCAAGGCCGGTCCGCAGGGAGAGGGGCAGATCCGCGGAACCCCGCCCTCTCGCCCCGCGCCTGCCCCCGCGCCGAGCCGCGCCCGGGGCCCGAGCCCCGCCTGTCCCGCCCGGGCCCAGGAACTCACCGGGCCGAGCAAGCGCGCGCAGAACTCCGCGGGGCGGGCGGTGGGACGGCCGGCCGGCCGGGCAGGGGCCGGGGCCCGGGCCGGGGCCGGGGGCGGGGGGGAAGGCGGAGGCGGACCCGCTACGGGAGGGCCAGGCCCGAGGAGCTGGGGAAGGGCGCGCCCACGGGGGTCTGTCGATCGGTCAGGACGTCCGTCGGTCCGTCCCAAGGCCAGCCCGGCCGCCACTTCCTCCTCCGCCTCCGCCCGCTCCCCGAGCTGCCGCCGACTTTCTGTCACCCCAGGGGGAGGGCGCCGAGGCCGGGCCCGAGGGGCGGGGGCGCCGCTGATTGGGCCGGCCCGGGCCTGGAGGCCTGGCAGGGCTGGGAGGACTGGGCGGGCTAGGAGGGCGGGCCTCGGCTCAGCTCAGCTCAGCTTGGCCAGCCCTGCCCAGCCCAGCCCAGCCCGGCTCCGCCCGGCCCACCCTGACCTCGGGGGAGGGGCCTAAGAGGGAAGGGGGTACAGTCTTCGCCCGCCCGGAAGCTTTCGCTCAGCACCCCCCCAAAGTGGCCCAGCCCCGACGGTTCGGTTCAGCCTCCTGCGTCCCCCCCGCCCCCCACTGACAAGCTCCTAGGTCCGGCCCACCCGACTGGGACCTTCTACGGGCCTGTTTCTTCATCTGTACAGCGAGGGCCTTGGACTTTGTGGCCTTCAAGGCCCTTTCCAGTTCCAAGGCCATGATGCCAGCCAGCTATGAACCTGAACATCTCCAAGGCCACGGTCAATCCCATATAAACCCCACTCAAAGCTATTCGCATCAGACTCGGATGGCGCCCAACGTTCTGATACTGTCATGGCGGGTGGAACTGGGCATGTTTAGCCTGGAGAACACTCGAGAGGCTGAGCAGCCAACCCTCATTCAGAGCAGGCCTCAAGCATGGAAAGGGCGCTCGTACTGAGGAGAGATCTCCTTTGTTTCTCCGGCCCCCGGGGGACAGAAGCAGGAGTTATGGAAGAAGTTTTCAAAGAGACTTGTGATTAAGAACTTCCAACATCAAGAGTGGTCAGTCCCAGTGGGCTGCTGCCCCAGGAGGTGGTGAGCTCCCGATCCGTGGAGGTCTTCAAGCAAGACTGAGAGAAGCACTCGAATGTTGGAGCAGGGATTTCTCCTTTCCAGTTCTCAAATCCAAGGATTCTCATCATCCTGGTCAACTTTTTTGAAAGGTGCCAGTATCTGAACCTGTACTGCAGGTGTGGCCTGAGCAGAGGAGAGCTTTGTGACATGAAGCTTTAGACTAACCCAGAGGAAGGACCACCCTCTCTTGGTCTCCTGACTAGTATAGCCCTGCTGACTCATACGAAGTCTGCAGTCAACCAAAACCCTTAGGTTTTCTTCTTTGTGTTGGTCCAGACCTGTAATTTCATTGGTGTAGACCTGTAATTTCCACTCCCAGTATGGAAACTCCCTCCACCAAAGCAGATCAGCATTCTGCAAATTAAAGTCATAGAGAGGTTATATTGCCAATAACATATCAAACACAAGACTTGAATCCAAGTCTTCCAAAAGAAGGATCAGCTTTCTAGACCCTATTCCACAGCCTCCCTTTGCCAATTTTTTTCACATGAATTTTTCTCTTGTCACAGTATCTTCCCAATCTATTATTTATAGAACTGATGTGTTTTGTTTTAACCAATTACAAGAGTAACAATAGTTACCATTTTATATGACACTTTAAGGTTTGAATAGTACCGTACATGTTATTTCATTTGCTCATAACCATCCTGTGAGATAGGGATTATTTTTATACTCATTCTATAGATGAGAAAATTAAGGCTTATACAGGTGAAGGGACTTGCACAGTTATATAGCTAGTAAGCGTCTGATTCAGGTTTGGAAGTCATGTCTTCCTCACTGAAAGCTCAGTGTTTCTAAGATATCACCTATTAAAACAGATTTTATTAAAGGCATGGGAGAACAAAGGGAATTCAAAAGCTTGTGTTTTAAACACCCCAACTACAAACTCCTGGGAAAGGACTCTTCATCTGACAAAAACTCGTAGAAAGCTGTTTTGCAGAAAGTAGACTTATTCATTATATATTCATTACAACATATTCATTAGAACATATACTGCAATTAGTTTCAAATGACTTTTTGTCCAGACTTGGATTTCCTTAAATTCCTAACAAGAAAACGCCTTCTACCATTGTAGATAGGTATCTACTCTTCAGTTTATAACTTTAGAGTTGCCTGGGACACTGAGAGATTAAGCACCTGCCCAGAGTCACATAGCCAATATGGGTCAGATGTGGGATTTGAACTCAAACCTTTCTAATTCTAAGAGCAGTTCTCTATTTGCTATGGGCTACTGTCTCTCACCTCTACCAAATGGATAAAGGATCTGAATATCAAAAGTCACATCATTTAAAAAGCAAATAAAAAGCCAACAACAACCTAGAGGAGAATAGAAAGTCGTATTTTTCATTAATTTTGATTAGGAGGAGAGGGATGAAATTCATATTGGCACTAAAGATCTATGCAGCTAGGATAATTTTAAAATGTATGTGGGGGGAGGTTTTAGCAAATATTTTTGATAAAAGTCTGACTTCCAAAGTTTATAGAGAATTAACACAAATTGATGAGACTAGAATACAGGACAATGGATGAGGGGTGAAATCATATGAACAGTTTTCAGAAGAAGAAATTCCAACTATCAACAACCATATGAAAAAATACTCCAAATCACAAATAAGTAAATGGAAGTTAAAATAACTTTGAGGATTTACCTCACAGCCATCAAACTGGCAAAGATAGTAAGGAGTGAAAACAGTCTATGTTGAGGAAGACAGGCACACTAATGTTAGAGGGCTAGACCTGAAGGCAGGAACACCTGGGTTCAAATCCTGCCTCAGACACTAACTCGCTATTCAACCCTGGGCAGGTCAAATAAGCTCTGCCTCAGTCCTCTCCTTTGGAAAATTTGTATAATAATAGCACCTACTCACAGAGTTGTAGCAGGGACCAAATGATAATATTTGTAAAGCACTATACAAACCTTCAAGCATTATATAAATGATATTAATAATGCACTTGGTGAAATTGTGAATTTGTGCAACAATTCCAAAAAAAATGTACAATTATGTAAGAAAAAATACCAAATCTGTTTATATTCATTGATATCGCAATTCCACTAACAGTTAATACCCTAAGGAAAGCAATCATAGAAACAAAGGTGCCACATATGTAACGTACGTATTGTAACAACAAAAAACTGGGACAAATTGTTCAATGACTGGAGATCAGCCGAATGATTGTGAAATATGAATGTAAGGGAATATTATTTCACTCTAAGTAATGAAGAATTCTGAGAAACATGAGAAGAGTTATATGAACTGATGCAGAGGAAAGAAATAAGAATCAGAAGAACAACACATGCAGTGACTGCAATTATGTCAAATGAAATTACCACCAGAAGGCAGCTAAAGGCTAAAAGTTGAGATCAAATGTGATGGCCAATGTTGAGTCATTCCTTTCTGTTAACAAATGGTCAAATGAAGAATGCACAGTCAAGGGCAGAGATTGTCTTTTGCCTGTATTTGTATCCCCAGCACTTATGTTTATTGATGCTACATCAGTTGTTTTTAACTGAATTGTTTTTGTTTTTTAAATGGGGGTGGGCAGGTACAATATGAGTTCATCCTTTTCCAGATAGTAACTAATGTGTCAGAACAAAATGAGTGAATTCAATGGAATGGAATGGGGAGATTCACTAGAGTTAAAATAGCATTTTTCCTTTTTTAATTGTAGATAGTAACTCACTGGTCATTTTTCCAGTGTGCTCCTTCTATAAGTCAGACCAGTTTCTTTGAGATAACTTTTGTTCGTTGAATGTTTAGCTGTTAATATCTGTTATATTTGTATACACTTTTGTTCAATATTATCCAACATTTTGATCATGCACAGCTCGTAATGTTGGGGAAGAGAGAGGAATTGGTTTGTTTTTCTTTTCAGCAGACCTAGAAAGCTTTCCCTTAATCTAGTGAGATCCTTATGGACTAAAGGTCCTGAGGATAAGATTTGTCTGCTGGCCTAGAAACCCCAGCTAGGGAATCCCTATGGAGAGTTCTGTTTAGAGCTTGCCGGATCCCATTTTCTTCCTTGGCACATTGACCCTACCTGGCTTCTTGCTGAGTCTACTGGAAGTTTGTTTGGATTACCCTTGGAGTGGCAGAGTTCCATGGGGAAAATTTCAGGTGCCTTTTGGTACCAGGCCCCAGATAGAATTTGGTCCTCAAAGGGATCCCGATGGTATAAGGACCCCTAGAGAAATTCTAGCATGGTCTGTGTAGAAGGGGACATCTAGAGATTTTATGAGTGACCTTCAGGATTCCAGCCCAACTGAAGGACTCACCTGGCAGCCAAGACTCATCTGGACATGAACTTGATGGGATCAATGCTACATAGGAACTGAGCTAAGCGGATGGAGGCATCTTCCCCAGAGGCCAAGGTGGTGTAGGGGAGTGTGTGCTCCAGAGGCAGTGGAGGGGAAATGTTTGTATTTTGTACTTGCTCTATGAAATGAAATCTTGCTGGACTCACCCTGCGTCCCCTGAACCTCGTGTGCTGACCTCCTTCTCTTGAGTTAGTCTAGTCTAGATTTTAAAGGTTCAGAGGGCTGGATCGTTAGAGCCTTCTCAGGAACAGAGTACTAGGGCCTGGGCTGCCCTGCTCTGGCCACTGTTACTCCCTGAAGTTTCCAAGGTTGTCAGGTCTTCTGACCTTTATCAGGGGATCCTTCCTCCTTCCACTCTTGCTGAATCCAGAGAGAGATCTTTGCAGGCTCCATGTGTCTCTGGATCATGGTGGGCTTCATTTGTTTCACTGACTGTTTGATTCCTCCCTTCCTCTTGCCTGTGGTCTTCTGGCTAACTCTTTATGCAGTTTTGGGGTGAGTGACTGAGAAACTTTAGTTTTTCATTGTATTTCTTGATCGTTATTCATATGGGTGTAGATTTCAAGTTTTTGCAGGACAGGTATGTGGGAGAATGATGGTCTTCCTCGGTAGCTGCCACTTTTGTCCACCCTTAGCTACTGGCCTAGCTCAGTGGCACCATTCTCTCTCCATCTGGAGTGGAGCTGGAATTGATCCTGTCCTCTTTCAGCCTGGGAAACAACCTTAGTCCAAGATTGAAAGAAGTTTCTCTTCTTTGATTCTCTCAGAGCCTGAACTTGGAAGTTTAACACCTACAGGCAAGAGGTGAGAGAGGCCTGACCTGTCCTTTTGAGGATTCTTCCCATTTCAAAGTCTCTTTCCCCCATAAGGAATCCAAGAAATGAAAACAAAGTTATCTTTTCCTTTTTGCCACTTGTATTAAGTTTGAGTCCACTCTGCTCAATTTAGGGAGATGTTTGTTATCCTGGCTTAGTAAATACCCGTTCTAAAAGTTAATAAAATCTGGCTAATAAATCAGTGCAAAGCATACCAGTAAGGGCTTATACTTGGAACTTCTACCTACCTCAGGATTATTCCTAGAATACTGAGATTAGTGGTTAGCTGCCTTCTGGGGGGCCAGGCCATGAAATGGAGCAGCCCAGAGTGGCTGCCAACACTTGAAGGAACTGTTTACCTTGGAGAAGGGGAGACCCAAAAGGGATATAATAACCATCCTCAAGTTTTTGAAGGGCTGTCCTGTGGAGGAGGGATTAGGGTGGTATTCTTTGGAAATACCGGGAGCAATAGGGGTAAGGGGGGAGTGAGGAAAGGTTGCAAAGAGGCAGATTTGGATTTAATGTCAGGAAATTTTTCCTGGCAATGAGAGCGGCCCCAAAAATGGGATGGGCTGCCTGGGGAGGTGATGAGTTCTTCATCTTTGGAGGTCTGTTGGTGATATTGTACAAGTGATTTTTGTTTAGGCATGCTTTGAATGAAATGGTCACTTCCATACTCTGAGACTCTCTGAATTGGCTGGATTTATTGATGTGTACTGGGATGGGGGTGTGGAAGGATAGAGGGAGTGGGTGTAGTAGGTACAGTGAGTCAAAGGTAATCCAGGATGCCTTGGAGGGTTTGACTAGGTTCATGTGTGAGGATAGGCCCACTGACAGATGGAGGGAATTCAGGATTGGAAACCAGTTTTTCAGGGAAGATGATGACATCAGTTTCAAATATTTTGCCTTGAAGATGACAGCCAAGCTTCCAAGTGATGTCAACAGACAGCTGAAGATGTAAAACAGGAGATGAGGATTGTGAAGAACCTTCATCAAAGTAGTCATTGGAGCCCTAAACCTCAACAAATCCCCAGAGACAGGAGAGCAAGGACAAGCATCAGAGTGGGAAGGAATCAGGGAGATCCCAGCATCTCTGAAGATCAGTGGAGGAGAAGCACTGACCACAAAAGTCCCTAAAAACTCACAAAGGCAATGTCAAGAAACCCCCAAAGCTGGAGACGATGGTGTTGTGAAGACCCCCTGAAAGAGGGGGAGATCATAGCCAACCAATTACTCTGCACCCCACTTTTGCATCCCCTAAACCAAGCTCTGGATTGTTCATTCTTGGTTCTCAAAGAGGACCCATGCCGCCATAGAGGATGATCTTTGGACTCATGATTCAGATTTCAGTGAGGCAGTTTAGGGACTGAAAACATAAGTGTATACAATGACTTCCCCTAAAGCCCAGGGGCCCAGTGCTGGAGAAAAGAAAAACAAGCTGTTAAAGGCAAGAGGTAGAGTGATTTGTGGAATCATAAATAATCCATTTTCACTATAGTTATGAAGATATTTTTGTAAGAATGAAAAAGGGAATTATGCTCTCTGGTTATTTAAGGTCTATGAGAATACCTTTGACCTCTGAAGGCTGAGATGTTTGGCTGAAATATCCTTGTCCCAATCTCATTCTTTGAGTGATGTCCCCCTGTGGATTCTGGGGTAAAGAAGCTGTGAGGACCCACAGCACCCCCTAGATCAGATAGCTGAGAACTAGGAAAGTATATGCACACACACAGACACACAGACACACACACACACACAATATTCTTCAGACCTGAAGCGTTGGTGGGCACGGTGAGACTTGACATCTCTAAGGCAAAATGATGAAAACAGAAACAAATCCCCCCTCATATCTTATACCCTGGGTTTTCTCTCCCACAGAACGGAAATTATTGAATCTTAATATCTTGAATATCTTAAACTGTATGCAGACTTTAGGGACACCCAGAATGAATAGATACAACAGATATACAGAATAAATACAGGGTATTTTGGTAGAGGGAGGCACCAGCAGCTGGAAGTGGGGCTGGGGTTGAGAATCAGTAAAGGCCTACTGTTGTTCAGTTGTGTCCAATCACTCGATTTGGGGTTTTCTAGGAAGAGATACTGGAGAGCTTGGCCATTTTCTTCTCCAGATCATTTTACAGATGAGGAGAATAAGGTAAACAGGGTTAAGTGACTTGCCCAAGGTCACACAGCTAGAAAGTGTCTGAGGCTGGATTTGAACTCAGGAAGATGAGTCTTCCTGACTCTAGGCCCTGAGCTCTATCCACTGGGCTGCCTAGATGCCCCAGAAGGTCTCCTATAAGGCATTTCAAGAGATGGAAGTGAAATGGGAAGGATTCTGGGAATGGGGAAAATCTAGTCAAAGACAGTAAAGATAGAAAGTGGAATGTCTTGTTCAGGGAAGAGAAGGTGAGTCTGTTCGGTTAAAACAAAAAATATGTGAGGACAAGTGATATAGAGGAGGAATCCTCAGAAGCTATGTTGGGACCAGGTTGTAAAAGACTTTAAAAGCTGAACAGAGAGGCTTGTATTTGATCTTAGGAGTACTGAGGAGCCCCTGGAGTTGGCTCAGTGACATGGGCAGTGCCAGTGATATGGGCAGTGCCAGTGACATTGGGAAAACAACTCTGACAGCTGAGTCAACTGGGGAAAGACCAGAGGCAAGGGAACCGACTGAGAATGTCTGGTGACTGTCCAGGCAGAGATTGACATAAAGGCCAGAGGCAGCCAGGACTGCAAGAAATGATGTTCTCTGGCTGGGGCTGAGCCTGGAATGTTTTGGCCACTGTGATGTCAATTCCAAGGAGGCCAGGAGTCCCAGGATGCCATCGCCTCCAGGCAGGAGTCCAGACAGGCGACTCAGCAGAACGCTGCCAGCTATACTCTCCAAGAGGTAAAAAGTGGCACCAGTGCCTGACTGGTCTAGCTGATGAGTTCCTGCCTCCCAAGGCCCCACCCATCCCCATTCCTGGAGAGGAAAGCCTCCCCCCACCCCCACCCTCCTTAGCTTTCATCCAAAAAGTTCTTTAAATTCCACCTGTTTTAGGAAGCCTCCCTGACTGATAGGAACTGAAGGTTTTCCTCATAGTCCCACCCTGTCTGACTCATTCTTCCATCACTACTGGCTAAATCACTCCAGCCTTCAAACGCTTCCTGTCAGTCTGTGTATGTGAGTCTTTCCCTAAGGAAAAGGCCAGGTAATGTGGGTTTGGGGTGGGGTGGGGAGAGGGCAGAGAGGGGAAGAAGAGACAGACAGACAGAGAGAGAGCTAGAAAAAGAGAGAGAGAGAGAGAGAGAGAGAGAGAGAGAGAGAGAGAGAGAGAAAGAGAATCAAGCACAGAGAGAAGGGAAGGGAAAACAAAGCCTTCCAGCTGCTTTGAGGAAGAATGTCCAGAATCTCAAAGGCCTGTACAAGCTGGCCAGAGTCAACCTGTGCTTAAGCCAGAGTCCCCTGGATAATGCCCTGCTGGACAGGTGGTCATCCAATTTCTGACTGGTAGGACCTTCCACCAAGCTAGTCTAGACTTCTCCAGGGTTCATGAGGATACCCAGGGGCTCCAGTAATCAAAGCATGTTGGGGCTGGAGGCCTCAAGCAGATATATTTCCACTCTTGTCTTGCTGCAATATATGGCCCCTTGGGACATTTATATTTCTCATTTCAGCATAGCAGAGGGGTGGGGAGGAGCAGTTGGCCTCTCTGCCATTTCCTAGTTACCCAGGGACCCAAAGAGAAGCAGGCAGACAGACAGACCTACAGAGAAGTGCCCCTCAGAACCCTTGGAACACTAGTTTCAACCCAGCAGTAAGGTGGGGAAGGGGCTGGACTCAGCCGCCTATGGGATCTTTCCTAGCTTTAGAGCTGTGAGCCTATGATTCTGTGCTTTGTAGGAAGGGATGCAGAGTGAAGAAGGAATACACTACACCATGACTCCAATGATGTAAATGGAAAGACCAGTAAGCGAAACTGAACGGTTTATAGTTAGAATGGAGAAGGTCAGCCCAGGAGAAGAGCTGAGAGAATGTGTCCCTTCACTGCAGAAGCAGGGGACTATGGGTGTGGAATGTTGCCTGTGTTGGCAAGCATAGTCAACTGCTCCACTGGTTTTTCTGAACTGCTTTCTTTTTCTCTTTTAAATTTTTTGTCCAAAGGAGGGCTCACTGAGTAGGGGAGGGGGAGGGATCTGTTCATAAGTGAATGGGTGAAAATAGAGGAACCCTTTCCCTATCCCTCCCTGGACCATTTTCCATGTGCATGTCAAGTAGGGGCAGTATTTTCTACAAGCACACCCAGAGTCCCAGGTGGGCAAAGAATACACAGGAATCCAAAGTATAACTGTAGTAAGGTACATGTATGGGGAGGACACAGGTGAGAGTTAAATGATACAGTGGATAGAGCACTGGTCTTGGAGTTTGGAAGACCTGAGTTTAAACCCAGCATCGGACATTTAATAATTGTGTGACCCTGCACAAGTCGCTTAACCTCTGTTTGCCTCAGTTTCCTCATCTGAAAAGTGGAAATAATAACAACTCCTAGATGCCAAGGTGGTTTTCAGGATCAAATGAGATAATATTTGTAAGTGTTTAGCACATAGTAGGTACCTACAAATGGTAGCTATGATGATGATGATGCCAAGGTAACCCAACACTTGTGACTTTCAGGGCCTTCATGTCCTCTCCCTCTTCAGGCAGTACTGTCACATGTGATGGGAGCTGTTGTACCATTAAGATGGTCTGGTGCTCTGCAGGGTGCAGTTTTCCCACTGAGTTGGTGACTCAGCTGGGCTTTCTCCCATACCTCAGCTGTTTGGGCCGATCTGTTGATTGGGCAGTGACTGCCAGAGCAGGCTGTTCTGCCGCTGGGCTCTTCCCAGACTGTGGCGTCTCTTTTGGATGGCTTGATAATAATGGCAGGCATTTCCAGAGATATTTAAGGGTAACAAGGCACTTGGAGGACACTCTGATAATGAAGTGACTTACCCAGATATTGGTCTTCCTGACTCTAGGTCCAGAGTTCTGCTAGTCTCCTGGGCTCATTTTTCAATGGGAATTGTAGTCTTTTCCCACTGGTGGTACTACACTCTCCTACTCTGCTCTAGTCATTGGTAAGCCTATGAGGCAGATGATGGGGGATGGCAGTATTGGAGGGGGAGGAATATGACAGGGTAAGAGTGAGAGTGAAGTGGTGAGTGGAGGTGGTAAGGGATGATAAGGCCATATGGTATGATCGCAGAGGTGTGTAAGATAGGGGGTGGGAAGGAGAGGTAGAGGGTGGATGTAGACTCTAGAGGATGGCAGTATGTCCGAAGGGGTGTTCTACAGAAGGTGACTACTTTTCCCCCTTTGTTTTGAATCTACCTTTGCCCAACCTCAGGTGAGTTCTCTCCAACTCTGGTAGACCTCTATCATCCAGAAAGTGTTCATCTGGGGAAAAGGAGCCCAGGCAGAGAGGTTCTAAGAAACAAAAGGCCCACCTTGAGCGAGGTATGTGAGTCAGCTTCTGGGAGGGGGCCCTGACCCCACCCCATTCTGAGAAAAGAAGAATGTGTGGAGGTAAGGATTGTGTTCATCCTTCGTTGCTGAAGACCATGCCATCAGAGAAATGATGACATGACTTGCACTTGACTTCATTTTGAGTGAAAGAGGGCTGTGCAAGGTCACCAGTCTCACTCCTCCTCCACAGCCATCTGAATTCAGTGACCAGATATTCATCAGGATGACTGGAGATGACCCAGGATGCACTGGGACACCTTGGAGAAGGGAGGTAAAGGAAAGAGCCCTGGAACTGACAACCCCAAGGCAGAAAGAGGGAAGGGGTTTAGGCCTGGACCGGGGAGGTGTTTGAACCAAAGGAGCTAAATCAGCCTGTGGCCCAGGAGAAAGGTAGGGCTTTGACCTCAGGCTGGGTCCTTGAAGCATTTATGAGCCCTAGCTGATGCCTCAGGACTCCCTGCTAGCAGAGGCAGGCATATGTTCTGTGAGGCCTAAGACCCAGGGCAGCCAAACAAGCAGGACTTTTGAGGGTTTGTCTGCAGAGTTAAAAATCCCAATAAACAAAGCCATCAGGAGAGCAGCTGCTTCTAAGAAGTGCCCTCAACATCACTGAATCCTGGACCCCTACCTGAAATAGACCCTGTCAAGTAGGTATCCATTTCTGCTCCCAGACTTCCAAGGACAGGGAAGGTCACTGCCTTCTGAGGCAGTTTTTTCCACTCTGTGACAGCTTCAGGTCAGGAAGCTTTGCTTGTTCTTTCTGCTAATTCAGCTCTTTGGGGATAATTAGAACAAGTCTAGTACTTCCTTCAAATACTTGAAGGAACAGCTACAATGTTCCCTCTGAACCTTTTCTCCTTCAGAGTTCCTGGATCAGACCCTTCTCCATTTCAGAGGATGGACTTTGTTCTCCATGAAGATGTGATCGGGTCAGTGGCCAACAGCCTGCAGAAGACATGGAGAAGCCAACCAAGGCCATGATCAACTTGGGCATAGGAAGGGGCCAGCTCCAGGAGGACATGAGTAGCAAACCTGATTATTCCTTGCCAGGAAGTGCCTTCTTGCTCTCCTTTGCTACAGCCGCAGCTTTAACATACACTTTGTGTAGATGCTATAACTGTCCCTCAAGCTCAGCTGGCACCTACTGGACTATATCTCTTCTTTCTTCCATATCAGCTTTCAGGAAAGTTCCTACACAGAAAGTAGACCCTTTGGCTAAGTCTTTAAAAGGTTTTGGCACCTTGGACAATGACAGATTAGCTGCTATTCCATGAGAAACAAGGGAGGAAATGACTTTTATCTATGAGGAGTTTGAGAGATGGAAAGGTTTTTGTTTTTTAAAAATTATTATTTATTCCTCCCATTACATGTAAAAGCAATTTTCAAAATTCATTTTTTGAAATGTTGCATTCCAAATTCTCTCCATCCCTCCTATCTCTTCCCCCTCATTGAGAAGGCAAGTAATTTGATGTAGGTTATACATGTGCAATCATGCAAAACATATTTCCATGTTAGTCATGTTAGGAAAGAAAACAGTTTTTAAAAAAAGAAAAATAAAGTTTAAAAAGCATGTTTTGTTCTACATTCAGAGTACATCAGTTCTTTCTCTGAATGTGGACAGAATTTTTCATCATAAATTCTTTAAAATCATCTTGGATCATTGTATTGCTGAGAACAGCGAAGTCATTCACAGTTGATACAGTACAATATTGCTGTTACTGTATATAGTGTTCTCCCAATTCCGCTCATTTCACTTTGCATCAGTTCATGTAAGTCTTTCCAGGTTTTTCTGAAACCCTCCTGCTCATCATTTCTTATAGCACAACAGTATTCTATCACAATTATATATCACAACTTATTCAACCATTCCCCAATGGATGGGCATTCTCTCAATTTCCAATTCTTTGCCACCTCTAAAAGAACTTTTATAAAATTTTTTGTACATCTAGGCCCTTTTCCTTTTATTTAAAGTCTCCTTGGGATACTGACCTAACTGTGGTATTGTGGAGTCAAAGGATATTTATTGTTTTACAGCCCTTTGGGCATAGTTCCAAATTGCTCTCCAGAGTGGTTCAAACAGTTCACAACTCTGTGAACAGTGCATTAATGTCTCAATTTTTCCATATACCCTCCAATATTTGTCATTTTCCTTCTCTGTCATATTAGTCAATTTGATAGGTGACAGGGAGTACTCAGAGTTGTTTTAATTTGCATTTTTCTCATCAATAGAGATTCAGAGTATTTTTATACAACTATAGATATCTTTGATTACTTTGTCTGAAAACTGCCCGTTCATACTCTTTGACCACTTATCAATTAGAGAATGACTCTTATTTTTATAAATTTGACTCAATTCTCTATATATTTGAGAAATGAAGCTTTTATAAGAGATACTGTAAAATTCTTTTCACAATCTTTATGATTGCTAACTGTATTTCCCTCCTTCCTATTCCTCTTCCCATTTATTCTACTCTTTTTTCTTTACCCTGTCTCTACTCAAAAGTGTTCTCTTCTAACCACCACCTTCCCAAATCCACCTTCCCTTCTTTTCAGCTTCCCCACACATGCACTTCTCTTATCCTCTTTCCCTCCTACTTTCCTGTAGAGTAATATAGATTTCTATACCCAACTGAGTATGTATATTATTTCCTCTTGGAGCCAATTCCAGTGAAAGTAAGGTTCAAGTGCTACCCCTCCCCCACATCTCTCAAATTTCCCCTTACTGTAAAGGCTCTTTCATGAATCTTTGCCTTCTGTGTAGACTCCTTCTAACTACCCTAATAATGAGAAAGTTCTTAGGAATTACAAGTATCATCTCATGTAGGAATATAATCAACTTAACCTTATTGAATACTTTATGATTTCTCTTTCCTGTTTATTTTTTATGCTTCTCTTGAGTCTTGCATTTGAAAGTCAAATTTTCTATTCAGTTCTGGTCTTTTCATTAGGAATGCTTGTAAGTCCTCTGTTTCTCTGAATGTTCATTTTTCCCCCTGAAGAATTATATTCAGTGTTGCTGGGTAAATGATTCTTAGTTGTAATCCTAGCTCCTTTGCACTCCAGAATATTATATTCCAAGCCAACCAATCTTTTAATGTAGAGAGCTCTGGAATTTGGTTGTAATATTCCTGGCAGTTTTTATTTTGAGTTCTCTTTCAGGAGATAATTGGTGGATTCTTTCCATTTCTATTTTACTCTCTGGTTTTAGAAGATCAAGACAGTTTTCTATGATAATTTTGCAAAAGATAATGTTGAGGCTCTTTTTTCCATTATGGCTTTCAGGTAGTACAGTAATTCTTAAATTATCTCTCCTTGATCTGTTTGATCTGTTTCCCAGGTCACCTGTTTTTCCAATGAGATAGTTCACATTTTCTTCTATTTTTTCATTCTTTAGATTTTGCTTTATTGCTTCTTGATGTCTTATGGAGTCACTAGCTTTTACTTGCCCAATTCTAATTTTTAATTAATTATTTTCTTCAGTAAACTTTTATACCTCCTTTTTCCATTTGGTCACTTTTGCTTTTTAAAGTGTTCTTCCCTTCAGTGGATTTTTGTGCCTCTTTTACAATTTGGCCTAGTCTGTTTTTTAAGGTGTCACTCTCTTTAGTATTTTTATGCCTCTTTTACCAAGCTGTTGTTGACTCTTTTTTCATGATTTCCTTGTATCACTGTCCTTTCTATTCCCAATTTTTTCTTCTACCTCTCTTACTTTATTTTCAGAATCCTTTTGGAGCTCTTCCAGGAATTCCTTTTGGGCCTGAGAACAATTCACATATTTCTTTGAGACTTTAGATGGGGCAGTTTTGACTTTATTGTCTTCTGAGTTTGTGTTTTTATCTTCCTCATCATCATAGTAACTTTCTGTGATTTGGATTTTTTTGTTGTTTCTTCATTTTTTTCTTCCTATTTCTTGCCTTTACTTTTATATTAGAGTTTATATTAAACCTCTGCTACTGGGGTGGTGGGGGCACTGTCCCAAGCTTCAAGATTTTTGCACAGCAAGTTTTGAGAGTCTGTAAGTTTTCAGTTCTTCCAAGATGGTATGATACAAGGAGAAGTATGTTTACTACTGTCTTTACCTATGCTCTAGTCTGTGAGTGCCCACAAGCACTATTTTCTTTCCTGAAACTGTGACCAGGGTCCCCTGCTCTCCAAGCTTCAAGCTCTGGTATATTAATATTCCTCCTCTCCCTGGGAATATGACTCAGGTCTGTGACCCAGATCTACAGATGGCAATACAACAGAGTCCTACATCCAGTGCCAGCAAGGGACTCCTGTGATCTCCTTATGACCAGTTGTCTGATCCCCTTACAATCTATGAGATGAGAGGTCTGGAAACAGTTACTACATCATTGATTTGGCCACTCCCAAGGCCCGCTGCTGGTTTGCTGGGGGTGTGGCCTGTCAGCACTCCACTCTTAATCTGGTGCTCTAGACCTTTTCTACTGACCATCAAAGTTGTCTTGGGCTGGAAACTTGTTTCAATCCATCCTTTTGTGTATTCTGCAGCTCCAGAATTTGTTGTGACACATTATTTAAAGTTGTTTGGAGGGGAATTTGGGAGAGCTTAAGCGAATTTTTGCCTTTTCTCCACCGAGAAGGAAGGTTTTTACTGCTATTTGTCAAGAGACTGAGTTGGAACTACTAAGAGAAAGCTGTGAGAAGACAAAGAGAAAGGAGATGAAGAGAACTGTTTTCATTCTTAATCTCATAGCAATTCATGCTCTGGGGTAACTCTTCCAACTCCCACTCCCATTGATGAGTATCCCCAGAGTATGGCTATTTCCTATCCCCTCATAGTCTAGAGGTATCTCTGAGGTATTGGCAGTGCCTTTCTAATTCTTTTGCCTCAAGCTTCCATCCCAGCATGTTCTCCTCAATATTAATCACCAATGATTAGCATTCCCATGTCTTCAACCAAAGGGGCAGCCAGGTGGCACAGTGGATAGAATGCCAGGCCTCGAGTCTGGAAGACTCCTTTTCTTGAGTTCAAATCCAGACTCAGACATGTCCCAACTATGTAGCTCCTAACTATGTAACCCTGGGCAAGTCACTTGACCCTGTTTGTCTCAGTTTCCTCATCTGTAAAATGAACTGAAGAAGGAAACAGCAAACTGTATCACTGCCAAGAAAACTCCAAAAAAAAGTCTTCAACCAATTTGCATCAACTGACTTTTACAAAGGGATATTTACTGAGAAGTTATAGCAAGAAAATACATCCAAAACATGTCTCCTTGGACTCATTGCACACTCTCCTAGTTGTTCCTTCACTTGTAGGACCTAGTGTTGAGTCACTGCTAGGCTGCATCATGCTGATCACTTGGGCTTCCGAATTGTTGGGTTTGGCTGCTCTAGTATGGAGTCCTGTCACTGAACAGCTTGCTCTTTCGACATTTTAAAACTCACAAGGTCACAGCCTAATCTATTCTGTTCCCAATATTTCTTCATCTAAGAGAGGATATGACAAAAGGGATAGAAGCAACAGTGGGGTTACGTAGGCATGGCTTCATGTCAGATTGGATGAAGAGAGCTCAGCTGGCACTAGTTTCTCCCTTTTTCTCCTCTTTCTCCTGCCTCTCCCCTCTCTCCTCTTCCCTCTCCTCTCTCTCTCTGTCTGTGACTCCCTCCCTCTTCCTCTCCCTTTTCCTCTCCTTCTTCATCTTCCACTCTGCCTCTCCCTTTATCTTTCCCTTCCTGCCTCTTCATTTGAATGCTGCCAGACAGGCAGGATGCAGACCTCACTTTGGCTGATTTTGGAAATGCACACCCAGATCCAACTCTGCAGCCAATTAAAAGTCCTGTCCTTCACCACAAAGCACACAGAGAGGAAACAGTTACCAAGTATCTGTACACACTACAAATTCCAGGAAGAGGACCGCACCAGGAAACTGTGCTTCGCGTGGTCAGAAAAAAAAAAGACTTCTTATTGGATAGCCCTCCATGACATTGTAAAGAAACATTATAAAGAGAATTCTTGAGAGGCCTTGGTTGCTCTTTTGAGTTGGTACTTTGTTTTCAGAATTGAGAAGTCAGCAGTTAACGGGATGGTTAGAGGTGACTCTGGCTGTGATCTTTCTCAGTTGAAACATTATAAATAATTATGTCTTTGTTTTATTATTTGTTACACTGTTAATAAATTATAGAGCCAGTAACTTTGATATTTAAGCCTGGAAGACTGGAAACTTTGATGTGCTGTGAGTGCTGAGCAACTGCTTGTGGGAAAAGAGATTTCTCCAGTACGGTGGGGGGCTTAGAGATAATGCTTAATTAAGGAAAAAGCTATTGCAACTTTAGTAATTAATAAGGGAATAACCAAACATGAATTACTTAAATCTCAAGATAATAAGGATGAATATGTTTACAAGAAAAGTAGCAGGCAGGAATAATCGCTTTCCTACTGTTATGTCAACTATAAAATGAGGAGCATAACAGCATTATACAGTTATTGTGAAGTTCAAATGAAATGATATGTGTAAAGTGCTTATTGTAAATAATAGCACCTGGAGCACAGTGGGTGTTTAATACATATATGTTCTCTTCCTCTTCCTCTTCCTATGGTGCTAAGTCCTTTATAGATATATCATTTCAACCTCATTACAACCTTGTTAAGTAGGTGCTTATTGTGGTCCTCATTTTACAGGGTTTAAGTGACTCATCTAGGATCACCCAGCTGATAAGTGTCTGGGACTGAATTTGAATTCAGGTCTTAATAGCCCAGTGCTCCATCTACTGTACCACTTAGTTGCCTATAAAAACTTGATGACTTTGTAAAATATTTTTTAAAAAATATTATTTATTTTTAGTTTTCAGCATTCACTTCCATAAGATATTGAGTTCCAAATTTTCTCCCCATCTGTCTCCTCCCCCACCCCAAGATGTCGTGCAATCTGATTTAAGCTCTACTTACACTTTCATATTGAACTTATTTTCATATTAGTCATGTTGTAAAGAAGAATTAGAACCAATAGGAGAAACTATGAGAAAGAAGAAACAAATAAGAAAAGAAAGAGAAAGAGACCAAATCATCTGCTTCCATCTGCCTTCAGACTCCATAGTTCTTTTTCTGGATTAGATGCATTTTCCATCCTGAGTCCTCTGGAGCTGTCTCAGTTCTTGCATTGCTAAGAAGAGATATAAGTCTGCCAAAGTTAGTCATTGGTTCTCTTGGTTCCACTCACTTCATTCAGCATCAGTTCATTCAAGTCTTTCCAGGATTTTTCTGAAGTCTGAATGTTCAATCACTTTTTATATCATAATAGTAATCCATTACATTCATATACCACAACTTGTTCAGCCATTTCCCAACTGATGGGCATTCCCTCAATTTCCAATTCTTTCCCACCACAAAAAGAGCTGGTATAAATATTTTTGTATATGTAAGTCATTTTCCCATTTGTATGATCTCTTTGGGATACAGACCTAGAAGTGGTATTGCTGGGTCAAAGGCTATGCACATTTTTATTTTTATATGTTTATTTGTTTTTAGTTTTCAACATTCATTTCCACAAAATTTTGAGTTCCAAATTTTCTCCTCATCTCTCCCCTCCCCCCACCCCAAAACACCGTGCATTCTAATTACCCTTTTCCCAATCTACCTTCCCTTCTATCATACACCTCCCTTCCCTTATCCCTGTCTTCATTCTTTTCTTGTAGTGCAAGATAGATTTCTATACCCCATTACCTGTATTTCTTGTTTCCCAGTTGTGTGCAAAAACAATTCTCAATATTTGTTCCTAAAACTTTGAGTTCCAATTTCTCTTCCTTTCTCCCCCCCTCCACCCATCCCCACTGAGAAGGCAAGCAATTCAATATAGGCTATATATGTGTAGTTTTGCAAAAGACTTCCATAATAGTCATGTTGTGTAAGACTCACTATATTCCCTCCATCCTCTCCTGCCCCTCATTTATTCTATTCTCTCTTTTGACTTTGTCCCTCTCCAAAAGTGTTTACTTCTAATTATTCCCTCCTCCCATTTGGCCTCCCTTCTATCATCCCCCTCACCCCACTTATCCCCTTCTCCCCTACTTTCCTGTAGTGTAAGATAGAATTTTCATACCAAATTGAGTGAGCATGTTATTCCATCCTTAAGCCAAATGTGATAAGAGTAAGATTCACTTTTTCCCTCTCACCTCCCCCTTTCTCCCCTCCATTGGAAAAGTTTTTTCTTGCCTCTTTTGTGAGAGATAATTTTCCCAATTCCATTTCTCCCTTTCTCCTCCCAATATATTTCTGTCTCATCCCTTAATTTTACTTTTTTAGATATCATCCCTTCCTATTCAACTCATCCTGTGCTCTCTATGAGTGTGTGTGTGTGTGTGTGTGTAATCCCTCTAACTACCCAAGAACTTTCAAGGGTTACAAATATTATCTTTCCATGTAGAAATGTAAACAGTTCAACTTTAGTAAGTCCCTTATGATTTCTCTTTCCTGTTTACCTTTTCATGCTTCTTTTGATTCTTGTGTTTGAAAGTCAAATTTTCTACGCAGCTCTCATCTTTTCATTAAGAAAGCTTGAAAGTCCTCTCTTTCATTGAATGACCATTTTTTTCCCCTGAAGTATTATACACAGTTTTGCTGGGTAGGTGATTCTTAGTTTTAATCCAGGTTTCTTTGACTTCTGAAATATCATATTCCACACCCTTTGATCCCTTAATGTAGAAGATGCTAGATCTTGTGTTATCCTGATTGTATTTCCATAATACTCAAAGTGTTTCTTTCTATCTGCCTGTAATATTTTCTCCTTGACTAGGGAGCTCTGGAATTTGGCTACAGTATTCCTAGGAGTTTCTCTTTTTCGATCTCTTTCAGGAGGTGATCAGTGGATTCTTTCAATATTTATTTTACCCTCTGGTTCTAGAATATCATGGCAGTTTTCCTTGATAATTTCATGAAATATGATGTCTAGGCTCTTTTTTTGATCATGGCTTTCAAGTAGTCCCATAATTTTTAAATTGCCTCTCCT
>CM053770.1:665368722-665400507 GCA_028658325.1 Potorous gilbertii
ATTGAGTTAGCCTATTTTTAAAGGTGTTATTTTCTTCAGCATTTTTTGGGGGTTTCCTTCAGCAGGTTGTTGACTCACTTTTCATGATTTTCTTGCATTACTCTCATTTCTCTTCCCAATTTTTCCTCCACCTCTCTTACTTGATTTTCAATTCTTTTTGAGTTCTTCCATGGCCTGAGACTATTGCATATTTATTTTAGAGGTTTTGGATGCAGAAGCATTCACTTTTAGGTTTCCTTCTGATGATATGCATTGTTTTTACTCACCTGAAAGGATGGAAGAAAATATCTGTTCACCAAGAAAGTAATCTTCTGTAGTCTTATTTTTTCCCCTTTTCTGGGCATTTTCCCAGCCAGTTACTTGATTTTTGAGTCCCTTGTCAAGAGGAGGGTATATTCTGGGGACCTGCAAGTTCTTAGTTCCTCCAAGGTGGAACAATCAAGGGAGAGGAGTTCACTACTCTCCTGGCCTGCCCTGTGATCTGGAAACAACCACCAACTTTTCTGCCCAGGATCTGTGAGAAGACTTCCCTCTCCAGAGCCTCCACCAGCTCTACCACACCAGTCAGCAATCCTCCTCATCCCAGGACGGGCACTCAGAACTGAGATCCAGATCGACTGTGTGATTCCCCCGGGGTCTTTAGGCTGAGGGCTCCTAAAATGGATGATGTGCCGCAGTGACTGCTGCTGCCCTGGGGCCACCAAGGCCAAACCATGTTCCCTTCCCACCCAGGTGAAAAAGCTTTCTCATTGACCTTTGAAAGTGTCTCTGGTGTTTGTGGGTTGAGGGATCTGGGAACCGCAGCTACTGCCAGGGATTCCGCCCCCTGAGGCCTGCTCCAGTCCTGTCCCTGCCAACACACGGCCAAGGCTGAGCTGTGTTTCACTCTACGCCTGGTGCAATAGACCTTTCCTGTTGGTCTTCCAGGCTACTTTGGGCTGGAAATCTCTTTTGCTCTGTCGTTTTGCAGATTCTGCCTCTCTAGAATTTGTTTAGAGTCATTTTTTACAAATATTTTAGGGGCTATGGCAGGGAGCTTCTACAGGTCTGTCCTTCTACTCCGCCATCTTGGCTCCACCCTAGCATGTACATTTTTATAGCCCTTTGGGTATAGTTCCAAGTTGCTCTCCAGATTGGTTAGATCAGTTCACAACTCCACCAACAATGTATTAGTGTTCCAATTTTCCCATATCTTCTCCAGCATTTATAATTTTCCTGTTTTGTCATGTTAGTCAATCTAATAGGTGTGGTGTGGTACCTCAGAGTTGAAAAACCTGATTTCTTCTTATTAGAGAAGTACATTCTTTGGTAGGATCATCATCATCCTTATCCCACCCACTTTGGATGGGGTTCCCCCAACGTTCTCTTTTCTCCTCTCTCTGTGTTTCTGTCTCTCTGTGTCTCTATCTCTGTCTCTCTCTGTCTCTCTCTCTCTCTTGCACTGATTAGCTATGTGTATGATTCCCAAACCTACATATTGAGTTGTTATGTCTCTACTAAGTTTAGTCTGTCTCCAACTGAACATCCTACAGATGTCTTGCATTCAACTCATCCAAAAGAGAAATCATTGACTTCTCCTGACACACACAGCGTTCCTAACTTCCCTGTTTCTATCAGAGACACCACCACCCATTCTCTTAGGCCCCCTATTTAATTTCACAATGATGTGCACTGTGTGTGGAGGGTCCTTCTACCAGTCAAGTGGCTTCTCTCTATTTTCCAAGTACAGGCTGAATTTCCTGAGAGAGAAACTCAGTGGACTCAAGTAATGCTTCTCCACACTCCAGATTATGAGGGACAAGGAAGTGTTCCTAAAAATATACAAGAGAAATGGGGCTTCAGTGGGGAGGAGGAGGATCTAAGTGGACAAGGGCAAACTTGACCCTTGTCACAAATTGGAAGGTAGAAGACTATAACACAGAGGTGTGAGGGGAAGAAAGGAAGAGGGTAGAGTCAGTCTCAAGACGAATTTGGGGCTCTTCTTTGTAAATGCAGAGAAAATAAAATTTCAACTTAAAAGGAAACTAAAATGAAGCAAGATCTTCATGACTTGACTGAATTTTCTAGGGCTCTGACTTTTAAACTAGAAGTAGTTGTAGTTTTAATCTAATAGCCTTTGTGCCAGTGTTAGTGGAAGCTACAAATAAAATCTTGGTTTCCAAACCTGAGCCTTTTGTTTGCCATTAAAAATGCAGAAAGAGATACCAAACTGGTAGAAAGAATGTTGATGGAATGGTGTGGGCCAGCATTAAGGGTGGAGTTAGTGTCAGAGCTACTTTAGGGAGAGGTTTCAGACTCAGAAGACATGTGAAGAGAAAGACTTGGGAAGCTGCAGATATGTAGGGGAAGCTGGCTCCTCAGTATGTCCTTGATTCTTAGTTCACCTTCCTAGAGTGTTTGGAGACGTTGCCTTTGAGTGGTACTGGGCCCTATCTCTGACTTTGAACATAAGTGAAGAGCTCGTGTACTTCTGTGTATTGTCTGGTCTATTTTAGTCTATGTAATTTCTCCAATCTCTCTTTTCGTTTTGTTTAAATTAATGTGTTTTCTCATTATTTGGATATTTGGGATGATCTTTTGTGAACTAGTTATTTGGAGGAAAGAATAGGTGGGTTAGTCAGTTAATAAACATTTATTAAGTGCCAGTCACTGGGCTAAGCACTCAGGATGCCAATGCACTCACTGCCAGGCAGTGAGTAGTGACTACTAAGTCACTACTAAGGGGTAATGACCAGGTAAACATTTTGTTAGGAACAAGATTTGTACCCAGCAAATAAATATGAATCTGGCCTGATACTCTTCTCGAAGATAAGTCAGGATCTAAGGAGCAAGTGCCTAGCCACAGACCTTCTCATTCCCCCTGTAAGATAGAAACCATAGTACCTCTTGGAAAATAGTGGGCATCAGTCCTCAATAAAATCTCATACTTGGATTAGAAGTGGTCTGACTCTGAATTCTTTGAGATGAGGCCACCACAACATCTCATGAAACTACAACAGTGTCAGTTTACATACGTCTTCTGAAACCATCCTGTTTGTCATTTCTTATAGCACAGGAGTATTCCATGGGCATCCCCTCAATTTCCAGTTCTTGGCCACTACCAAAAATTGCTGCTAGAAATATTTTTGTACATATAGGTCCTTTCTCATTGCCTTTGACTTCTTTGAAATACAGACCTAGTAATGGTATTGCTGGGTCTAGACCAAGGGTTCTTAACCTGGGTCCTATCATCTGGGGTTTTTTTATAATGATATTTCAATATAATTGGTTTCCTTTGCACTATTATGTACTTTATTTTATGCATTTACAAACATTATTTTGAGAAGGGATCTATAAGCTTTATTACAAGCCAAATGGGTTCAGGCCACAAAAAAGAGTAAGTAATCCTTGAAAGTTGTTGGATGAGCTCAAATATTGTTGTATCATATTAGTCCCATTTTGTGGGACATTTTGTGAGTTGTCTAAAAAAATAACAAACTAAGTCAGAACCCAGAGGTTCAAGTATCTAAGAGCATAGAAAAGAAGTTTTTCAGTCAAGTTCCTGAAAAGGAATCATTTGGTGGGAGGAAGAAAAGAACCCTGGCCCTGGCCCTTGCCCTAGCCCACCATGACCTCAGTTTTCCTCTCTCTCATTCACCCTGAGCAAGCCAGAGAAGGATGTCTTGAACTTTGTACAAATAGAGGATCTGGAATTTTTCATTGGCATTTTAATGGTGACTCTAGGACAGTGATGGCTGCCTTAGGACCCAGGGACACACTAGACACAGGGAGAGATGCAACTGCAAAGCTCCCTAAGGGCAACCTCTTGAGGACTCCAGGGAAAGGACTTCTGAGAGCTGTGAGTTACCCTTTAGAGGTCTCTAAACTTAAACCCACTTTGCCCTGGACTCTGTATGTATTTGTGGGTGTCACAGATCTTTGGGAGAGAGAGGTTTTGTAATAGCTGTTCCTACCTTACTACCTTTCAAAGAAGCTTACTTAATTCGGACTCATTGATAGAAACTGATAATAACAGTGGGGCTCACGAGATACAGCGTTTGAAATACAAAGTCCTCCCCTCCAATCCCTCGAGACTAACCCTCTGAGGAGGGGAAGGAAATGAGTATTTATTTGGTGCTTGTTATTACTAGGCACAAAGCACCTTGACAAGCGTTTCATTTGATCCTCACAACAATCCTGGAATGTACGTAATATGATTGTATATTTTATAGTTGAGGCAACTGGCATAAGCAGGGGTTAAGTGACTTTCCCAGGGTCATACAACTATTATGTATCTGAAGCTAGATTTGAACTAAGGTCTTTCTGACTTCAAAACCAATGCTGCACTAGAAAATGTTAATATATGACTAGGTACAATTAGTCCTCTTATCATCATTTACTATCTTTGTAATTTGCTTTATCTTTCTCACAGGGGGCCATCTCCACTTGTTCTGATCTATATCTGGCCATCTGGACTCCTTCCAGAGGAGAAAGGCTGGTGACCTTGCACGGCCCTCCCTCACTTAGATCAGATTCACTTTCAAGTCATGGCATCATCTTGTTGATTTCAAGGTCCTCTTTGAGAATGAAGAGCAAGCAACAACATCTTTCTCATAACCCGGAGTCCTTGAAGCTATATACTATTGACTGTCATGATCTAACAGGGCAAATGTATTTTAAAACTTTTTATTTATTTTTAACATATTTTTAAATTTGGGGTTCCAAATGTCCCCTCTCCATTTAGTGCCTCTCCCACCCAGTAAGAAGGCAAGCAATATATCAGTTACATATATGAAATCACGCAAAGCGTATTTCCATATTGGTGGTGTTTAGTCATTTTTAGTCATGTCTGATTTTTGTGGCCCCATTTTGTGTCCTGGCAAAGATACTGGAGTGATTTGCCACTTCCTTCTCCCGCTCATTTTATAGATAAGGAAACTCAGGCAAACATAGTTAAGTGACTTGCCCAGGGTTCATAGCTAGGAAGTGTCTGGGCCGGATTTGAACTCAAGTCTTCCTGACCCTCTATTCACTGTACCCTCTAGTTGTTCTATTTTCATATTAGCTGTGTTGAAGAGGGGAAAAAAGGCATGAAAAATAAAGAAAGTGAAAAAGTATGCTTCAAGCTGCACTCAGAATTCATCGGTTTTCTCTCTGGAGATAGACAGCATTTTTCATGATGAGTCCTTTGGAAGTGTTTTGGATCATCATATTCATCAGAGTAGCTAAGGCTCTCACAGTGGATCATCATTACAATATTGCTGTTACTGTGTATAACAATCTTCTGGTTCTGCTCACTTCATTTTGCATCAGTGCATATAAGTCTTCCCAGGTTTTTTTTGAGAGCATCCTGTTTATTATTTCTTATCACACAATAGTATTTCATCATACAATCATACACTACAACTCATTCAGTCATTTCCCAATGAGCATCCCCTCAATTTCTGATTCTTTGCCATCAGAAAAAATAGCTGTTACAAATATTTTTGTACATATAGATCCTTTCCTTTTTCTTTGATCTCTTTGGGATACAGAGTTAGTCATAGGATTGTTGGGTCAAAGGGTATAGATCATTTTATAGCCCATTGGGCAAAGTTCCAAATTGTTTTCTGGAATGGTTATACTAGTTTGCAATTCCACCAACAGTGCATTCATGTCCTTGCTTTTCCACATTCCCTTGACATTTGTCATTTTCCTCTTCTGCAACGTTAGCCAATCTGATAAGTGTGAAGTGATACCTCCAAGTTATCTCAATTTGCATTTCTCTGATCAATAGTAATTTAGAGCATTTTAAAAATATGACTTTGATTTCTTTTCAAAATTGTCTGCTTTTATCCTTTGACCATTTTTCATTTGGAGTTTCTCTTATTTTTATAAATTTGACTACTTCTTTATATATTTATAAATGAGACCTTTATTAGAGAAACTTACAATAGAATTTTCCCCCACTTTCCTGCTTTTTTTCTAATTTTGGCTGCATTGGTTTTGTTTGTGCAAAACCTTTTAAATTTTATGTAGTCAAAATTATCCATTATACTTCTTGAGATCCTATCTCTTGTTTGGTCATAAACTCTTTCCTTATCCGTAGACCTGACAGGTAAAAATTTCCATGTTCTCTGAATTTATTTGTGATTCCACACTTTATGTCTAATTCATGTGTTGGCAAAGAATTGGAAACTTAGATGTCCATCCATTAGAAATGGCTGAACAATTTGATATATGATTGTTATGGAATACTAATGTGCTAATAAGAAATGATAAGCAGGATGTTCTCAGAAAAGCTTGGGAAGACTTTCATGAACTGACACAAAGTAAAGTGAGCAGAACCAGGAGAACATTGTACACAGTAATAGCAATATTGTAATGATGCTCAATTGTGAAAGACTTAATTACTCTGATCAATACAGTAATCCAGCACAATTTTGAAGCACTCACAGTGAAAAATGCCTTCTACTTGTAGAGAAAGAATTAAATGGAGTCTGAATACAGACCAAAGAATACTATTTTTCACTTTATTTTTGTGGGGTTTCTTTCACAACATGAATAATATGGAAATATGTTTTGGATGATTGCACATGTATAACATGTATCAAATTTCTTGCCTTCTCAATGAGGAGGGAGGAGAGGGAAGGAAAGAGAGCATTTGGAACTCAAAATTTTAAAAAAGAATGTTAAAAATTATTTTTACATGTAATTGGGAAAAATAAAATATAGGGAATAAAATGTGATATTAAAATATAAACTATGAATAAATATAAACAAACAAAATGAAATTATAATAAAATAAAATATTATTTATAGGGAAAACATTTCTAGATCACATACCTATTTTTATCTTATCTTAGTACACAGTATGAGACTTAGGTCTGTTCCTCGTTTCTGCTAAATTACTTTCCAGTTTCCCCAGCAGATTTTGTCAAAGAGTAATTTCTTGACCCAAAAGTTTAGGTCTTTGGGTTATCAAACACTAGATTATTATGGTCATTTATACTGTGTATTGTATATTTAATCTCGTCCACTGATCCATCACTCTATTTCTTAGGTAGCACCAGATTATTTTGATTACTTCTACTGACAAACATACTTTTGACATGTTTTCTTTTTCTGTTATAGACATACTGTTCTTGATTGGTTTAATGTAAGATTTATCCTCTGGGGTAATTTTTGGATCTTTCTAGGAGTCCCTTTGATAAAGGTTATTTAAATCATCAGACTTCTTATGTCAATCTGTGATTTCTTGGCTGGTAAAGGAGAATGTATGATGGTCAAGGAATCCTCTAAATCAGTATCTGGTAAGTTAATGAATATGTATTTCAAGTTCAGCTTGAAGGTACAGTAGATAGAATTCTGGGCCTGGAATCAGGACTTGAGTTCAAATCTAGTCTCAGACACTAACTACATTACTTTGGAAAAGTCACTTAATGCTGTCTGCTTTCATTCCTCATCTGTAAAATGAGCCAGAAAAGAAAATGACAAACTACTCCCAAATCTTTGCCATATGGCTGAAACAACTCAACAACAACAAACGTATTTCAAATATATCTGAATCCTAAATCCACTGCTAAAGACTCAATTTATGAATTATGAATTAAGGACTCACGCCAAAGAAGAAGGAGAAGGAGGCTTTGAGGAGGAAACAGCTCCCTAAGGTAGAATAAAATTAAGCACTGGAAGGTGAGAGATCACCCAAAAACTATCATAAGATGACAAGTGTAGCAGTAGTCAGTGACTCCCTGTCAGAGGTATGGAGATAATGCTGTGTCTCCCACACCATACAGTCCCAGTTCCCAGCTCCAGATCTCAAAAGTTCACACCAACTCACTCAACTCAATGCTGCACATGGGCTCTTTGAAATGCTCACATTCCCAATCCTCTCATCAGTTGGAGGACTTGGATCTAGGAAGCAAATCCTTGAATTTCCCTTTCAGGTTGAATTCAAGTGTCATTGCCAATGGGGCAAGGAGAGATACATCCTCTGCTGCCCCATGCTGCATTTAGTAAAAGGCCCAAGGGGAAAGATGAAAGTGACCGCAGGTGTTGGGTGATCCTCTCAGCTCTTCCTTACAAGTCCCCTGTGTGGTATCGTTGGCTGATGTCCGTCTCATAATCCCACCAGCCTTATTAAGGGGCTTCATTGTCAGGTTGTGAGAATGTGTTTTATGATCTCCTTTTCATTAAAAAAGGATAAAGGGCTGAAGAACACTGTATGTGACATCCTACACTTCCTCTCTCCACCCATTCCATAGAAGCCAGACACTGTAAAGGGTAACATCAGTAAAAGAAGACTAGCGGTGAGAAACTCACAAGAGGGAAAAAATGCAAGAAAAATGTTGGTGGCACCACCTGTGGTTTCAAAAGCCTGAAGATCAACAGCCACAGTTCAAGTAACAAGAAAAAGGAAAAAAGGGTACTGATAACATGGGAGGAACTAAACCTGCTTGGTGGGATGAAACTCATGGCTGGATCACAGCTCTTGGCAGGTCAACCTTACTGAAGAGAAATAGGATAGTAAAGAGTGGTACTTATTAAGAAGTATGCTCATCTGCAATAAAGAAAGAGTAAGAATGAGAGAAAGAGATGACACACTCTAAACAATTCAAACCTGAACTATCTTAACAAATAATTGGTAACGAAACATGGGAAATGGACAGAAGACAACATCAATATTGACTCTAACAATTTTATAGAGAAGTTTAAATGATGTAGATCAATTATGACAACATGGAGATCAAAAAGGTCTCAAACAGCCTCCGGCAACAAACATCTGACTCACCCAACAGAGAAAGCTGCCAAAGGTAAGATCAGGTTAGACTGTAAACTTGTCTATAAAACCTTACAAAAAATTAGATGATTAGGAGTATCATTTCGTAATGTGGAGAGAAACGGTAGAGGGCAAAATCAGTTTAAGGAAAGCTTGGCAAGAGATCCAACCTTTAGCAATGTCATCACAAGGGTGTTCAAAGATAAAAATAGAGAAAGGGCCTCAAATAGAAGAAACAAGGAAAAGATCTGCAAAAATTTGTTTAAAAAGGCATGAGAATCATTACCTTTGGGCCCCCTGATCCCATAGTCCTACATATGCTTTTAGGAGAGGTGGAAATGGCAGTAAATAGAACAAAGGCGGGAAAAAGTAGCTGGATTGGGCCAAATATACACAGAGATCCATGTTGGAGGTGATACAATTGTGAAAGCCTTGGGGACATATGTACAAGGAAGGGAAAATTACAAAAGTGTGGAAGAAAATCTCAAACCATATAATTCATAGTGCGATAACATTGCTTTGAGAACATCAATAATTACTGACCTTCATGACCTACTGACTTACTTTACTTTCCCATCTACACAGTTTTTTTAGGAGAGCCAGCTCTACATGATTCAGGCCATCATCCTTGGTAAGGAGAGAAAGAGTAAACAAGCAGGTCTTCCATTAGATTGTGAGCTCCCCAAGGGCAGAGACTGTCCCCTTGCCTTTCTTTATAGCCTCAGTGCTTAGCACAGGGGTTGTGTAGGTACTAAATAGTAAGTACTTAATAAGTATTTATTAAGTAAGTATCACATCAGATATAACATGTTCAGTCACTCTCTAATAAGAAACATCAGGTGGGACATCAAATACAGACATTCATGTACACGAAAAGGATGTGAATCTCTGACAGAAGGGATCTAGCTCAGAGTCCAAGTCAAGGAGAAATTCTCTTCAAGTGGATGATGAGGTTGTCTAGGTGTTCCTGTCTGTAAATAACACTTTACTGATGGTATCAAGCCCTGGAAGGGACTTGCAGGGCCTCCTGGAAGAGACCCATAACCATTCAAAGTTAAGTTTAGTTTTACCATCCACATAGAAAAGATCAAGTGGATGAGGACCATCTATTGTCTAGATTTTTCTCTCTTTTTCTTTTTCTTTCTTTCTTTCTTTTTTCCTTCCTTCCTTCCTTTCCTTCCCTTTCTTTCTCCTTTCTCTCTCTCTCTCTCTCCCCTCCTCCTCTCCCTTTCTTTTTGTCCTTTTAAGCATGGAAACTTTTTTGTTCTCTTTTTAGTTCCAAATTCTTTCCCTCTCTCTCTGAACTTCCCCCTCATGAGAAAGCAAGAAAAACAAAACCTATTATTAATAGTTATAGTCATGCTAAACAACTTCCAGTATTAGCCAAAAAAGTTCCAAAATTAGCCAAAATTAGTTCCAAAAAAGAAAGAAAGAAAAGAGAAGGAAGGAAGGAAGGAAAAAAGAAAATATGCTTCTTTGTACTCTGTACTCTGAATCTATCAGTTCTGTATCTGGATGTGGATAGCATGTTTCATCATCAATCCTTGGAATTGTGGTCCATGATTGTGTTCATCAGTTACTCTTTCACAGTTGACTACAATGTTGTTGTTACTGTGTACATTGTTCTCTTGTTTGTGCTCACTTCATTTTGTATCAGTTTATACAGGTCTTCTCAGGTTTTTCTGGAACCAACTCCTTCATCATTTCTTAGAGCATACTAGTATTCCATCACATTCATATACCATAACTTGTTTAACCATTCCCCAGTGGATGGGTATATTCTCAGTTTCCTTGCCACCATTAAAATAGGTGCTATAAAAATTTTGTACATATGAGTCCTTTTCCTCTTTCTTTGATCTCTTTGGGATATACCTAGTGGGTATTGCTGGGTCAAAGGGTACATACAGTTTAATAGCTTTTTGTATTGTATAAGTTTCAAGTTGCATCTGAATGGATGTAAACCTCCAAAGAGTTTGCCCAGAAATGCATATATCTGGAACAGATGGTGCAGAAGGACAACAACCTGGACCCAGAATTAATCAAGTGGAGGAGAGCAAGTTGGATTGACTTCTGGAAATCTCAAAATCCTTCAGTGACTTCAAGCTTTTCATGAAAACAAAGGTCCATCTTTTCAACACTAATACTCTGCCAGTGTTCCTGAATAGTATGGAGACATAGAACACAATAGTTTCTCAGCAATTACAATTGATTATCACACAGAAGGCCATGGAGAGGCATGTGGGAAATCAATAGGAAACCTTTGAAAAAGAACTGGCATAAAGGATGCTGTCAAGGATCTGTGTCATAGGAAGAGACTCTGGACTGTTCATATGGTAAAGACAAAGATTATTTGAAGTGGCTGATGTGGGTGCACAGGGGGATCTCCCTGGCCAACTCAGAATTTAAAGAAGACAAAAACAAAGCAAGATAACAGAAGATGCATATAAGAGAGAGGCATAAATAATGTCAGAAATGCTAAAGCTCTGGGCAAGTTGAGACTGGAAAGGAAACCAACAAAAGAAAAAGTTCACTTTTTTAAGCTATCCTGGGAAAAGAGAACTAGAGAAGTGCTGGGATGACTGTTGGGACCAATGAGGTGATGATGCTAACTGAACAGAGAGAAGGTTAGAGTCACCTGATTGCTATTTTGTCTTTGTTTTCTCTACAAAGGTAGATGCTCTTTACATTGGAAATGACAATTCATCTCCAAAGAGAGAACTGATGAATTCAGTGCAGATTGAAGCAGATGTTTTTCACTTTCTTAATGTTTCTTGCTTTAAAATTTTTTTATTAAGCATGGCTAATATGGAAATATGTTTTGTATGACTTTACTTGATAACATGGTGCTGGGCCTTCTCAATGAGTAAGGAAGTGGGGGAGGGAGGGAAAGAATTTGGGACCCAACATTTAAAATGAATGTTAAAAGTAAATTTTTTTTAAAAAGGAAATGACAGAACAAAAACACCTGATACCTGTGATAACCAGGAAGATGGTGAGAGAGTACTGACCTGCCCTGAATCTTCGAAGTCAAGCAGGGAAGTAACAGCTAGGATTCCTGAGACTCTGCTAGTGACATGTGAGGGATCATGGAGATTGGGGAAGGTGGACCTGCAAAGTCAGAGAGGGGGATATGTGGTCCCAGTTTTCACAAAAGGAAAGAGAAGAAAGTCTGCAAGCTTGAGGCCAGTGAGTTTGATTTGGATTCTTTGGAAAATTCTAGAGTAGATCATTAAATGATCTAGCTGTTGTCAAACCTCTAGCAAAGAAAATCAATCTGGCCTCATCCAGAACCGGTCCTACCACATTTGGCTCCTTTCCCTTGTGAACATGATTGCTTCACTAGCACATGAGCACCATGTTGTAGATAGAATTTATTTTGGTTTTAGCAAAGCTTCTGATGAAGTGTTTATACCCTTCTTGTGGAGAAGACAGAAAGATGGAAATGAGACAATGCCATTGGACAGATTCAGAAATGGCTAAATTATTCATTAATTGTTAATGGTTCACTGGCAGCTAGAGGTTTCCAGTGATGTGCCCCAGGGATCTTTGCTTGGTTCTGTGATACCTGGAACATTTTTGTCATAGACTTGCAGGCTTATCAGATTTGTTGACGACACCAAGTTGGAAGAAAAGAAGATTAGTTAACAAACACAGATGATAAGTCATGGAGTCAGAATTCAAAAGGATCATGACAGGCCAGAGAGAGCATTAGACTAAATCTAGTAAAATGAAGTTCATTAGGAACATGTGTCTTCTTATTCTTGCGGTAAACAAAAAATCCAGGATAGGGAAAGGAGCGTGGTGGTGGTTGTCGATTAGTCATGTCTGACTCTGTGACCTCATTTGGGGTTTTCTTAGCAAAGATATTGGAGTGGTTTGCCATTTCCTTCTCCAGCTCACTTTATAGATGAGGAGACTGAGGCAAACAGGGCGAAGTGAATTGTCCAGGATCACCCAGTAGGTGTCTGAGGTTGCATTTGAACTCAAAGAGAAGAGTCTTCCTGACTCCAGGCCCATCACTCTGTTTATTGGGTCACCCAGCTGCCTCAACAGAGCTCAACTCTACTGTTCTAATATTTCCTACCCCAGGGAATATATCCAAACATCATGACAGTATTCTGTGCCACAACAGAAACAAAAGAATTCAGCCCCAGAGCAAAGGAGTGTGTGCACTTCTGCCATGCAGCACTCTATTAAGGCAGAGACAAGCATCCATCTGGGGCCACTTCTGCCTCCCAGAAGTCACTTGAAGCAGAGGCTGATGCTGGTGAATCATGAATCACTCCATGTGGAAGAAGGCTTTGAGGGGCAGCCCCCAGGGAAACCAGCATCAAAACAGAAGGAGCTAGAAAGCCAGCTTTAAGAAAATAGAGAAATTACTCAAGACCTCAGCAGAAACAAAACTGAAATAAAAACCTTGAGCACCAACAGATAAACCAATAGGAAAGATATTAATAGCAAAAGGAAAGATGGCTCCTAGATTGTGTATAGATGAGGCATCTATGACCAAGCATTACAAGACAAAGGAAAATGAATCAACACCTGAAGAGGAAGGGGTTTCTAGAGATGCCCATGAGAACATGAAAACAAAGGTGCTCCTGAGTTGTAAAACAATTTTTAGCATTCTTTTTAAAAAAAAATTTGAGTTCCAAATTCTCTCCCTTCCAACCTCCTCATCCCCTCATTGAGAAAGCAAGCAATTTCATATGTGTTATACATGTACAGTTATGCAAAATGTATTTCCATGTTAATCATGTTGTAAAAGAAAACAGATAAAAAAATCAAGAAAGATAAAGAATCCATCAGTTCTTTCTTCGGAGGTGGGTGGCATTTTTCATCTTAAGTTCTTCAGAATTGTCTTGGATCATGGTATTGATGAGAAAGCTAAGCCTTTCCCAGTTGATCATTGTACAATATTGCTGTTGCTGTGCACAGTGCTCCAGTTCTGCTCATTTCCCTGTGTATAAGTTCATGTAAGTCTTTCCAGGTTTTTCTGAAAGCTTTCTGTTCATCATTAAAGACAGCAACTATTAACATGAAATCCAAAAGGATTTAGATAGTTCTGAAGTTTTTACTATTTAGGAAAGGAGATTCTTAAAATGGAGGCAATACCTGTAGTTTCAGCATATAGGAGGGAATATTAATAAAGGCATAGCAACAATAATCCTGGAACAGCCCAGTCCTTTCATGCCCATCTGCATATTGTGCTTTAAACAATGAGAGGGTCACAGACCCCCAGTGGTTCGAATGAGATGGAGTCCACCTGGACACACACTCCCCGATTTCACTGCTGTGTTTAACTCATGCTACACACTATAATGACTTAGGTCCTCCAAACTGGTTCTTGGACCAAGGCTGCTGTTTTCCATTTGTGGGTTATCCCTATCAATCAATCAACAAACATTAAGTGGCTACTTTTTGCCAGATACTGTGCATGATGCTAGGGATACCAAGATCAAATCTGGAACAAGCCCTGCACTTAAGAAGCTCACACACTAGCCAGAGTGGACATGTATGCAGATACATATTCACAATGGTGATGGGATGGGGATGGGGGTGGAGAGGGCATTAACACCTGGAGGGATCAGGAAAGGCTTCAGGTAGGTATGACATGTCAGGTGAATCTCAGAGGAAATCAAGGAGTCTGAGAGACAGGGAGGCAGGGAAAACCAGTGCAAAGGCATAGAGATGGGAGATGTAGGATCATGCATGAGGCTGGTTTGACTGGCCCACAGATCAGAAAGATAGGCAGAAGCCAATTTGGAAAGGTCTTTCGATGCCAGATAGAGGGGTTTCTATTTGATCCTAGAGGTAACAGGGAAGGGAGCCATTGGGTAGGAGGGTGATGCAGTTTGGATAGGTTTGAGCATAGCCATGACCCAAGAAGCTTGCTTAGGACACTATTGCAATAATCCAGGTAAGAGGTGTTGAGGGCTTGAAATGGGAGTGGTGGCTGTGTAAGTAGAGAGAAGGGAACAGGTGTAAGTAATGTGGAGGTGGAAGTGACAAGATTTGGAAACCACCTGGGTACCAGGTATGTGTCCCCAATGCCTTCATTCCCTATCAGATATCAGCTCCCTCAGTGAGTTTGTATACTTTTCTTGTCTCTGGAGATTTCCACTTCTCCCTCCATATGGGATGGAGAGAAGTAGAGATTATGCTTGTATTCAGGTTCAGCCAGGGGCGTCCATAGATGCCAGGGACTCACAGGGGTTTGCATAGACTGGCATTGGAGACTTCCAAGCTCCTAGAATATTCACTTTGTACACACCTCATTTCTTAAGAGATTCCTGCTCTTCTTTCCTCCTGGGATGGAGAGAAGAGACTTTTTTTTCAGTTCCAGACAGGGACTTCAAGCACTTCCAGGGGTCTGCACAGAAAGGCAGCAAGGACTATCTAACTACGAGAATATGCTGATCTCTAGGGCTTCTCTACAGAGATGGGTACATGCAAAGTTAGTACAAGGTACTGGGGAAAGGGCACTAGAAGATAAGCGGACTTCACAGATATGGGCACAGTCAGTATTAAGGTTTGGGGGTAGGAGGCAGGGTCACATATGAAGAAGGATGACAACACCAGTTTAGCTAATGCATAATTGGACAGGTGAAGTAAGGTTGAAAAAAAGGAAGCCTGAGGGGAGATAGGTCACCCAGGAAGAAAAAGAGCCTACCAGGCCCCAAAAGGTGGGGGGGGGGAGGGAGCAGGGGGACAGGTTTGGGTTCCTGTGGAGGTGTAAATATCTCAGACATCTCTGCTCAGGCTACATTCTGACATGGGAGGGAGGGTCAAAGGGCCTCTCAGGAGTTGGAAAGTGACCAACACCTATCTATGCAAACCCCTGTGAAGCCCTGGAGTCTATGGAAACCTCTGCCTGAATTGGAATACAAGCTCTGTTCTCTCAGAAGTAGTCTTGCATCCATAGCCATATAGAATTGGGGCCACTTCTGGCCCTGTAGGCATAGAGTTAGGCTTAACCTCAGAAGTCCTGTCACCAGGGTGGTCTCCAACTGCCAAATGTACATTCCAACTGGATGGCCTATGGGCATCTTGAACTCAACACAGCCACAACTCAAACTCATTCTCTTTCCCTTCAAATCCTTCCCCTTTTCCAGTACTGTGAAAGGCACCACCATCTTCCCAGCTGCTCAAGCTCTCAAACCAGGTGTCACCTTTGAATCCTTACTTAAATTCAATCCACAGATCCAATCAGATCAACAAGGCCTTTATTTATTAAGCAATTAGTCTGTGCCAAGTACTATTACCTAATCTCGTCATTTTCTTATCCACAAAATTTCACATGTGTGTTTTCTGTTCACATCATTGCTGCCACTGTAGCCTTCACCTTTCACTCAGAATGTTTTAGTAGCCTGCTGGTTGGTCTCCCTGTCTCAAATCCCTTCTCCAGGCCAGCCTTCACTCTGCTTCAAATGGATCTTTCTAAAATGCAGGTCCGGCCATATAACCTTCCCACTCAAGCAAGCATTGCCTTGATAGTTAAATGCAAACTTCTCTGTCAGTTAAAGCTCTTAAAAGCCTGGCCTCCTCTTACCTTTCCTGTGTTCTTACATACTTTGCTCTCCTCCATGAACCACTCTGCTGTTTCTCACACCTAGCACTACATCCCCTGGCTCTAGCCTTTGAACTGATTGTCCCCCATGCCGGAATATTCCTCCTTCTCATCTCTGCCTCATGGTCTACATTATTTTTTTTGCAACTCAGCTTAAGTGCCACCTTTCGCAGGTGTCCTTCTTTTATGACCTTCCCTATCTCCAAAGCTATTAGTGCTTTGCCTTCCAAGTCTCCTACTATGAGGTCAAGGGTTGAAATGGAGAGAGAGATAGAGAGACAGAGACAGAGAGACAGAGAATATTCTGAGTGGAAATGGAGAATAACCACCAGGAATTGGATTGGGTTGTAAATATGGATTGAATGAACCTCAAAGGAGGGAAGGTTAACTTCACAGTGATGGTGGGAGAGGGAGGGTCTGGAAGTAGTGACACAGAATGGAGAGTATTCTAATTCTTCCACAATGGCAAGGGAGTTGAGGGCATTCCAGAAGTTGTAACCAGTGCTGGAAAGGATGGCTAAGTATGCGTTGTCTTCTGAGGAGCCAAGTTTCTCTGATTGCCTGAAGATGGAAAGAGCAGTCTGTCCGAGGCAGTCAGGGGGCTAGATGGTTAGCACATCTGCCCTGGAGTCAGCTGGACCTGAGTTCAAATCCAGCCCCCCTAACCCACTCACTTAACCTGTACTACCTAAAACAAAAGGGAAAGAGCAAGAAGTATAAAGGGATATGTGTTAATGCTAAATGAGAGAATCCCAAAAGCCAGAGTAGAATTAATTTCATTTTGTGTAATTTCAATATTTGGCTCTCTTGTCAAAGTATTTGTACTGTATTGATATGTGGCCCATTGCCAAGCCTTTGGCCTCTCATCCCTTACTTCTGAACCAGTCGGTCAATGAACATTTTTTTTTAATTCTTAAGATCTCATTTTATTGGTTTTCAAAATTATTTTTTATTTTTAGTTTTCAACATCCACTTTTATAAGATTTTGAACTCTAAATTTCCCTCTCTCCAAGATGACATGCAATCTGATATGTTATACATGTACAATCATATTAAACATATTTCCACATTAGTCACGTTGTAAAAGAAGAATCAGAACAAAAGGGAAAAGCCGTAAGAAATAAAAAACAAACAAAAAGTGAAAATCATCTGCTTCCATCTGCATTCAGACTCCACGGCTCTTTCTCTGGGTGTGGATGGCATTTTCCATGATGAGTCTTTTAGAATTGTATTAGATCTTTGCATTGCTAAGAAGAGCTAAGTCTATCAAAATTGATCATCACGCCATGTTGCTGTTGCTGTTTGCAATGGTCTATCAGTGAACATTTATTAAATGTCTACTATGTGCTAAGCACTGGAGATACAAAGAAGGGAATTCCCTGCCCTCATGGAGCTGAGTCTACAACCACCAATCACATACAGTGAACTGGAGGCTGCCTCTGAGGTAAGACATTAGCCTTCCCTCATAAGGGGAAACCGGGAAAGGCTTCTTGTAGAAAGTGGGATTCTAGCTGAGATTTAAAGGAAGCCAAGAGGAGGGAGGGTATTCCAGTCAGTGCCATGATTCAGGAGGTGGAATGTCTTGTTTGAAGAACAGCCCAGAGGCCAGGGTCACTCCATCAAATTCACATTGGTGGCATGAAAGAAGTAGAAGACTGAAAAGGTGCTGGTATCAGGGCCAGGGGCTTTGAATGCTAAACTGAGGATTTTGCCTTTGATCCTGAGGGTGATAGGGATTCACTGGAGCTTATTGAGGAGGGGCAGTGATATGGTCATGCCTGTACTCTGAGGAGGATTACTCGGACATATTTTGACTGTTTTCTTGCAGCATTCTTAAGGATTTTCTCATCCTTCCCCTCTCATCAATTTTGCCTCAAAATGATTGATTTTGGGAGCCTTCTTGAGGCATTCATGAACTTTAATTCAACTGAATTGAATTAATTTGAATTTCACTTTATAATAATGACAGTTAAAACTGTTTATAGAGAGCCTACTATGTACCAGGTCCCCAGTGCTTTACAGATATTATCTCATTTTACCTTCGCAACAACCCTGGGAGGTGGTGTGCGTATTATCTCCATTTTACAGTTGAGGAAACTGAGGCACACAGAGGATAAGTGAATTGCCCAGGGTCACACAGCTAGTGTCTAAGGCCAAATTTGAACTCAGGTCTTCCTGACTCCAAGTCTGGCTTTCTCTTTAATGAACACTTGGCTGCCTCTAGAAAGAAAAGTAATTCCTTTCCCTCCTCATTCTTTGTAACAGAAGCAGCTGCTAAGTTGCTGTTCTCTTCATGGCAGTTTTTTTGTTGAAGGGGGTCATGGTCCGCCCACCTCCACCTGAAGACCTGCAGTGATGAGGAGCTCATTACTTTCCAAGGAAGCCCAGGGCAGCTCTCATGGTTCCAAGAGGTCTTTCCTAATCTATTTGCCTACCTTTGCCTTTTGTTAACTTTCTCCCACTGCTCCTCTTCTGTTTTCTAGGGCCAGCCAGAACAAGTGTGACCCCTGCTCCACAAAACAGTCCTTTAAATATGTGGAGCCAGCACCTGGATCCCCCCAAACCTTTTCCAGGTTGTGTCCCATTCCTTCAAATTGTCCTCACATGACTGGATTCCAAGTCCTTCAGGATATGATTGCTGAATTTGAATACAGTTCCAAAGGTGTGGACATGGTGCTCTTGTGGTTGCCCATTCCAGGAAAGATTTCAGGGAGGAATGCCCCCTACCAAAGGAGTGTGTCTCTTCTGCCACCTGCCAGCTTGAGCTTGAGCTGCTGGGCAGTTTCACCTGAGTTTGGCCGGTCAACTGAGGAGGTCTCTGGACCTAAGTGACCTTTAACACTAGACCAAATGAACCCTTGTGTGTCTCAGTGAGCTAGGACCCCAGCCCCACTGGGTTGAGGTGTAGACTAGGGATGATTGGGTAACCAGGCCCACTGATATGACCCCACACACACACATGAAGACAGCAGCTGGGATCTCCTAGGGTCACAGAGTGCTAGAACGGACCAAAGAATTCAATCCTCGGGTCACAGATGAAGACATTGTGATCTTTCTGCTACAGCATGCTGCTTCTGGGATGGGGGGCTGGGATCGGTCCCCATACAGTGCTGGCCTTGGCCTCTGACTCCTGCCACATTTGGAGTGGCCAGGTGCCCTGCATTGTTGCTGTTCAGATCTGCTGGAGCCCAGCCCCAGGATTAGCTGAGTGAGGGGCAGCAGGCCCTGAGCCCAAATGAATGGGGGGAAGGGGATGCTGTAGAGAGGAAGAAACATCCTGAGCTGGTTGCCTTGGTGCCTGGGGTGGGTGTTTGGAAGCCTTGACTCACACAGGTCCCGATTGCCTCCAAAGCACAGAGAGGTCACTGTCCATGGAGGATTGTTCTCCTTCAGGCTGCTTCACAATGTGGGGATTGTTCCCAGCTGCAAGGGGGGGTAGTGGGGGTGGCAAAGGGCCTGGCTGGAACTGGTGCGGAGCATTTCAGAGGCGGGTGGTGACCCCATACATGACTAAGCCCTGGTATCCTCCCTATCAGGCTGAAGGAGAAGCGGGGGGGTAGTGAGCCAGCTAGGTAAGGGGAGCATCTGGGGCTTGAGATAGGAGGAAACTGGGACAAAGGACAATCATAGGAAAACTAAAAAGGTTGGGTAATGGGAGCTATGACACAGACACAGCCAGGGCCAGGTGGGTGAAAGGCAGATGTCCATCAAAGCTCAGGACTGAGGAAGGTCTAACCTGCAATCTTGAGCTTCCTACTCTGAGGACTCAAAGGTGCTTGGCCAGCCAAACCTAATCTCTGCCCTAGGACTGCTCTATTCCTATCCCCTGACCCCTCTGGGGAAAGTAAAAGGGCCACCCACTTGCTACAAATACCCTCTTGAAGGACCAAGGGCCATGGCATGTCCCTAGTTCACATATAGTGGCTCCTCTAGAGGTGGTGCAGCCCCAGGGCACAGGCTTTTCGTTAGCCGATGCCTTTCCAAGTATTTTCTCAAAGATAGCAGATTGCATGTCCAGAAGGAGCACATGTCCTCAGAGTCCACCTAACCTAGGTTGCCGCAAAAGGACTCTGCCACCCTAAGGCTGGTTTCCAGGTGCCAGGATCCTCCCAAACCAAGTCAAGGAGAGGGGAAGGGCCTTGCCCAGGGCCCCACAGGTAGCGCTGCAGGTGAGCTCTGAACCCAGGTGCTCCCAAGTCCTGGAGGTTTACCAATCCTAGTGGGAGAGCTGCAGAAGTGGTTGGCACAGGGAAGCATGGCCCCTGAATGTCTGACATTTACCAGCATTCCTGGGAGAGCTTGGGGTCCCCAGGCCTCATGCATATTTCCCATCTAAACAACAGAAGGTAGGTTGGGTGGGCAGGGCTCCAAGCTTGCCAGGCATTGAAAAATGCTTCTCCAGGCAAACAGGAGAGAGGGCAGGTAACAGCTAAACTGTCTGAAGTGTTGGAATCTCACAAATTCCACCACCGGAGAGGAATATGAGAACTTGGCTGGGCCAAGGGGGTCACTTAGGTCAGACTTGCCCCAGAGGCCTGCTGAGAAGCCCATACCCAGGCAAAGGGCAGGAAAAAGTTACCCAGAGTAAAATACTGACTGACACACAAATCACTATAAAGCCTTTTTTATTCTGAGGATACACAAGGGACCCAAGAAGGGATTCCTGTGGTACTAGGGGCAAGCTGTCTACCCAAAGAGGCTTTGGAGGAGGTAACGGGAAGCTGTGGAGAGTAGACAGCTGGAACAGTGGCATCCCCTTGGAGCACGCCCAATGCGGCATGCAGGAAGTCAGGCAGCTGGTACAGCAACTCTCCGGGGCCCTCCTGCTACTGACCAACAGGAGGTAGGCAGAGGTGGGAGGAGATCCCTCAGGCCTCCCCCAGGCATAGATCCCAGACCAAACCCAGGCCAAAGGCCTTGCAGCCATCTCTTCCCAGACAAAGAACAGGAGAGGAAGCTTTTTCACAATTCAATGAAGGGATAGTGCTTTACACTGGCCTGTTATATCAGCTCCCAGGCTGATCCCCAGGCCCACCCTTCAGCAGCTGCACCAACTGCTTCTACCCAAGGTGGCCTTCACAGAGCCCCAGGACCTTAGGGCCAAGGCTACCTTTAGGCCATACAGGATGCACAGATGCTCCCCAAGGCAGTGAGGGCTGAGCAGTCAGGAGTACTGAGTGACCTTAAGGAGAGTGAAGGTCCCGGAAAGAGGCCTGATCTCTGAGATGGGGTGTGCCTGTGAGGGGCTCTGCCCATGGACCTGTCACTTCAAAAGCAGGTCCAGGCATTCAGAAAAGGAGAGGGTGGGCCAAGTTGCTGAGGAGGCAGAGAAGTAGGGTCTGTGGTAGGTGGGCAGCTTACCGCTGGTAGGGGTGCATTGAAGCTGACTTGATGTTGGTTTTGATGCCACTTGGCATCTTACCTAAAGGGAGAAGGAAGCAGCATGGGATTGAGCAGGCCTGTTCAGTCTTAATCCAGAAAAGCCATCCTCTACCCCTATGGTCACCTCTAAGCTCTCCTGTCCCTGGGCTGAGGTGCAGGTATTTCTCTTTCACTACATGCCTCCTAGTGCCAGGACCACCAGGAACCCAGATGCAAATTCTTGAGAAAAGCTCAGCACAGAGAAGCAGGGAGGGTGGAAGGTTTGTTGCATTCACACACAGGAACACATATTTCCAGCACCCTCTGACATGGTCCAGACAGGTCTGCTAGGCAATCTTCCTGACACAAACTGTATCAGGGCAGGGAAGGGAAGAGCTGGCCGTGGCTGTTGGTCACAACCTACAGCAGCAGAAGGGCTCACTCACAGCCAATCACCAGAGTGGGGTCACATGTAAACGATGAAAAGGGCAGACTCTAGGTACTCCTGGAGCAAGGTTTGGCCTCAAAGGAGCCCCAACACCCCCAATGCGTGGCTCTAGTCCTTCATGGCCCTGGAGGTTACCTTTCTGAATCCACCCAGCCACACATCATCAGGCTGGATCTGTGAATTCTTGAGTGGGAGTGAAGAGGAAAGGGAAGGAGGGAAAACACTGGAGAATGAACAGGTCAGACATTCTCTTCTCTGCTGGCAGAAAACAATGCCATGGCTGAAGCCACACCATCATGGGACAGAGCTGAATAACCTTGCCCAGGGGTGTGCCTTACACAAAATGCCTGCAGGAAAGAAGAGGGAGGTGACCTAAAAAGGCAGGGACCACTCCATTCAGTCCATAGCAGTCTGTGAAAGGGAAGGGAAAGAGAGGGGCCACTGGGCACATCCTCGGTCTGGGATGACCAGATTTCAAGAAGAATAAGACAAGGTATTGGCAGTGTTGCTTGGAGAGGATGAGAGCCTGCAAGTAGGGAAGGGTCTTTGCGGTAAATGTAATAGGGAGTCTGCACCAATCTGTAAACAAAAGAGCCATTTCCTGGCATGAGTGGTCAAAGAGCATGGGCAGCAATGATCAAAGGAAGAAATGCAGCTGAAAACAGCCAAAAGGGGGATGGCTCCACTGTCTGCCCATCAGGCCTGCAAGTATGACCTGAATAGTAAATGTGGGAGGGGCTGGAAGTAGGTGGGCAGACATTGGTACCATGGAGAACACAAGAACGTGGTGCATCCCCACAAAAATGGGGTCAAGGACACCTAAACCCAGATAGATGAGGTGCAAGGGATGTAAAGGCAAGCATGCTGGGGAGCTGTGAAGTCCACCCAGGCTGGACTCAGTGATCCTCTTTACAAGCCCATACCTAGGGACACCAAAGAATGTGGAGAAGGAGTCAATGCACACAGATAGATATTCACAGCAGCTATTTGTGGCAGCAAAGAGCTGGAAATAAGGGAGCACCTGCCAACTGAGAATGGTGTAGGAATGTAATAGAACATGACTCTGGCATAAGAAAGGATAAAGGACGGATCCAGTCTTCTTATCCTTTATCATCTACGATCCGGCTACAATGGCCTCCTGCCTTGTCCTCAGACACGATACCCCATCTCCTATCTTTAGGCCTTGGCCCTGGCTCTGCCCTGTGCCTGGAGTGCTCTTCCTTCTCATCTCCACCTCTTGGCCTTCTTTTCCTTCAAGACTCAGATCCAATCTCACCTTTGGTAAGAGGCTGTTCCTAGTACCCCTGCCCCCCCACCCCCAGTTCCTAGTGTCCTCTCCTCAGATGACCTTCATTCCATTTCCCCTGGATGTAGCTTGTGTGTATAGTCATTTCTATGTTATGTTCCCCCATCAGACCATGAGCTTCTAGAGGGCAGGGACTGTGTTTTTGCCTTTCTTTGTGTCTCCAGAGCTTAGCACAGTGCCTGGCACACACAAATGCATGTTGACTGATGCTATGAACTGATGCAGGGTGAAGTGAGCACAACTGGGAGAACAATTTACGCAGTGATGATGACATTTCAAAGAAAAAATACTTGGAAATACTGCAACATTCTGACCAATGCAGTAACCATCACCATTTTGGAGGACTGCCGTCGAAGCCTGCTGCCCCATACTGCCTCAAGATAAAAGAGACACTGGTTTTCAGACAACAGCCAATGGATGGATTTGCTCTGTTTGACTCAGTTAGTTATAAAGGGCAGAGGCTTTTGGGGTAGGAATAATGGTGCTCCCCCAAAAGAAGAAAAGGGTGTCACATATTTAAAAATGAATAGATGAGAACAGATAAGAAGGGCAGCTCTGGAACAAAATGGAGAATCTGTTACATAATTAAAAAACACAAGTCAGACGTTAACGGAGCCCGCTTCAGACAATTTTCCTTCAGTTCTTCATACATGGAAATGTCCATATCCACTGGAATTTGCCAAGTTCGCAATAACAAAACAGCAAAATTAAATTTCTGAAAAAACTGTAGGGAGAGTAGAAGATCTAAGAGGGGTTCACGCTGTTGCTTTAGGTGGACAGGACAGTGCTAACAAAACAAAATGACAAGAGAAGGTAGGAGATAGAAGGAGGGTCCTCAGTGGCCTTACATGAAGTCAAGTCACCAAACGCACCTGAATCAAACTCTGGGTCCTAACAAATACAGTGGATGTGACTGCTGAGCCACGGTCAGGGACACCTGAAAGACTAGAGATAGCAATAATGAAGGAATGGGAAGAGGCAAGTGTCCTGATTTTGAAAAAAGGGAAGAAGGCAGATCATTGAGACTAGTGAGCTGCATGGATTCCTGGGAAAAATCCAGAATGGTTCATTTAAGGGGACAGTGAGCATCTAAACAAGGATTTGGGGATCAGAAGAGCCAGCTTCGCCTAATCAAGAACAGGTCATGCCAGATGAACCTCATTTCCTTTTTACAGAGGATTATTTAAGTGGCAGAGCAGGGAAGACTGTAGACATAGTTACCTAGATTTTTAGCAGAGTGTTTGACTAAGTATCTCATTATCCTATGGAAAATATAGGTGAGATGTGGCCTAGACCACAGCAGGATCAAGTGCAATGGGGTTGGTCTGCTTTGTCCAGGGACCCGAAAATCATAGCACCTTTCTGTATGACTTGAAGTGAATCCTGCTATATGCACTGTCTTCCCATAAGAGTGTGAGCTCCTGTACAGCCAAGACTCTTCCTTTCCTCAGTATTTCCTTGGCCCTTGGCAGAGAGTGCTACACGTAGTAAGTGTCAGTCTTTCTACAGCTGAGGACACTGAGGCCCAGTGAAGAGAAGGCACCCTGCCCAGAGTCACATGACTAGGAATGTCTGGGACGGGGTTAGCAGTCTGGTCTTCCTGACTTCATGTCCAAAGAGCCCTGGCTCCTCAGGGTTCCTGCCGACCTAATATAAGACTAACTCAGAATGAGCTGAACAGCTGCAAGTCAACCTGGCATGTGTCCAGGGGAGTGCCCCAAGGATCTGTGCTCAGTCCTGGGCCGTATCCTCTTTCTATCAACAATTCATTTGAAGGCAGCAGAACATAGTGACCATGGAGCTGGACTTGAAAGTCACTGAAGACTGGACTTCAAAAGTCCTACCTCCAACACTATGTAGATGAACTACAATTTTATTTTTAAAAAGCCCTGATTGCTGTCGACAATTTTTGCTCCCACTGGTGACTCCTGGGAGAGGTCCTGACCCCTGAGGTCTCCTTGCTTCAAAAAGAATCGTTTTAAGTGTTTTAGGATAGCTAGATTGCATATTGCTAGTTCTTCCACAGGCCAGGAAGCCAAGAGAAGCAGGATGAAACATAATAGCATAATATCTCCCCTAAAAGGGCTGTATGGCCTCCACTAGATCTCTAAGAAGTAAGAACTGCCCCCCTCAACCCCCTCACCCTCCACCAGTGGGAGCTTTTATTATGAATTAGCAAGTTTTTCCCGATATCCAACCTAAATCTCCCACTATTCCTGGTCCTGCCCTCTGGGACCAAAGAGAAAAAATCTAACCCGTCCTTCCCATGACAACCTTTCAGACAATTACCCATAATTCTCATGTCCTGGCTACCCCCCTCTCCCAGCTCCTGTATGATGACTGGAGACCCCACCCACTCTAGGGTCTTAGACTCCTGATACATCCTTCCTAAAATAAAGCACCCACACAAATTCACTGCTGATGAAGCTGTGAACTCGTTCAACCATTTTTGAAAATAATTTGGAATTACTCGAGAAAGAGTCAATTTAACAGCAGTTTCACTCAGGCAGAGAGGCACTTTCCCTACATATGCAATCTCATTAAATCATTCCAGCAGCTCTGGGTTTTACGGGGGCTGGCCCACGGTCACACGGCTCCTGAGGCCACTTGTGAACCCAAGTCTCACTCCACAGCACTACCAAAAAAAGACCCCAACCAGCACCTTCCTTTTCACCCAAAGGCATCACTACTGAGCACATCTCTATGGAGGACAATGACAGAAAAAGGTCCCCTGAACCTGCCCATATCCTCCTCCTTTTGGCAACAGGACACAGGCACAGGCACCTGTCAGCTCAGAGCTCTCAACCAAGCCCTAGTGGATGACAAATTTTTGTTTCATAAAAACAAGAGAATATGAGAACCCAAAGACCCATGGGGCCCATCCTGACCCAGGACGCCAAGATGACAAAACCAAAAGTTGTGTCCTTAGTTTGACAACAATGACCAATCTTGGTCTCAGAGGGCAGGTGATAAGGCACACTGTCCTTCTTCCCTGTGAGGTGGGGGACTCTGGCTACAGAACACAGGCCACTTTAACTGCTAGGTCTGGGGTGATTTTCTCTTGTCAGAAGGAGGACTCAAGGGTGAAGAAAAAAGCCAAAGCATCAACAAAGAATAAAAGGAGTTAAAGCTATATACTTCCGGCCCTTCTTGGTCATTGCCTTCCTAAGCTGGGACCCCAACTGAGCACAGTGCTCCCAACTTCAAGCCCTGGACACTACGACCAAGTTTTCCTGGCATCTTGGACTCTGCTGGGCCAGCCCCTGTGTAGGCGCTGCACTTTCCTGCCTCCATGCATTTGCTCGCCATTCCCCTTACCTGGCTGGCCGGCTTGTGCCATCTGTACTCCGCTGAGCAGAGTGCTCTGCTGCTGACTGGATGTGCCTGTCATCTGAACTTGCTGCATGCCAGAAGCTCCAGTCAGGAGGGTTCCAGCCCCAGACTGGCCTGCTTGGCCGGGGCCACTGGTGCCAGGAGATCTCCAGTTGGAGAGACCCTTACCAAATGCAACTGCAGCCACCAGGGCATTAGTGTCTGTGGGGTTGAAGGTCTGTTTATTCTGACGGAGACCTAGAAAGGAAAGCCAGGGCACCGAGAAGTGGGCAGGACAAGAAGAGCCAGGCCCAAGAACCTGAGTGGGCTTCTGACCGCTCCAATACCCTAAGACACTTCACAGCTCAAGCATGGCAGCAGCAGCTGCTGTGGTTGCCTCAGGCCAGCACGTGTAGGCTCCCATGAGGGTTGTTCCATTACAATTGTCCCCTGTGGCTTCACCATCAATCCCAGGTCACTCTCCACATTTCGCTTTCCTCCAACTTTCCTTTCCTCTCAAGACTCTGCCATCAAGCCCTCACTGTAGCCTCTATACCTCCGTTTTCCATGTCCATGCCCCTTTCCCTCCTTCCCAAACTTCCCTCCCCCATGATGACTGCTTCCCACCTTGCCAAACACACTCACCTCCACTTTCTGACTCTCGTTCCTCTTTGCTGATTTTTTCTAGTAGGTTTGAGCACATTTTATTCAAGGTCTGTATTTGCTTCTATAAAACATGCAGATACACTGAGATGAGCAGGATCAGGACTGAGGGCTGCCTGAAGAGCAGAGCAGACTGCACCCAGGCCCCCCCATCCCTGGAAAGAGCACTGATTCTGTTACCTGGGCAGCATCAGTGCCGATTCGAGCAGCATCTGTGGTCAGTTGCTTCTCCTGTTCCTCCACCTCTGGGTCTGGTTTGGTTCTCAGGTGGTCAGGGACCACCTCGTGACTGAAGACAGGAACCCGGCCCTCTGTCTGGCGCTGTCATAAGCACAAAGGCTTTGCTATGTTAACTACATCCTCTACTTGGGAAGGGGATAAGACAGGGGATGGGGATGGGGGTTGTGATAGAAGGCAGGGCAGATTAGGGGAAGGGATAGTCAGAGTGCCCACCATCTTGAGGGGAAGGGAGGGAAGAGGTGGGGAGAAAATTTGGAACTCATCTTGGGGAAAAGAATGTTGAAAAGTAAAAATAAATTATAAAAAAAACAACTATACTCTCTACTCCAGAAGAAAGCACTTTGGCCCCTGGTCCATCCATACCCCAGGCTGTCTTTTAACAAGCGCCCCAAAGCAAATGCCACCAGCTATGTGGAGAAAGGGGTAAAGAGCCCCAGTGGCTGGGGTGGGGGGCGGGGTGGTCTAGATAGAGACTAGAGGGAATGTGCTGCTCCCACTGTGCTTTCCCAGGCGCCCCTTCTCACCGTGAGCTCCTCATCTCGGTCTGGGGACAGCACCAGAGGAATGATAACCTGGTTCCGGAGCAATGGAGTCTTCTCATGTTTGAGGACTTTGTTGAGGGTGTTCAGCTGTCCAGAGAGCAGAGCGAAGCTGTCCAGGACTGAAGGCCTAGTTGGGGTGGAAGAGATGGGAATGGGCCTGGCTAAAAATGTGGGCTCTGACCCATGGGATCCCCTCAGGGAAGTAACAGCTGCCTGAGAGCCCTTCAGACAAAGACAGAGATGTAGCCTTAGGATTCTACCTAGAACAGATGCACAATCTGGGACTGAGACTGACATGGCTGGAGAAAAGAAAAGGCTTTCAAAGCTAGCAAGGCCTGGACAGCCTATACTGAGCCTCCTCAGGAAAGAAGTTCTATGGGTTTAGACCATGCTGTCTCCAAAAGAACTCTTTTAATGTTTCAACTAGCCTCCACTTGCCAATGGAAACACAGTGGGCCTTCCCATGGACTGGCGTTCCTATAGCATCCAATGTATGAAAAACTGGAAGAGGAGAATACAGACAGCAAAGTAAAATGACGCATCCTTCCTGCTGTCTCAGTGATGTCTCTGCCCTTCACTCACACCAGTGGACTGCCAGCATCTGGGGACAGAGGGGAGTCTGTGCTGACTGGGTCCCCTAGTCCCTTGTCTAAGGAGCTTCATCTTCTCTGGACACAAGTGCCTTAACCCTTTTCCAGCCCTGACTTGCAGGAGGGAGGCCCAGAAGCTGGGAAATTAAACTGTGGCTGAAGAGGCTCAGGAGCAGCGTGCCTGCCTCCTGCTGGGCTCTAGGGCCGTTCCGCCCACCTGCCCTTACCAGGTAAGCCGGTCATACTCGTTCTCCAACTTGCAAATAAAACTTCCCAAGGAGCTCTTCAGATCCGCCACTTGATTCAGCAGTGCATCCACTGACGCCTCCAGCTGCTTCTCTTCCCTCTACGTGGAAAGGGACCAGCTGGTCAGCCGAAGGTGGTGGGGGCCCAGTGTGCCAGACACAGATCTAGACTTAAAGCCCATGGGGTACCTGGTGTCTGACAAGAAGAGTGAGAAGCCCCACGGAGGGGTGAGGAGGAGGGGCTAGCTGGAAGGGACACAAGTTTCACCCTCACTGTACCAGGCTGCCTTTTCCGTCTGAGTCCTATTGGGGTCCTAATGGGCAAATCCCAGGACAGAGTCCAGAGCCCCAGGCCCAGTGAGGACTCGCTGCAGAAAAGCCAGGAGGGGAGGGAAGGTTGTCTGCCCCCTCCCCAGGGTCTGTGAGTACTGCTGACTGCCTGAGACATGCTGCCTCTATTGCACTGGGGCCATGTGGTACACGAGGATCCCCAGAGGGCCCCTGGGCAGGAAGCGTGCTCCAGGCAGGAAGAAGGCAATGGCAAGAGACTGTGTGGGCACTACATCCTGAATCTCTGGTGACCATGGGGAGCACCCGCAGACACAGGGCGGGACTGGGGAGGTCACCTAGAGGTGGGTTAGGGGCCACCCTGGGGATTGGCACACCACATACTGCATCCTGCCCCCCACCTGCATTTCTCCCGCCCCTAGCTTATCAGAAGCACCTCATTCCTCCCAGGGCCTGACACACCCTGGCATCCCTATCTCCCCTCCCTGCGGTGTCTGCACCAGGCCCTGACCTTGGGGGCCCCTCCTGAGGCAGCCTGTCAGGCTAGCCTGGATGCTCCTGCTCAGTGACACAGGACCAGGACACCCTGCCTCCACCCCGTCCCTGTGGGATCCTGCCCACTCCTTGATACCTCGATGGCAGAGAATGAGACTCCATCCCTCCCTCAGCCAGAGTTTGCTTTCTCTGCTTCTGCCCTTTGTAGGTCAGCCCTCCCCGGCCACACCCGAGACCTGACCCTCAGGCCCAGCGGCCTCCCCACCCAGGGATCTCCAGCCCTGAGTGTCTACGGGCCTTGGCACACAGAAAGCGTTTAATAAATGCAGCCACATTCACACGGATCCTCCTAAGCGGGTGTGAGCCTTGAGGACCAATCAGACCATTTCCGGGGCCCCTTTGTGCTCCTCTGTCCTCCCACGTCAGTCTACACCAGCTGCTGCCACGGTCCGACCTCCCTGCACACCCAGGGCACACTCGCTCCCTGGGCCGGATCTTAAAGCCCCTCCTGGTCGGGCTCCCACCTACTTCTCCAGGCTCACTGTGGGAGAGTTTACCCAGAGCCAGGTGGGTCAGGCCGGACCGGCCTCATCGTCGCATCTCCTGCCTCTGAGCCTTTGCCTCGGCAACCCCCCCCCCTTGCTCGAATGCCCCCCTGCTGCAGGTTTCAGTAGACTCTTCTCCCTTCCACACCCCATCCCCCACCCCACGCCCCCTGCCCCCTCCCGGGGCCAAGCGGGGGTAAGCTCGCTGAAGTGAGCCTTCCTGGGCCTCAGTGTCTGTATGTAAATTGGGGGCAGGGTAGGGAACGTCGGGACCCCATCGAACGACGGCCCCGCCCCTATCACAGGCGACTCCCCGGGGTACGTGCTCCTTCGCCCCGGGGGACCCCAGCTTCGCTCCAGCGCCGCGAGCTCTGGGGCCTGGCCTTCAAGGTCTCCTCCGCGGGGCTCCTTCTCTCCCCGGGTCCGACCCGGGGCCGCGTCCCCCCACGACCGCCCCTTCAGCCCTTACCTGCATCTTGGAGGCTGCAGGAACTTCCCGTTCCGGGGTACCGCCCCCTAGCTTCCGCTTCCGGAAGCCCCGTCGTCGAACACCGCGACTTCTCCAGGAGTTTCCCACGCGCCGGCCGAGTGCTTCCGGGTCGCGGCGGGTCAGAGGTCACCCGGGACCTGACAGCCATGGCGGCGGAGTCGGCCGAGGTAAGGACGGGGCGGGCGGTCCCGGGAGCTCAGGGAGGGGGTGCGGGGCCAGGCGCGGGAGCGGAGAGGCCCCCCCGTAACCCCCGGGGCGCAGGGTGTCTGAGTGCCGAGCTCCCCGCGCAGGTGGACGAGGCCGCGCACGTCTTCCTGCTGATGCGCAAGGGCCACCGCATCTCCCGCAACGTGCGCCTGGCCTGGTTCCTGAACCACCTCCGCCAGCCGGTGCGGGCCGCCTCGGCCGAGGAGCTGGTGAGTGGGGGCGGGGCGGGGGGGGACGGGCGGCCCCCCGGCCCCCGCGGCCCCTGACCGCCCCGCCCCCTCCCCGCAGCTGCACTCCGAGCCCGAGCTGGCCGTGCTCAGCGTCCTCCCTCCGGGCTGGCAGCCGGACGAGCCGCTGGGGCCCCCGGGCCGGGCGCTTCTGCTGGTGCCGTCCACGCGCGTCACCTTCCTGGCGTGGCGCTACCGCTTCGTCATCGAGCTGGACCTGAGCCCGTCCACGGGCATCGTGGTGAGGCTGCTGGGAGGGGGTGGGGGGTCCTGCCCCTCCCCCCCGCCGCTGACAGCCCCTGCCCTTCCCCCCGCCGCTGACAGCCCCTGCCCTTCCCCCCGCCGCTGACAGCCCCTGCCCCTCCCCCCGGCCGCTGACAGCCCCTGCCCCTCCCCCCGGCCGCTGACAGCCCCTGCCCTTCCCCCCGGCCGCTGACAGCCCCTGCCCCTCCCCCCGGCCGCTGACAGCCTCTGCCCCTCCCCCCGGCCGCTGACAGCCTCTGCCCCTCCCCCCGGCCG
>CM053770.1:665401007-665417789 GCA_028658325.1 Potorous gilbertii
TCCCCCGGCCGCTGACAGCCTCTGCCCCTCCCCCCGGCCGCTGACAGCCCCTGCCCCTCCCCCCAGGATGACTCCACCGGGGAGATTCTCTTTGACGAGGTGTTCAGGGCCCTCTCCCGATGCCTGGAGGGGCTGCTCCGGCCCTTCCGAGTCCCGGGCTCCTCCATCACCTTCCAGCCAGAGATCTATGTGACCATCCAAGCCTATTCCTCCATCATTGGCCTGCAGTCCCACCAGGTAGGGAGGCTCCTTCGGCAGCGGTTCAGGGCTGACTGGCCCAGCATGAGGGGGTAGGAAAGGCAGCATCTAGATCCAAGTCCTCCCTGCCTCTGGGCATGGGGGTCTTGGTGCTTCTCCATGTTATGTGTCCTTCCCCTGTGCCAGGTGACTGGCAAGCTTGGAGTCAGGGCTCTGGGTTGGAATCCCACCTCAGACCCTCACAGCTAGCTTGTAGAAAGAATGTGGTTAACAACACTGACTTCACAGGGTAGGGGTAAGGGTCAAATGAGATAATCCACTCAAAGGGCTTTCCGAGTCTTTAAATACAGCATTCTAAATTCTGTTTTTAAAGCTGGCTGTTGTGACATCTTGCTTTTGGCCTAGGCTTGCATAGTTATGCCCCAGTGAGAAGGTGAGCCCACCCTACTAAGCACTTATTACACACCTGCTGTATGCAGAGGGATCCAGCCAAGGGAGTCGGGAAAAGCTCCCTAAGACTTGACCTAAGTCTTGAAGACAGGCAGGCTTCCAAAAGGATCAGGTCAGAAAGGAGAGCATTCTTAGGATGAGTCACAGCCTGTGCAAAGGCATGGAAGTGGGCCGTAGAAAATGAATGCTTTTGTATGGGTAACAAGTAAGCCAAATGGGAAGTGATGTCGAATCAGTGTTGCAGCTGGCTTTGAAGGGCTTTCAGTGTCACACAGGTGTTTCAGTTTTGTCATGAGGATCGTGGCGCTCCAGAGCAGTCATGGGGTCCTAGGTACGATAAGTGGGGGAACACGAAGGTGTCAGGCAAGGTTAAAAGTGACTGTACTGAAACCTTTGGCTTCAATGACAGAGATGGATGGAAGAAGGAAAGGCTGGGCATGGAGCCCAAGAGGAGGCCGCTCTGTGCACTTGGTCCGTGCTTATGATGAGGGGAGACAAGGGAATGGACGTGGACGGTGTGAAGGGTGGATTGACATGGCTTGGTGACTGGCTGACTCTGAGGAGTCAGTGAGAAGGGCTGAGGGCGTGAATCTGATCAGCTGGGGAGAGGTTGGTGACCCGCGCAGGATGGGCAAGTCAGAAACTTGGATCTGCAGCACAAGTCTTGCTCAAGAGACCTGCAGGAGGTCCAGGCAGGGCTCTGGGACTGGCGTTCCAAAGAGATGTAGGAACCAGTAGTGAAATCCAGGGGGCTGATGAGGCAAAGAAAAGAGGATGCCTGGGGTCAAGCCGTGCTTTCCACGCGAAGAAAAGATGTGGTCAAACAGGAGAGCCTTGAGAACAGGTCCCAGACGTGGGGAGGGAGAGGACGCAGCCAGTGTTTGGGGCAGCCAAGAACTGGGATTTGGCAGATCGACATGGACCTTGGAAAGCCCCCTCAGCTGGAGTATGGATAGAAGCCAAGGCTTAGGAAGTTCTTGACTTCAAGCTAAATTCTATTCCCTGCAAGTTTTGCTGCTTTCTTTGCTCTTGAGGGCCAACCAGCGCTAGTCTACAGCTCTCCTATGCCCACCTCCCTCTTTCTGCCCTCCCCTGCTTCAGGCTCCTTCCTAGATGGAGGAGAACCCATCTTACATCCTCTCCATGCCTTGCTCCTTGTCACGGCCTTCCTGAAATATGGTGCCAGTCCTCAGTGATGGCTGTGGCCACCTCCCCTCATAACTCAGACTGACTGAGTTTGCTTTGGGTGCTTCCATGCCAAACAGCCCACCAGGACCCCCAGATCTTTCTCAGCCATGCCGTTCTGCCACTTTTTCCTGTGCTTCGCTTCTACAAATGTTTTTAAAAAGCTATGCAAGATTCTAGCCATGCCAGTGCTGTCTGCTTCCCATTGTTTGAGAGATTGCTGTCCTGTCTATGGACGAGGGAAAAGTTCTCCCAGTTTGACCTTTAAGGACAGATCCAGGAACCCATGTTGGGATAAACTCAGCGCAAGAACCGCCCAAGGTGCACCGCTGTCCTAGGAGGGCTGCAAGAAGATGTTGGATGGCCACTGATTGGGAGCCGTCCACGGTCCCCATCCTCCTGTCTGCTGCAGCATGTGGAGATCTTGTCTGGGGAAGCACAGCCTTTCATACTTCCTTCTCGTTCACATTGTGTTTTTTCTCTTTTTCCTGGAATTTCGTTCTTGAGATTCTCATTCCTTGTAGACTGGTTTTCTCTGTTGAATTTTATCTTTGAAAGGGGTTCACCTAAAATTAGGGGTGTGTCCGCCATATTTCTGGCACAGATCCAAATGACCGTTAACCACAACCTGCTTGTCATCTAGATCTAGCTGGGAGGGACCTTAGAACCGAGACCTGGATTTGGAATAGTGACTTGTCCAAGGTCACACGGGTGACCCCAAACCCAGCCATGGGGTAAGAATCAGACCCAGGATCTGATACTAATTCTTATACCTTCTGGGTGAGGCTTGGGGATGTCTCCCTTTTCTGTCCCAGTGGGTCTGTGGTTCCCTCCTGTGGCCAGGTCACCGCTCTCTCTGCCCGTGGTCTTTGCTGATATAATGTTCTCTGGCTCTGAGCTCTTCTGATGTGACTTTGCTTTCTTGAGCTCTAACGCTCAGTGGTGTGCTTTCCTCCCTGCCTCTGCCCCTCCCCCAGCCAGGCTGCAGTCATGGACTTCATCTCAGGCTGCCTCCCCTCCTAGCTCACAGCTGCTACCCAGCAAAGGGCCCTCAGAGGCTGTGCCTACCAGGTTCAGGGCTGGGTCATCGGAGTCTTCATTATGGCTGTTTTTATTGGTGGAAAGACAGAGACAGCTGTTTCCTCTCTCCACTTTCTTTTTTACTTCAAGTCCTTTTGCCTAAATTTGTGAGAACCAGTCTTTTCAGAACAGTCTCTTCCCCTGGCAGGGACCATGCTTGTGAACGAAATCCCATTGTCTTCTTCTCAGTTCCCATCTTCTTAATCAGCTGCTCATTTCCCGAGCCTCTGATGTTCTTTCGAATCGTTTGCCTCCATGCAGCATTTATGAAGGTCATTTTGGGTGACAGGCCCTGGGATGACCAAGACTCCATCCCAGGACTTGTCCTCTAGGATCCTACAACACGAAGGGGAGGCATGTCTGCAGAATCTAGACTGGGCTGTTTGCCTTCTCCTTTGTGTGTCTAAAAGCTCGTTGTATTTGGGGCCACTCTCAGAATAAAAGAGAATTCATTTTCTACATATTTAACTCTGTGATAAAGTTGGCTTTTGTTGTGTCTGTGCCCAGCCTGAATTCAAGGTAGGAGTTGAGCCCCAGGGAGCCTGAGCGCACACACTACTAGAGCAACTTTAGTAACTGGTCAGGATCAGGATTTGACTGTGGGTGATCTCTGGAGACTCACTGCCACCTTGTGAGGGAAGACACCTTGTATCTTTGTTACTTATGGGGAAATTGAGGCTTACAGAGGTGAAGACACTTGCCTGTGGTCCCCTCGGGGCTGTCTGTTGCTAGTAAATGTCAGGAAGGGAATTCCAGGCCAGGTCTCTGAGCATTTCGTCTGCTCTATCCCCAACCCCCACAAGGGAGACTAAGAGGTATGAGTGTTTTTATGTCACCTGTTGTGTGCCAAGCACTGTGTCTGCTGTTTTACAAATACCTCATTTGAGCCTCACAACTACCCTGGGAGGAGGTAGGGCCTGTTATGATCCCTATTTTACAGATGAGGAAACTGAGGAAAACAGATTGAATGACTTGCCCAGGGTCACAAGGCTTGGAAGTATCTGAGACCAGATTTGAACTTAGGTCTCCCTGACTCCAGGGCCAGCATTCAATCCCCTGCTGCTGCTTTGCTGCCTGGAGGCTGATGTGGCCTCATCTGGATTCTGTTTCAGTAAGGGCATGAGCAATTTGGAGAGGGGCTAGAGGAAGGCAGCCAGTGCGAGGAAGGGCCTGGCACTCCTCGTCATAGAAGGAGTGATAGCCAGAGTAGGGCGTGCTCAGTGACCATTTCCAGAGGACATAGCAGCTCTTCTCATTGGGAGGCTGTTAGGTGGAAGAAGCACCATCCTGAGCTCCTCCTGAGCCCCAGCCCTCCCTGCCAGGTGTTAGCTCAGGGCTATCTCTTGGAACCTTCTCGGCGAGAGACCTTCTTGCAGCAGGTGTACACCCAGCTCTGTGTCTTCGAGAACAAAGTGGCTGCCACACTCCAGCAGCAGTATGAGCCCCGGAGCCAGGTAGGTGGGCAGGAGCTGGCCTCTTCTGTGGCCCGGGGGCACAGTCCAGGCATGGGAGCCTAGATAGGGCTCATATGGCCCCCAGGTACCACTCAAACGCATGGTTACAGGCTGGGCAACTGTTCTCCTGGGGCAGAGTAAAGGCATGTCAGGGGTGGGGAGGGGACTCTGGGCTGTGGACTTGATTGGGCAGAACTGAGCCATCAGCTTGGACTGCTGTACATGGACAGGGAGCAGTAACGGCATCTCTCATGGGCCGGGGCTTAGGTGGATGCGTCCCACTTGAGCCAGGACCGGCCCCCTGGCTCAGCAGGGGTCTCCATGGTGACGGCTGACATCGGCCTTGTCAGTATGATCCGCCAAGGCGTTCTAGCCCTGCAGCTTCTGCCATCTAACTCCAGTGCTGGTTAGTGGGCACTGAGGGAGGAATGAGATGTGATGGGATGGTGTGAGATCGGAGCCCAGGGCTCTCAGGGACTTGGGGCGTGAGGGGCACAGCCTGGGTAAACGGTCAGCAATGAAGGCTCATGGCTCCCTGGATCACTGAGACTCTGTGGCTCTGGTGATGATGGGTTCTCAGAGGCTGAACTCGACTTGGGGCCTCAGCCTAATGGTTCACAGGGATTGACTGTTGCCCTTTCTTCCCCTAGGTATCATTGTGATCACTGATGGAGTGACCAGTGTCCCAGATGTCGCAGTCTGTGAGACACTGCTGAATCAGCTACGAAGTGGCACTGTGGCGTGTTCCTTTGTGCAGGTAAGTTGTTCAGGGGCCCCTGGCTTGGGGTACCAGGATTGACTGAGCTGGGCTGCATTCTCAGGGCCCACCTCAGCACTCTTGACCCACAAACTCTCAGATGCTTCACTCTCTTATCTGGTGCTTTGCCCAGGGCATCAGTTCAACCCATGATGTCCTCTGCAAGTAACCTCTAGCCTCAAACGTGCTGCCTCCCAAAGCATCCCTTTGCGTATGTGGAGGCTTGGAGCAGGCCTTGTGTCCCCTGCCCCCTCCAGCCTGCCCCCTGCCTCTCTCTAGGTGGGGGGTGTGTACTCCTACGACTGTAGCTTTGGTCATGTGCCTAATGTGGAGCTGATGAAGTTCATGGCCATGGCCACCTTTGGTTCCTACCTCTCCACATGTCCTGAACCTGAGCCTGGCAACCTTGGACTGACTGTCTACCACCGGGCATTTCTGCTCTATTCCTTCCTGCATAGCGGAGAGGCCTTGAATCCTGAGTATTACTGTGGTGAGGAGGAGACAGGTGTGGGGGAAGGGTCTGGCCTAGGGGAAGCCCCAGCCCTGACTCCCTGCCCCTTCACAGGCTCCCAACACCGACTGTTTAATGAACATCTGGTGTCAGCAAGCAGCAACCCTGCCCTAGCACTACGGCGGAAGAAGCATGCAGAGAAGGAGGTGCCCGCTGACCTGGTCAGCACTGTGTCTGTGCGACTGAGGGAGGGCTACAGTGTCCGTGAGGTCACCCTGGCCAAAGGTGGGAGTTCTGCCAGTTCTCTTGGCTAGGGGAGGTGTGGGTCAATGTAGGGCTCCAGGCCTGAGTGGGCAGCTGGGAGCCCCTAAGCCCTTCCCCTCTTGCTGACTCTGCTCCCCGCCCCCAAAGGGGGCTCCCACTTGGAAGTGAAGCTGGTGCTGCTGTGGAAACACAACATGAGGATTGAATATGTGGCCCTGGCCCCCTGGCCCCTGGAGTGTGCAGGGCCTCGGGGGACGTGGGTGGAGGTGACCATGGAAGGAGGCTATGACATCCTGCACGATGTGTCCTGTGCCCTGCGGCAGCCCATCCGCTCTCTCTATCGGACCCATGTCATCCGCCGCTTCTGGAACACACTGCAAAGGTGAGCCCCTCAGGATGCGGAGACACCCTTCCAAGTTGTGCTTCTGGACCCCCCAACCCCGGTGGCTGTATGTCACTCTGACCTCTACTGTCCCCTCACCTTGTGTCCAGAAGGCAGGAAACCATTTTTAAGCACCCACTCTGTGCCAGGTAGCACACTCCGTGATTCAGAGACAAAGAAAGGCTCACAGTCTAATGGGGGAGACAGATAGCCATGGACAAACAGGATCTTTCCAGAATACATACTGAAGGCACTCGAATTGCGGGAGGAGGGAGAAGGCTGCCTCTGGAAGGGAGGACTTCAGCTGGGACTCAGAGAAAGCCTGGGAGGCCAAGAGGTGAGGAGGGAGGACAGGCCAGCAGGCGGCACAGCCAGTGGCAATGCCTAGCATTAGGAGATGGAAACTAGGGGAATAAAGTGTAAGTAAGAAGACTAGACAGGTGTGAAGGAGCCGAGGGTCAGAGTTTACGTTCAGTCCTGGAGTTGACAGGAATTACTGGAGTTTATGGAGGCCTGGGGGAGGGTGAAACATTAGGAAAGTGAAGTCCACAGTGGAGAAGGAGATGGAGTGCAGTAAGGGGATAGACAGTGGTGAGGAGACAGACTGAAGTGAGGGGAGGCAGGTGACCTCCACTCCAGCCTATTGCAATAGTCTATATGTGTGTGAGGTGGTGAGGGTCTGCATGGGGCGGAGGTGGGGACAGAAGAGAGAAGCGTTCCTGTTGGGAGGTGAAACCACAGGCTTTGGCAGCAGGTTGGCTATGGCGGGGTTCCAAGAGGGTAAGCCTAGAGGATTAAGGGGATGGTTCTGGCTCTATGTGGTTATAAGGAAGTATGGGAGGGAGAAGCCAAGAAGTTCTGTTTAGGACACATTGAATCCAGCGTGAGACATTTGAAAGGCAGCTGGAGATGAGAGGCTGGAGGTTTGCCGAGAGGCTAGGGCAGGAAAGGAAGACTGGAGAATCCTCAGCATAGAGATGGTCATTAAGTCCTGGAGAGATGATGAGATCACCAGCTGAAATAACATAGAGGGAGAAGGGGATGGGTGGCCATCACACAGCCCTGGGGGATGCTCAAGGTTAGAGGGTGTGACCTGGAGAATCCAGCAGAGGAGACAGAGAAGGAGTAGTCAGAGGGGAGGAGTAGCACCAGGAGAGAGAAATCAGCAGGGTCAGAGGGCACAGAGAGGTCAAGGAGAATGAGGATGGAGGAAAGGCCCCTGGTTTTACCAGTGAAGACATTATTGGTATCTTTGGAGAGAGCTGTTTCAGTCAAGCAGAGGAAACTTAGGGTCTGCAGGGGTTCAGCTCTGCAAAAGCAGTCAGGATCGATTTTCTAGGGGAGAGACTTGGGGCATTGGGGTGAGATCAGAGCAGCACTTGGTGTATTTCCAGAGCTTTGAAAACTACCCCTCCTTCCCCCCTCTCCCTGGGGCCACATGTAGCCACCACATCTGTTGTGTGATGCCTTGGATGAGGCCTGCTGTGTTTGGGGGAGAGATGGCCTCATTCTTTTGTCCCTTCTATTGCAGCATTAACCAGACAGACCAGATGCTGGCACACCTGCAGGCTTTCTCCTCTGTCCCAGAGCATTTCACTCTTCCTGACAGCACCAAGAGTGGAGTTCCCCTCTTCTATATCCCACCTGGTTCCACCACCCCAGTAAGTTTCCCTCACCCCTCCTTTCCTGGGGTGCCCCTCTGAAGCCTTGTTCCTGGGCCTGAGTCCTCAGTGTTTCCTCTAAGCCCTTAGGCTCTTCCCCAAGGCTGGTATGTGGTCCCTACTAGGCCCACACCTGAGGGAAGCTCCTAGTTCTGAGTTGCATGTCTTTAAAAACTGAAGGGAAACTGACTGAAGGACCCACAGGAAGCTTTAAAAATGCCCTTTAGTTGAACATGACCAACTCGGAATTGTCAGGAGCTCAGCCGGATCCCTGTAAAATTCAGGCCCAGGAGAGGGATGCTCAAACAGCCACTGCCAGCCTTCCTTCATGGCCTCAAAGCCAAGGCCGGCTTCAAGGCTGCTCTTCTGTCTGCTAGGGAGGGCAGGCTAGACAAGATTGACATTTCTGGGAAAGAAAGCAATTTTGCTGAGAAACTAACAGACTTTCAAAGGAAGACATTGCCCCAGCCTGGGCCTCTGATCTCCACTTACCTCCCAGCTAAGCATAGAAGGCCCTGGCTCGCTCAGCTCAGGCACTCCCAAAGCAGACCAGTTCAGTTCAGCACATGCTTATTAGGAATCAGCTGTGTACCAGGCCCTCTGCTGGGTCCTGGGAACCCCAAGGCTAGACCAAACTGTATCTTCTGCCAAGGAGCCAATATTCTACTGGGGCTTATATCATGTGAAGGGGTAAATCCGTTACTGCTCCCTGGAGGAAGGAGATGGCACCAACAGCTCAGGACAGGGAGTGGGGCATAGGAGGTTTAGGACTACCAGGGGCAGGAAATGGCCAGCTGGGGGTGCTGGGTGGGAATGGAGAACAAGAGAGGGGTTAAAGAGGGCAGCTAGCTTGGAGTCCCACTGGGGAGGGCTTTCAGAGCCAAGATGACAAAGCCATGTCCACAGCCTTCCTTGCCAGCTCAGATTTTTAAAACCTCTTGAGAAGATGGAAGCAAGAGCCAGCCAGCCCCATGAGGAAGATGAGAAAGTCAGTTCTTCCAGTCTGGAATCGAAACTTAGGACAGCCCATAGGATTATGGGGAAGGGGCTGGACACTGTCCAGACAGGGCAGAGAGAGAGCCAGGCCTCTCCTGACTGCCCAAGCTGCTGGCAGGGACTAGGGAGACAGGGAAGAACCCCTTCTCCTGGCCTGGGAGAGCTCCCTCCCCAGAAACTGTGACTCCTAAAAGGTAGAGGACAGCTTCTCAGCACTGGAGAAAGTTGAGTGAGTGTCCGTTTTCCCCAAAAAGGGAAAAGAAGGGATTTTGTCACCTGTAAACAGTGAGATGGGTTCAAATTGTAAAACTCTAGATGGCATCATAGGAAGCCTATGACAAAGGATGGCGTCACGAGGCAGGAGCTGGCCAAGCAGACAGGGCTGGGCAGAAAGTTTTCTTGGAGTTTATATCATTGTCCTAAGGAGTGATTTTACTGACTGAATGTTGTAGAAAGACCCTTGGCCCTGAGTCAGCAGACATGGACTGCGAGATCTCAGCTTTGAGCTTTCACCCTGGTGTCTGGGACTGGGAGGGGCCGCAGCAGGCATGAGGGGATGGGCCCAAGGCCCAGCATGCACAGAGGGCAGGTATTTAATATGTGGTTCATGTTCTTGTCAGTGACAAAGAGTGTAAAGGCGTGGACCTAGAGTAGCTTACCTCATCTGCAAGTGAACCCTTGGGGTGGGGGGGCTACTACACTGGGGGCAGAGTCACAGTCCTTTTGGACATTGACTGAGACCTTTGAAGATGAGGTTCGGTATTAGATCAAGGTAAAGTCTTGTGCTTATGAACAAAAAGTCATCTTTGCAAGTAAAAGCTGGGAGAGATGTGGATAGGGAGCACTTGCTTTGGAAGGAAAATGAGGATTTGAGTGGACTGCAAGCCAAGTATGAAAAGGTACTTTCAGTCTGGGGCTGCGTTAAGAAAGGCCAGGCTTCCAGGAGCAGGGGGACGTGATTGCATGTGCAGCCCTGGGCACCACAGTGATGGAGAATGTCCAGGTGGGAAGTCAGCATGGGGAAGGATGTGGCAGAAGGAAGACTGGAGATGGGGATGGGAAGCCTTGTTCTTCTTGGTCCCAGAGGGCACAACCAGGAGCTGCAAGAAGAGACTAAAATGACCTCAGCATCAGGGCAACTTTCCTAATGATGAATGCTGAAGATGAGCCTGGTTAGTGCCTTTCTAGAATGGGTTGGACTAAGCGATTGCTGAGGGGAGGAAGTTTTATGATCATGAGCCCCATCCCAGTCCACCCTCCATACAGTGTCAAAGAAACGTTCTTAAAGTACGCTAAATTTCAGTGACTCCGCACTACTCTGTGGCCATGACCTAATCCCAGGCTACCTTTCTGGTTTTATGATACATGGCTTCCCTTCTCTCCCTCTACAGTCCAGGCTCCTGGGCCATCTCACTGTTGCCCCTTTGCCTGCCCATAACCCCGCTTCCTGGAGCATTCTTCTTCCTCATCTCTCCTCTCCACTTCTTAGAATCTCAGGTTTCTTTCTCGTCCCCCCAGCTGCCAGGAACTGTCCCCAGAAAATTGCCTTGAACGTATTTTGTGTGGTCTTATACCTGCATGTGGTATGTGTGTACATGCTATAGAGCTGCTATAGAGTATAAAGTTTTTGAAGGCTGGGCCCATTTTCTATGGGCTCAGGAAGTGAGCAGGGCATCAGAGTTTATGGATCGGTGAATTAATCACCCAGCACATGATGGCTTCTCCTTTGTAGAGAGGAATCTTGTTCTGGTTTGGGCTGGGATGAGGCCTCTGAAGTTCTGGGGCTTTCAGCTTGTATTTGTCTTCCAGATGAGGGAGACGTGGATGACTTTTGAGAGGGGAGTGGTGTGGTAAGCTCTGTGTCAGAAATTTTAGTGAAGGCTGGATTGGAGAGGGGAGAGCCTGGAGTCAGGGGGACCAGTCAGGAGCCATGGCAGTGGTTTGGGGAGAAATAATGGGGCCTGGCCTTCTGAGTGACAGAAAGGGTTTCAGGCCCTGCTCTTATCACTTCTGATCACAGGCATGTTTGGCATAGCTGCGGCCACTCCCTTCTTTCTAGTTCATTCTCCCTGACCCTAGGCTGAAGCCTGCTTCTGCTCTGAGCCCCCTCATCCCTCCCACTCCTGCTGTGGCTCCCTGTCCTAGCAGAGGCCCCACTTCTGGAGATCCTAAGAGGCTTTCACAATAAGGATAGAACAGTAAGGAGGCACCAGGACAGTGCTGAGTTCAAGGTCAGGGTGTTCCCCCCCCCCCACCATTACAGATGCAGGAGGGGACAAAAGCAGGGAAATCTCTACCTTCCTGGGGTGCCCCGGAACCTTGGCCAGAGCAGAGATGAGAGGCTTCAGCAAGTCTTCTCCCAGGCTCCCACTATTCCTGCTCGTTGGATGCTGGGCCCTGCGTCATCTGGTCAGCTGTGGGGCCTCCATTGTTTGTCTTTCTTAGATGTCACAGCAGGGAGGAGAGCTCAGGGGACTGGCTCCCAGGAAAGGTCCCTGAACCTGACCTGGACAAGCGTCCAGAGAGGGCTGCACCCTCCAAACAACGTTACAGTTGCTATCCTAGCAAGTTTTCCTCAATCATAGCACTACTTTCATACTTAAAATGCTTCAAGAACATGTTGAGTAGTGACTTGCCCCTCAGGGGGCCCAAAGGTTGTCCCTACATGGGAATCTTCAGCTGCAAACAAGTCTGAAGTCTTGGGTAGTCTGCCAGCTTCCTGCCAAGGAAGGAAGTGTTGACTGTGAAATGACTTCCCCAACTGGCACAGAAGTGTGCCTCCCAGCCATGGCTTGCAGGGCAGCTCTGCCCTGGACAAAGGATACAAAGGCCTTTTCCCCATCCCTTCCTCAGCTCATCCCCTTCTCCCCACCCCGTGTGGCTGGGTCAGTTTGCCTTGACCCAGCGGGGCAGTGCGTGCATTTCTCAGCATTCATGGGGTGTGTCTGCAGGCCCTTTTGTGGCCCCAATTAGTCTTTGCCCCAAACCCTATCAGAGATCCCGTGACTTCAAGGCCAGTCCTGCAACTCAGCTGTGATGTGACTTATGGCAGGAGTTTGCTTTGCCCAGGGCCTGGCTTCAGACACCTCAGAAAAAAGATGGTATTTCTTGTTGTGGAAGACCACAGCCAGAAGGCATTGGGTGCCTGCTTCATGTGAGGCACTGCTATTCATGGGACATACTATCTAGAAAAATACCATGTACATCTGTAGGCATGTATGAAGTATGTACAGACATAGAGGCCTGGATGTCATTGGCATGTGGAACTGCCAAGGGAAGAAATGGTCTCTACTCATGCAAGTTGTCACCCTCTTAGTCTAAGAAAACCATGGGGTTACCCAGCTAGCAGACCAGAGGCAGCACATGAACCCAGGTTCTCCTGACTCTGAGGCTGCCTCTCAGGAGCAGAGTTGTTGGGTGTTTTCGCTATCCTCTGGGGGTCAGGAAGGGCTTCATGCAAGAGGTGGTTCCTGGTCTGACCTTTGAGGGTAGCACAGGAGGAATGGATGGGGACCACAGACAGAGCAGACATGGGGTACAGGGCCTCTCCTCTTGCTTTTTAAAATTTTAAAATGATTTTCTTGATGCCTTTTTTTTTGCATCATTATCTCTCCCCCTTCCAGAGAGTCCTCTTATATAGCATATAATATTTTTAATGATGAAAAGAAAAAAATTAGCATACCCCTCCCAATATGTCAACACATTCTGAGGATACTTGTGAAGCGCCAGTGGACTGGGGGGTCACTTTTCATGGCTCTTTTATTTCTGGCCATGCTTGATCTGTGTCATTTTATCACATTCACTTTTGACAGGTTGATGGTTCTCTCCATGGACATTATCATCCTCATCATGCTATCTCTTGTTTCCTTGGCTCAGTTTCTCTGTTCATCAGGCAACACTTCCTGCCCTTTTTTGTGCGCCACCATGGATTCAGCCATTCCTCAGTTGATGAGCATCTACTTTGTTTACAATTTTTTGCTGCTATAAAGACTTTGATGTCTATGAGAATTTTCTGTTTATCTTTGGGATATAAGCCCTGTGGTGGAATTTTGTTTGCACAATTCCAAATTGCTTAACAAAGTGACTGCACTGAACCACAGCTGCACTAACAATGCACTGCCATGCCTCTCTTCCCACAACCCTTCCAGCACTGACTCTTCCCATCTTGTGTCATCTTTGCCAGTTTGCTGGGTGCGAGCTAAAACCTCAAGGTTGTTTTGATTTGCTGGGTGCGAGCTAAAACCTCAAGGTTGTTTTGATTTGCATGTCTCTTATCATTGGTGATTTGAAGCATCCTTTTGTGATTGTGAACAGTTCGCAATTCTTCAGAGAAAGACTTGTTCATATCCTTTGACCACTTACCATTGGGGAGAGGCTTTTGGTCCCATCTGTAACTGTCAACATCTATTAGAGACTAAACCCTTGTCGTTGATGTTCAAACCTCCTCTTCTCCACTCCCATTTCTCCCTTTCTCCCCATCCCCACACTGGGCATCTGTCGCTTCTCTTCATCTCTGGTCTTCGTCCTCTATCCCTCTGCCTCGAGCATAGCCTTCGGCCCAAAGTCTTTCCTGCTGTTCTCCACTCCAGTGCCCTTCCTCCTTAAGTCATCTCTTGGTGTCCTTGTGTCTCTGCCAGAGCAGAACCTTCTGGAGATTGGAAAGAGGTCGGTTGTTGTCCTAGCTTCCCCGTTGTGGAGCCTGGTACCTGGCATGCAGCAGCCACTTATTAATGAGTGCTTGTGGGTGCATGTATGACTTGCCTCAGTGACTTTCTGTTTCAAAAGTCAAAAAAAAACAAGAATCAGGAATTTTATTTTGGATGCGGTGGCCGATAATAACATCAGACATTTTAATGGTAGGCAGCAGGCCAGGAACAAGACAAATGGTGATGGAGCAGCTTGAAGACACAAAGTGTGACAATCCAGCAGGAGGATGCGATGTGGATGCCCAGGGAGCTCTCGCACCAACCTACAGAAAGCAGGAGTAAGGGCAGGGAGCAGAGGATGCCTATGACAGTGGGGGAATGAACTTATTGTGTTCACTGCGTTCAAACAACCCTTACAATATGAGAGTTAAAGCAGTGTTAGAGTGAGCTCAGGCTGGTGAGGTAAACAAGGCAGGGCGAAAAGGGGGCAGTCAGCTCCCTTGGGGGCTGGAAGGGCAGATGAGACAGAGCTTCAGAACTGGACCTGGCCCAGGGCAAAGACAGCCTGGAGGTGATCAGGGCTGTCTTTGCCTCATCATAGGAATCAGGAAAAGGGCAGCGGAAGGAGGAAGGACACATCAGGAAAGGGAAGAGTTTGGAAACTGTCAGGCAGAAACCCAGCCTTTGATTCCAGGCAAAATGCTGGGGTGTGATACGAGCTCTGTAGTTAGTGCCGGGGTGGGACGAGTCACCTTCTCAGTGCACTCATTGCAGGCTGTGTGAGCCAGCCTTGCTTCCTTCTGTGATGGGGTTATTGAAGGGGGATCAGGGCAGGCTGCGGTTAGAGCTTGCTAGGGCTCTGGTAAAGTCTCCCTTACTGTTCTTGTGGAGACAGTGGGATGATGAAGACTCAGGACAGTGTGACAGGATGGACTCAGTGGCCAGACTTAGTCATTCGTGAGTCAGTATTGATTAAGCACCTGTTGTGTGCAGGCCCTGTGCTCAGTGCTAAGGACACAAAAGCAAAAAGGAGAGGGCCACTGCTGTCCACTAGCTTGCACTCTATCAAGGGAGAAGGTGTAAACACATACAAGGAAATAGAAAAGAGATACTTGGTGGGGTTTTTTGCCAAGACATTGGCATGTTGGGTGTATCAAGAAAGAACCATACATCATTTAGAGTTACTGAGCTCTCCTAAGTGTTAAAGGAGGTTTCCAGTGGAATGTCTCCTGGGTGTGTTTTTGACTCCCTGTTCAGTGACATGTTTCTCAATGACTTGGAAAAAGCTTTAGATAGCATGCTTATCAAATTTTTGCAATGCTAGTAACAGCGATCCAAAAAGGATCTTGATAGGCTGAACCTTGGGTTGAATCTAATTAGTGGAAGAATCAGTTGAGATAAATGTAGCATTTATTTATGAACCTTTGGCTTAAAAAATCAGCTTCCTCAATGAAATATGGGGCAATAATAGCCACGCAGTCATACACTTGAGAAAGGATCTGAAGGGTTTAGGAGAACAGCCTGTGGCTGCTCCAGAAGGGAATCTCAGATTGCATTGAGTGGCCTGGCTTCCAGAAAGAAGAAGGTCAGACCACATGTGGAGAACTGTGCTGTGTCCTGGGCACTTTAGGAAAGACATTGGTCAGCTGACTGAGTTTGAGATGGCAAAAGACCTTGCCTCTCTGCTGTGTGTGGATCATTTGAAGGAAAACTAGGGAGATTAAGTTGTTTTCGAGTACTTAGAGCTGTCCCATGGAGGAAGGATCAGACTTTGTCTGCTTGGCCCTGGAGGTCAGAACCAGGAAAGATGGGGGAAAGTTTCAAAGAAACAGATTTAGGCTGCATATAAGAAAAAGCTCCATAAACATTGGGGCTATCTAAATGAGAAGGGGCAGTCTCAGTAAGTGGGGAGTACATCTAGTTTTTGCATGATGCTCATTTCCCCTTGGCCTCCACCCTCTTCTTGTAATGAAGCAAAGTTGTTAAACACAACTAGCAGATGAAGTATTTATGTCTGAGCATGCACCACATTATACATTTAGTGACCCTTCTGGCTCTCCAGAGTGGAAGAAATTGTGTTTTCATCATTTGTTCTTAAGACCAAGGTGGTAGTTACAATGAATTTAATTAGAGTACAATTGCCTTTTAAATATTACTTTCATTTGCATCGGTCTGTGACCACTTTCCTCACCTCAGCCAGGCTAATACAGAAAGATTTATCATCAGCAGGCCAGCCACCTAGAGGTGAATCATTTGCACATGGCCACCCATGAAATAAAATAGTTACAGTGCACTCAGACCAGCTCTAAACTGTAACGTAGCCCTCTGAGTGAGGTAGGCCCTTCTTCAAGGGCCACCAAGGAGATGGGACACTGGAAGAACTAAATGTTCTTTCTCAATCTTGACCATAATTGAAGCCAGAAGGAAATGGTAGCTTGTAAAGCCAAATTCTGCTTGGTGGAGCTAGTTTTATTGTGCCTCTAGAGGCAAGAAGCATCATTTCATGGGGTGCTTCATCATCTGTTGCATTGCTTGTGATAACTATTGAGAAATGACTACCAGGAAAATCACTTTAGTGTATGTGCCAACATCTGTTGCAGAGGATGGAGAGGTAGAGAATGATTGTGAAGAACTACATTTTCTTCAGTAACTTTGGTAACTTCAATGTAAAGTTCAGCCTAGGTCAGAACAACAGTATATGGCAGAAAATGTGATTCAGGAATAAAGAATGAGAGAGGTCAGACACTTGTCTACCACAGAGAAGCCTCGCATCCAGATGGCACGAAAATCTTTGAAGAAAGAAGAGGTGAGCACTGCTTGTGCTAAACACCAAATTTGTTATTATTTGTTGCAACCTATGAAAATAATACCAAATAACAGCATAAAAATGAGATTTGTTTTATTTTACCAGGTGTGCACCCATATGTTCCTAACTTGGGAGAGAGTCATTGCTTAATCAGCTTTTTTTGGTGTAGATAGGTAACTGACTTGTTAGAGCAGAGTTAAAAATTAATTGTTCAGTCATTTCAATCATGTTTGACTCTTCGTGACCCTGTTTGGGGTTTTCTTGGCAAAGATGCTGGAGTGGTTTGCCATTCCTTTCTTTCTTTTTTTTTTTAATATAAATTTATTTATTTAACTTTTTACATTCATTTTCACAAGATTTTGGGTTCCAAAATTTTCTCCCCGTTTGTCCCCTCCCTCACCCCAGTACACTGAGCATTCTTATTTCCCCTATCACCAATCTGCCCTCTCTTC
>CM053770.1:665418289-665450286 GCA_028658325.1 Potorous gilbertii
CTGAGCCCATTGGATATCTATTTCAGATGTTTGGGATACAGAGGCCTTGACTATTATGTCTTTTCCTGATGGTAAGCAGTTTTCTTCCTCGTCAGAGAGGAAGGTTGGAATCATTTGTTCACCAAGAAAATAACCTATGATCTTATTTTTTTTCCCTTTTCTGGGCATTTTCCCAGCCAGTTACTTGACTTCTGAGAGTCCTCTCCACCCCGGCCTAGGTCCACCCAGCTAGTACTTGGGGTCTGAGATTCAAATGCTGCTCCCCAGCCTCAGGGCTTTTGGTGGCAGGCCTGGCTTCTATTCAATGGGAGCTTAAGTTCTGGTGCTCAGGTGGGGGCAGGGTTGCCTCCCAGGCTCGGTTCCTTCAGGGGGTTTATGCGGAGACCTTCTGTAATCGAGCTCCTACCGAGCTCCTGCCTGCTCTGGGAGCCTCTGGCTGCCTGCTGCTGCCTCCCAAGGGGGCCCTAGTTATGGAGACACCCCGCTCCCCTTTCAGCCCGTCCAGACGTCTCTCTCACTGACCTGTGTGTCTGTGGGTGGAGGGACCTTTGTGGCCGCTAGAGATTCTATCCCTGAAGTCTGCTTGGATCTGCTCGCTCCTCTCAGTGTCGTGCGGCCGGGGCAGGGCAGGGCTCCACTCCTGTCTGGTGCGCGATGGACCTTTGGGATCGGTTTTTCAGGGCTCTCTGGTACGGAAATCTCCTTCCCTGTGTTGCTGCGCGGCTTCCACTGTTCCAGAATTTGTTGTGAGTTCTTTTTAGAGGAAAACCATGGACTGTGGGTTCGGAGCTAGCATATGTGAGTCTTTCTACTCCGCCATATCTCGGAGGAAGAGAGGGATTCGGCAAAGCAGAGATGAGGAGAGAGTGCATTCCAGGGACAGGGTTAGTCAGGGCAAGGGAAGGAAGACAGGAGGTCGAGTGTTGTTGGGGCGTGTGGAGAAGGCCAGTTTGACTGGATCCTAGAGGCCATGACAGGCAGGCAGGCGCAGCAGGGCTGGAAAGACAGGTCAGGGCAAGGTTCTACAGGGCTGACAAGCTAGCTGAAGCATTCATGTTTGATTCAAGAGGCAGCAGGGAGCCACTGGAGTTCATTAAGTAGAGGAGTGACATCGTCAGTTCTGTGCTGCTTTGGCAGCAGTGTGGAAGAGGGCGGATGACAAGTGAGGGAGACTGGTTAGGAGGCCATCGCAGAAATCTAGGCAAGAGGTGAGGAGGGTCTTAACAAAGGTGGTAGTTAGCTGTGTGACTGGAGAAGGGATTGAGAAAGAGGTGATGGGAGAAAGTCTGAGCAGTGAGTCAAAGATGAATGCCAAGGGATTTCAGAAGGATGGTGGTAATTTTTCTTTAATATTTTTTCTAAGTACATGTAAAAACAATGTTTAGTATTAAATTTTTTCAAATTTTGAGTTCTAAATTCTCTCCCTCTCTCTCCTTTTCCTTTTCATTGAGAAGTTAAATCAATTTGATAAAGGTTATACACATATAGTCATGCACAACACATTTCCATGTTAGTTACCGGGTTTTTGTTTTGTTTTTTTAAATTGGTCATTTTTTAAATTTATCATGATCTGTACAGTAAAGGAAATGTTAGCTCACTACCAAAGGAATGGTAGCATTTTAGTGTCTACCAACACTGGTAGGAAAGGAAGCAGGGAGAGACAGAGAGAAAGAGACACAGAGACAAATAACAACTTTTTTCCTTCACATAGTAAATGCAAGACCGTACAGTACAGTGATAGAAAGCTGGCCTCGGGAATCATGAGGACCTGATTCAAAACTCATTTCTGACACACACTTGGACTGCATGCATGATTTTGGACATACCAGCTGACCCTTCATTGCACCACCCTGCTCTCTAAGATGTCCTTGTCAGGTTGAAACTAATGGTCCAGTTCCTCCTCCAGTCCCTTTACACACACATTATTTCATGCTGTGAAAGGAAATACAGATCAAACCTCCCTCCCCTTCCCCAAGAAAAATTTAAAAAGTAAAAATTTCTCTGAAAGGAAATAACGTTTTTCTTCCTAAGTCCTTCAGCATTGTCTTGAATCATTGTGTTGCTGAGAATAGCTAAGTCATTCACAGTTGATCATTGTACAGTATTGCTATTGCTGTACACAGTGTTCTGGTTCTGCTTACTTTATTTTTCATCAGTTCATGTAAGTTTTTCCAGATTATTCTGAGAGCGTCCTGCTTCTCATTTCTTAGAGTACAATAATGTTAGTATAATCGTATATCACAAGTTGTTCAGCCATTCCCTAATTGATGGGCATCCCCTCAATATCCATTTTTTTGTTTTGCCACCACAAAAAGCTACTGTAAATTTCCTATATATTATTGTACGTATAGGTCCTTTTCCTTTTTTGTTTTTTATCTCTTTGGGTTACAGACTTAGTGTTAATCCTTTGGGCATAGTTCCAAATTACTTTCCTGAATGGTTGACTGAGTTCACAACTTTGCCAAACAGTGCATTAGTATTTCAATTTTCCCACTTTTCCAACATTTGTCATTTTCTTTTTTTGTCATTTTAGCTAATCTGAAAGGGATGTTTTAATTCACATTTCTCTAGTCGATAGTGTTTTATAACATTTTTCATATGACTGTAGATAGCTTTGATTACTTCATCTGAAAACTACCTGTTCATATCTTTTGACCATTTATCAGTGGGGTAATTGGGTTCTTATGTAGTTGACTCTATTTTCTATATATTTGAGAAAAGTGGCCTTTATCAGAAAGGTGCTGCAAAATTTTTTCAGTTATGATTGCTAACTATATTTTCCCCATCCTATTTCCCCCTTGTTTATCCCTTTCCATCCTTGAAAATCTTTTGCTTCTGACCACCACTTCCCCTAATCTGCCCTCCTCCCTCCCTCCCAATCCCAATCCCCTCCTATTTTATTGTAGGGTAAGATTGATTTCCGTAGAATGTATATGTAGAACTTATGTAAGATTGTACATCATCTCAGGGAGGGGCGGGGAATAGGATAGGAAAAAAACCTAAGATATGTGGAAGTGATTGTAGAACACTGAAAACAAATAAAATAATTTAATTTTTTAAAAAAAGATTGATTTCTGTACTCAACTGCGTATGTATGTTATTCACTTTTTGAGCCAGTTCCAATGAGTAACATTCATATTCTTCCCCATCTTCTCCTTCACTGTAAAAGCTTTCACACTTTTATGTGAAATAATTTACCTTATTGCACCTCTTCCTTTCCCCTCTCCAGTGTGTTCCTCTTTTTCATGCCTTAATTTTATTTTTGTAGATATCATTACATCATATTCAGTTCACATTCACTTCATTTATTTACGTATACTCCTTCTAAGAATTTTATTCAATTAGTTAGGAGTGACAAATTTGCCATGTAAAAATGTAAACGATTCAACCTTATTGAATCCCTTATTTCTCTTTCATGTTTACCTTTTTATGCTGCTCTTAAGTATTGCATTTGAAAGTTAAATTTTCTGTTCAGCTCGGGTCTTTTTATCAGGAATGCATAAAAGTGTCCTATTTCTTTGAATGTCCATTTCTCCCTCCCATCCCCCCACCCTCCTCCCAGCTTTGCTGTGTAGGTGATTCTTGATTGTAATTCTAGGTCCTTTACCTTCTAGAACATCATATTCCAAACCCTCTGCTCCTTTGATGTAGAACCTACTTTTGTGTTATCCTGACTGTGCTTCCGTGATATTTGAACTGTTTCTTTCTAACTACATGCGGTATTTTCTTTTTGATCTAGGAGCTCTGAAATTTGACTATAATATTTCTGGGAGTTTTCATTTTGAGAGTTCTTTCAGGAGGTGATCAGTGGATTCTTTCAATTTCTGTTTTGCCCTCTGGTTCTAGAATATCAGGACAGTTTGATTTCCAAACTCTTTTTGATCATGGCTTTCAGATAGTCCAGTAATTCTCAAATTATCTCTACCAGATCTATTTTCCAGGTCAGTTGTTTTTTTCAATGAGATATTTCATATTTTCTTTTTTTTTCCATTCTTTTGATTTTGTTTTATTGCTTGTTGAGGGAGTCATTAGCTTTCACTTGCCCAGTTCTAATTTTTAAGGAGTAATTTTCTTCAGTGAGCTTTTGTACCTCCTTTTCAATTTAGCCAGTTCTGCTTTTAAAGGCATTTTTCTCTCAAGTGGATCTTTTGTGGCTCATAATTTGGCCTGTTCTGTTTTTTAAAGCTTTTTTTTTTTGTTTTTGCTTGTTCAGTATTTGTATATTTAGTATTTTTTGGTACCTCTTTTACTAAACGATTCTTTTTCCATGATTTTCTTGCATCATTGTCCTTTCTTTTCCCATTTTTCCTCTGCTTCTCTTATTTGGGTTTAAAAATTCTTTTGAAGCTCTTCAAGGAACTCTTTTTGAGCTTGTGACAGTTTATATTTTTATATTTTTCTTTGAGGATTTGTATGTAGCCGTTTTGAATTTGTTGTCTTCTGAGTTTTGCGTTTTGATCTTTCCTGTCACCAATTTTTTGGTGGTCAGGTTCTTTTGTTGTTGTTTGCTCATTTTTCCAGTGTATTTCTTGACTTTTAATTGTATGTTAAAGTTGGGTTTTGCTCCTAGGGTGGAAAGAGCACAGTCCCAAGTTTCACATTTTTTGGTTTTTTTGGGGGGGGGTGGGGCAGCACTGTACTCTGCGCTAGTTCTGAGGGGTCTGTAAGTTTCCATTATTCCAAGATGATATGATCTAAGGAAAGGCATGTTTTACTATTCTCCTGCTCTTTGCTCTGGTCTGTGTGCTCTCATCTGGTCTTTTCTGCCCTGGAACTGTGACCACAGTCCCCTGTTCTCCTGTAGCTTCAAGCTCTGATGTGCTACTGCTTCTCCTCCCCCTGGGATTGTAACCCAGGACAGTGATCCAGATCCACCTGTGGGCAATGCAACAGAGTCCTGCACCCAGTGCCAGTGAGGAGATCATTGCAATCCTCTTACTAGTTATCTGACCCTCTTACCCTTGGGGCTAAGAGCTCTAGAAACCCTTACTGTTGATTCAGTTGCTTCCAAGGCCTGTTCCTGGCTTGCTAGGTGTTGCCTGTGCTGGACTGTGCTTCCCAGTGCCCTACTGACCTTCTAGGTTATTTGAGGCTGGAGAATTGTTTCACTCCATCTTTTCATAGGTTCTTACCCAGATTTTGTTTTGAGGCATTATTTAAAATTGTTTGGAGGGGAATTTGGGAGAACTTAGGCAAGTCCTTTCCCTTTCTCCAGTATTTTGACTCTGCCCCCTCTGGTAGTATTTTCAGTAAAAGTAGGAATGTTCAGAGGTGGAGGAGGTGGGGGAGGGGGCCGAAATGATAGCTAGTTCTTCAGACATGTTGAGTTTGAGATATCTCCAGGAGACACTATGTCTCTCTAGGTCTTTCCCTCTGACATTGTCTTGTATTTTGTTCATGTATACTTACGGAACAGTTAGACTGCTTCCACTTAAGAGAGGGCAGTGGCTATTCTGGTAGCACAGTATTTGGCCCTGACTCAGTGCTGTCTGATGGATGTGTCTCTAGGTTCCTCACAGTGATCATTTCTTATAGCAAGGTCACTTTCTATGACATTCTCATACTGTACTTGATTCTATCATCCCTACATGGATGGATGTTTCCACAAGAAAGAGTGGTTTTTCTTATTTTTGGCGTAAATAGGCCTTTCTTTATACAGGCTCAGGAGTGGGATCCCTGGATCAAAGGCTATGCCCAGTTTATTTGCTTTGGGGGCAAGTGTTTTCTACCAGGGCCCCTCCGTGTCTGTCATATAAAATATATTCATAAATAAGTAAAAAGTAAGTAGTGTCTTGTCCCATAATGGGCAGGGGAGAAAATTTCTGAATTGTTTTCATTTCATTTTCTCCTAGCAATTTGGAGAGGGATGTAAGCCAGTCTAGAAAGAAAATCTGTTGCTTCTCCTGGGGAAGAATCCTCTGACTAGCATGGGTCCTGGAAGTCTGCAGGATGGGGGTGATGGGAGGGGATTGAAATTGAATTGAGACCTGTGTAAAGGCAACTGGTGGTAAGTGGGTAGAGATCTAGACCTGAGCCGGTAAGAGCTCCAGGTAACTCCTGCCTTAAACCTGGGCAAGTCACGTTAACCGTCATTTGCCTCAGTTTACTTATCTGTAAAATGGGCTTAGTAATGGTCTCCCTTCCAGGGTTGTTGTGAGTATTCAGTTAGACAGTAATGATAAAGTAATTTGCAAACCTTCAAGTGCCGTGTAAATCCTTGTGTGATTCTGTTGGGTGCAGCTGCCCTTCTGTTCCTGCGGATGACTCTCAAGTCTATCATAACCCTGTGTTCTCATCCTGATCATCCTCTTAAGCAGTCGAGCTCTACCTTATGCCCATGTCTGTCCTCCTGCCAGGTGCTCTCCCTTCAGCACAGTGGCTCTGATTCCTCACACTCACAGTTTGCTGCCTACTGGAAGCCAGTGCTCTCCATGGATGCCAACTCCTGGCAGCGGTGGCTGCACATGCACCGGCTGGTGCTGGTCCTTGAGCACGACACGTAAGGGCATGGGCCCATGGCCGTCTTGGTTTTGGGGGAAGCCTGAGAGAGGACATAAGATGTGGAGGGCTACATCTGGGAGACACTGACTTTCATCTCACACCCAGGCAGTAAGCAAGCAAGCCAGAAAGATAGGCTAGAGTCAGGTTGTGCAAGGCTTTCGGTATTGGGTAGTGGACTTTGTATTTTAACTTCAATGCAACGAGGAGCCCTGGAGTTTCTTGAACAAGAGGAGTCACTTGGTCAGACCTGAGGTTGTCAATTGGGTGGAGAGGGTCGAGGCTAGAGGGGATGAGGGACTGCCTCAGAGTAACTGGAAATGAGTGGAGAGAAGGGACAGCTGGGAGAGATGGTGAGGAGGTGGAATCAGCAAGACTTGGTGACTGATTGGATGTGGAAGGTAAGGGAGCAGTGAGGGTGGCACCCAGTTTGTGAACCTAAGTGACTGAAGAAGGAAGGAGTCTGATAGAAATGAGGAAGTTTGGAAGAGGGGTAGGTATTGGGAGAGGACAGTTGATGGGTTCTGTTTTGGGCAAGGTGAGTCAGAGATATCTCTAGGACATCCATTTTGAAATCTCCAAGAGACATGTAGAGATGTACTACAGGTGCTTGGGAGAAGTGGGGTAGGTTCCTAATCTGGGACCCCTCTCCCAAGTGGTATCTATCCCAGTGGTGTCAAGACCTTGGGTTTCTTCCTAGGCCAGTCCCCAAACACCTGCATACTCCAGGGAGCAATGGCCGCTACAGCACCATCCAATGCCGCATTTCACACTCAGCATTGACTTCTCTTCTCCGAGACTGGAGTAGCTTCGTGCTCGTGGAGGGCTACTCATATGTCAAACTGCTGCACAGGTGTGTTGAGGACAATGTAGTGTGTGTGTGTGTGTGTGTGTGCGCATGCATGCATGCGTGTGTGTCTCCAAGGCAGTGGAGGCTGGAGTCAAGGACATAAACGTGGGTATATGTCTACGGAAAGAAGGCTGACATCAGGAAGTTAAAAACAACATTTACATCTTCTGGGTCCACATTCTGGGTTCTAAATCTGGCTTTTGTCAAAAGATTAACAGAGCCAAATAGCAGATGAAAAGGAGATCATCCTGGATGATCCTAGTGTTTAGGACAGTGTTTAAATATGGGGAGGAGAAACTGAATAAAAATTTAAGGTGAACTGTCTCCAGCTCCAGAATTAACCTTTTGAAAGAAGGCTAAAATTAAGGAGGACATAGAATATAGAGCCTGAAGAAGAAGACTCGAGTGAAAAGGAGAAGGGAATGGTAAGAAAGGAAAGTGAAGTAGGACCATTAGCAGTTTGGCACATTTGGTGGATGAGGCCAGTTGGTAAAAACAAGAAAGGAAGCTGATGTCCTAATAAAGTTAGAGGGAAACTGTCAAGTTATTAAGATGCATAATTGGGCTTGAAATTTTAGCCAGGTGCTTGGGATCAAGTTGTAAACACACACAAGTAATTCAAAAGAACAAGGTGGGAAATAATAGCCAGCACTGATGGAATATATTAAGGTTTGCAAAGTCCTTCCCTGTGTTATCTCGTTAATCCTTACAACAGCCCTGGAAAGTGGATGCTGTTATCATCCCCACTTTACAGTGGAGGAAACTGAGGCAGGCAAAGGGGAAGTAACTTGCCCAGGGTCATATTGCTAGTAAGTGTCTGAGGCCAAATTTGAGCTCAGGTTTTCCTGACACCGGATCTTCCCACTGCTCTATCCATTTTCCTCCTAGCTACCTGCATCCTTTCAGCCTTCCTGGACAGTAGGTAAAGTAGCACAGTGACTTGCATTAGATGTATGGTCTTTGTATTTCTGCCTTAGTCGAGACACTAAGAGGCTTGGGCTCTAGGTAGACTGATCTCCCTCCTGGAGGAGAGGCTCATGGGTCTCGGGGAAGCCTCTCCATGTTTCAGGCTGGTAAGGAAAATGACATGTTCCTGAAGAAAACTGAGGTGAGGCTTTGGTGGGAAGCAGAAGAGGGCATATGTGGTCAGGACATTGGGGAGTGGAGGAAAAGAGGAAGAGGACAGCTGGACAAGAAGAATCTTTTCCTAAAGGGAAAAGAGTTGGATCCTTTGAGGAGGAGGTAGCTGCTAGTTCCCCAGATATATAGCAATGTAGCCTATCTCCAGAGGTAAGAGGTAATCCATCAAAGAGGAGTCATGGACAGAAGAGACTAGCAGTGGTACGTAGTGACTCTTCCCAGGGACACAAATAGGCAACCATCTACTGACACAGTCACAGCAATTAGGGTGGTCTCTTGTTTCCTGAATCATGTCTTATTTCTCTTGGTTCAGAACTGAGCCCCTCCAAGACTTATCCAAATGGATGACAAGCACCAACCCAAGTAGTTCACTTGGGCACAGGTGACAATTCCAGGAGAAACTTACAAACTGCTGTTAATGATTACAAGACACTGAAGACTATGGGAAGATTGCATTTCCATCATGGTTGCTCATTGAAGGCATGGGATCAAAAAGGAAAAAAGTAATTTAGAAGATAAGCATTAGGCTAAGAAATGAGAATCTTCACCAGTGAGAATTGGCTGAACCATGGTTTAAGATACAGTGATGACAGACTCCTGACCAGAAATGCAATGCATTTAACAAAGGCTGGTCAGAGTGCATTTGCCAGGGATCTGGCAATTCAAGAGGGCTTTAAACTAAGGAGATGGGGAGGGAAAAGACTGTCTGTGTATAACACCCTCCCCCTCAAAAATTAGAGAGTAACCACAGTGAAAGAAGAAAGCAGCTGAGAAGCCCAGAAATGCACAAGAGACAGAGTCTACGAAAACAGTCTTTGGGCTCAGGAGTCTACAGATGTTCAGCAACCAAGAAGACTTAGAGACCCTAACACAAGTAGAGGAATTAGACCTTGTTGGTATCCTTGAAACCCGTGCCTGGACTGTGTTTCTGGATGGGGTATGCCTTAGTCAGCCCTGGATTGGGGAAGGTGGTGTATTTGTGAGAAAAACTAGAGAGGAGAGGCATGATAGAGTGTTTGAGTAAAAGTCAAAGGAGAGAGAAGCAAAAATGACTTGGAAATAGAAATCTGGGAAACTCCCAGGTGTGTGTCTGATGTAGGGATGTGACTGAGTAGTTTTGGGAGCCTTTAGTCCCCAAGCCTCTCTTCCTGACAGGAGCAGATCAGCCAATATGTGATTTTCCAAAGCTGGAGAAACACAAAAAGGAGAAAGTGGTTTGGAATCGATGGGAACCTTTTGGGAACTGACCATTCTTTCCTAGGGTTGTGATAGGGAAGAGGAGAAAAACTGGGCCGCTTCTGACCCAGTTGCCCTAAATTGAGGGCAAAGCAGAATTCAAGGGTCTTGAAGGAAGATAGTAGATAGGGGCTTATGAAGTAATATGCTTCAAGGAAGTCAGCCCAGAAAGGATGGGAAACACTTAAGAAAGAGAGCCTGCACACTCAAAGGGAAACATTTCCAAAGAGGAAGAAAAGAGGGATTTGTAGAGACCAGGAGGGATGCATAAGGACCCACCAACTCAATTTCAATTTCTAAAAGAAATACATGGAAGATGGAAGTGAAACAATTAACAAAAAATGCATCTAAGAATACGGCATGATCCTATGAAAGTGATGTCAGAAGTGCTGAACTCAGAATGCGCTGAGAGCAGCCACTGGTGCAGAGGACAAGAGGGAAGCTTAAAATAGTTGGGGAGAAAGAAAGTGAAGGAAGAGAGAAGACCTTTTCTTGGGGTAAACAGAACAAGTTAGCTGATAACAGAAAGGGAAAAAATGACTGCTCGTTTCTTACTTTGCTTTTTTTTTTCCTGTAAGGAAGGATCTTAATATTGGAAATGAAAAAACAAAGTTGGCCAATGGAGTTGATACCCAAGATAAATAAGAGGTTGTGTTAAGAGAGTACCTTGCTGCCCCAGACAAATGCAAATCATGTGGCCTAAATGAGTCCTGAAAGAACTGCTAGATGTTATTACTGAGTTCAGTGTCAGTAATATTTAAGAGAGTGGAAAATGGGAGACCTTCCAAGACTGGAGATGAGCAAATGTTCTGATTTTCACAAAAGGGAAGAAAATGAGTGTGTATACTATAGGTCAGTGAGTTTGATTCCTTGAAAGGTTTTAGAGGAGGTGGTTGGTGAGAATCTAGAAAGGAAGATTGTGATTGTAAAGAACCTGTATGTTATCATCAAAAGCAGTTCATGTCAAACTTAGCCTCATTTCTTTTTCTAATTGAAAGAATAAACTAATAGATGAAGAGGATTTTAGCAAAAGTTTTGATGGAGTATCTCATACTGTTTGTGGAGAAGATGATAATGTAATCAGTGGTTTCAGAATTGGTTGGATGGCCATACTCAAAGAATAGTTTTAATGGTTCAATGTCAGCATGGCAGGTCGTCTGCAGTGGAGCATCCCAGCAATCCATGTTTGGCCTTTTCCTGTTTAACGTTGTTATCAGTGACTTATATGAAAGCATGGATGGCACGCTCATTAAGATCTGTAGATGATGCAAAGCTGGGAGAGGTTGTTAACATGCAGGAAGGCTTGTAAGATGGCTTTCAGTAGGGGCATATGTAAAGTATCAGGTACAAAAGAAAATCAGCTTCACAAGAACAGAATGGGGAAAGCAGAAAGCACTTATGACCAGATCCCTGTGGGTGTTTTAGTGGACTGTACACTCAAGTGTGAGAAGTGTGGGCCTGCAGCCAAAAAAGATCTTGTGCTAGATCAGGAGAGATGGAGCTTCTAGGAATAGGGAAGTGGTGGTACTCCAGTGCCCTCCCTTTGTCAGGTTTCATCAGAAGTATTGGGTTCAGGTCTGGAGACCATGGTTTAAGAAGGACGTGATAAGCTAGAAAGGGTCCAGAGGTGGGTGACCAGGATGGCCCTGGGCCACCAGTAATACATGTGTGAGGATCAGCTAAAGGACTTGGAGAAGAGAAGCTTGGGGGGAGTTAAAACACATGTGCCCAGTTATTTGAAGGGCGGATGTGGGGGGACAATTTAGTGAAACCAGGATCAGTGGGAGAAAGTGGCAAAGAGACAGATTGAGACTTTAGGTCAGGACAGACTTCTTAACAACCAGGACTGGATTGGGGACTGAGTCAGCTTCAGGGAGGGATGGGCTCCCTCTCCCAACATTCTTCACAAACAACTGAAGGACAATTCCTTTATTGTATGGGTTGGACTGTGCATATCATAAAATATGAAATCAGTGATATGTCAAGAGTAAAGATGTTTATTGATGTGGGAATTATCCCTGAGTCACCTAAGTGACTGTTATAATTAGTAAAATATAAAAAGAAGCAATAAGAACAAAAACAAGATACTATATATAGTTGAAACAACTGAACTATGGAAACAAATAATTGAACATCAACAATGAGAAATGGACAATAGAAATGAATGACACCAGCTATAGTGCTTTCTTCAGAAAGTAAACCATTTAAAATCACCACAGCAGGGAGGCCAAAAAAGACCTCAAAATGCCTCAGCCTGCAAAATATCCAACATCCTTGTCAAAAGGAAAGATGTTGCCAAGGGCAGCTCTGTGTCCAGATGTGAACTCCTTTCTAAGATCTTACCAGCTGTTTATGAGCAATATCATCTCATAAAGCATAGAGAAGCAATGGAAGGGAAAACCTGGCAGGCTATCCAGCTAAGCAGAGTCAAGTCAAGGGCATTCAAAAATGAAAATAGAAAAAAGATTACAAAGAGAAGAAAACTGGAAAAGATCTGCAAAAACCATTTTAACTAGACTCTTCTCCTTGGAGACAGTGGAGCCACCACGCTTGGACCCTTAGTCCTTTCAGAGGAGGCAGATGTGGCACTAAAGAAGAAAAGACAGAAAAAGTGGTGAAATTGGGCCAAGAGTGTACATGGAGGAATCTGTTGGAAGTGGTCAATATCAAAGTGTTAAAGGAGGTGAAGATGTCAAAGGGAAAACCCTCAGGTTTTTTTAGTACCATATAGGTGACCAAGAGAACAAACAGATGTGCAGATGGCTGAGGGGTGGGGATAGGTTGGCGTGAAGAGGGTGAGGACATTGTGTATATGTGTGTGTGAGAGAGAGAGACAAACTGCAACAAAGAGAGAGACACACAGAGAGGAGTGTGTGTGTGTATGTGAGAGAGAGACACAGAGAAGAATGTGGGTGTGAGTGTGTGTGAGAGAGAGACAGAAAGACAGACTGCGACAGAGATAGAGACAGAGAGAGAAGAGTGGTGTGTGTGTGTGTGAGAGAGAGAGAGAGAGAGAGAGAGAGGCAAACAGACAGAGAGATGTGGTCTAAGTATTGCGAGGTTAAGACACAGCATTGAGTCATCTTCGTGTGTTGTTGGATGAACCTTGCTACATAATATCTGAAGGTCTCCCACTGACTCTGCCCTTTTGCTATTGAGAGACTCAGAGAGAGGAGTGAGGGAGTCTCTCATCCACGGCCTGAGTCTCCCATTTCCATTGATTTCCTAAACTTTCTGTCTCCTGTAACTTGGATTTCTTCTACATGTCCTCCTAATTAACTCCCTATTTACCCCACCCCTGTTAATCTCCCATGTCTCCTTAGTGACCCAGACCTGCCCCCTTCCTCTTTCTACATGGTCCGAATCATCTCCAAAGCTCCATGCATGGTGCTTAGACTTGGTTTCCCCATCGGCACACCAGCCCAATTACGCAACAAGGTGAGATCATGAGGCCTGGGGTGTAGATTGGGTTGGAATCCAGTTAATCTAAACACTTCCCTTTGGACCCCTTCTGGGAAGGCAGTGACCTGGGGGGCCCAGGGAGGTAGTCTTAGGACATAGGACACTTGTCACTCTCTCCCTAATATTTCCCTTCCCCACCTCTGTCCCCCTTACCCTTGGTTGAGTCTGGGTGAATTCATGCCCCCCTCTAAGCTCCATGGATCCAAGTTGGGCGGGACCACGCGCAGGATTGGAAATAGCAAAACTGGGTTGCTGCTTGCCGCTCTTATTGCCTTGCAGTAAGTCCTTTCTTCTCTCTGGGCCTCAGTTTCTTTGTTTGTAAAACAAGGGGTTGGACTCAGTGACTTTCAGCCAGCCCTAGAACTGGAATTCCATGATCCTCTGACCGTAACTGAAGGAAAAGAGTATGACCCTTTGTTCCTGGATTTGGGCCCCCCAGATCGTGGATGAGCTTCGGGAGGAGATCTTGAAGTTACGTTTCCCACACCGGGTGCAGAGCAAGGAAGCCACTCCCAAGGTGAAGCGGAAAGGGCTGGGGGCAGGCAGCTCTCCCTCCAAATCTCCCCCACTCCTCGTGCCTCAACCCACCCTCTCTGATCGGCCCTGCCTGATAGTCCTGCAGAAGCCCCTGGATAAGCTGCTGATCAGGTCAGATAGGTCTGAGGGAGGTGTCTAATGGGGTGGGCTCTGCCAGGTCTAGACAAGACAAGGTGCTGAGGGGGTCTGGGGGATATGACAGGCATCAGAAGAAGAGATTGATGGGTCTGGAGGACCCAGGACTTTGCATTAGGACTTAGAAATATGAAGGAAGATTTCAGGGAGCTGTTGGGACCAAGTGGGAACCGAGGGGTCTAGGGAGACTGGGAGATTGAAGGGAGGGACTCTACCGATGCCAGCCTCCAGTCTCTCAGGACCTTTGCAGTCAGATGGTGTTGCTCGACTAGCAGCCCCACCTCCTTCCTTCTTAAAATGCCCCTGACCCTTCCCTTCCCCCTCACCCCGTTCTATGAACCCTCCTCCTGAACAAAAGTTCCTTTCACATTGGAGCTACTCTTGCCTCTCAGTAACTGGCGCTTGGGGAGATCCATGCGCCGCTAGAGGCCTCCAGGCTCTGGCCTCCTGATTCTTTAGGAGCTGGACCTTGGTTCCCCCACTGTCTCTTCTTGCTGCTCTTGTTACTGGGCAGCCCCTCTCTATCATGTCTCTGCTGCCCTGTCCAGATGCTGCCTGTCCCCAGCTTCCAGATTGACTCTCTAGGTCATTTCTTCTCGTGTCTTTTCTCCCAGCTCACTGCCCCTGCTTGAACTTCCTGTTTCCCCCCTCGGTGCTTAAACACTGACCTCTGACCCTTGTCCTGTTACTTTTTTTTGCCTTGCCAAATCCTGGCCTAGACAGCCTCCTCCTTGAGAAATGCTGAAGGCTACTGGGAGGTGCTCCCATGGGGGAGACGCTGCACTCACAGTGGCCCCTTCACCTTCCTGGCTTCGGCAAAGCTTGTCTTTCCTCGAATCTCTCACCTCCATGTGTGCATGTGGTCTTCCCTGATCGAATAGAATGAGCTTGAGGACAGGGAGCTGCCCTTTCATTTTTACTTTTGCATTCTCCTGTGCTGGACATGGATCCTGACACAGTAAGCACTAGCTTATTAAATGCTTGCTGATGGATAGAGGCCATCTCTGATTCCCATTTCTGCCATTCTAGGTCCCTCTGCCTCCTCTTCCATCTGCTCCTCCTTGGCACCTGCCTTGGAAGAAGAGGTGGCACTTCCCTTTGGCCAAGCCCACCCTGCAACCATAGACCTTCTCCAGGAAATCCCTGGTGATCACTGGCTCTCCTGGTCAGCAGGCTTCACTGCTGCCTACAGACATGCCCAGGCCTTACCCATCCTCAGGCACTCCTTCCCTTGTCCCTGCCATCCTTTCAGATCAACATTCACCTCGAATGTTGGACTCCCCAGCGATTGGAGCAGGGGAGGAAATCTATAAGGGAGGAGACGTCTTGATCAGCATTTTTAGAAATAGTTTTCAAATTTCAGTGCCCATTTTTGGGGTGCTGCTGTTGCTCCCCTTCCCTATTCTAACGAGCTTTATCAAGCACTTGCCTATTACCCTCCCCCTGGCAGCAGGCAGAGAACACACTTCCCCATCCATCATGACCTTGCTCGGGGTTCCCAAGTCTCTCCACAATATTTGTCTTTCCCGTGTCGTCCTTGTGTCAGCTTCCTTCACTCTGTGGCAGTGCAGACTGCCTGCAGTTCTCTGAAATCATTCTTTCCTCATTTCTTCCAGCACAGAGACATTTTGTTACATTCGTATACCATAATTTGTTAACCATTCCCCAGCTGATGGGCACTCTTGTGGGCTTGATGGTCTTATTTCCTTTTAAGCCTCCTTTCCGAATTGGGAAGCACACTGCCCACAGCAGTGAAGGTGCTGAGGATTGGACTTGAGGGAAGATGAAGAGGGAAGATGAAGATGAAGAGGAGGGGGCCTGAGGGGCCAGTGGGGCCAGAGGCCAACATTTAGAGACAGCCTTGACATAGGGAAGTAGCTGAGGGGGAGACCCAAGGCCTTATCTTAGAGGCGGAAGCCTGGCCTTGAGGGTACCTAGAGAGAAAGCTGCTCTGGAACATCAGGAGGTACAGGGCTTCAGAGGTGGGGAGCAATTACTTGGGTCCTCCAATGCATAGGTATGAGAAACTGCCTCTGGATTACCGCGCACCCTTCATGCTGACCCTGGAACCACCAGGACCATTGCCCCTAGTATCTGGCCGCTCAGCTTCCTCCAGCCTGGCCTCCCTGTCACGCTACCTCTATCATCAGCGATGGGTCTGGACTGTGCAGCCTGCCCTGGCCCCTGTCCTGCCTCTCAGTGCTATTGCTCAGCTGCTTTCCACACTTACCGAGTAAGTGATGTTGCTCCTCCAAGGCAGTGGGACACGCTGGTGATCCCCAACTTCTGACTCCTTCTCTTCTTGGCTCCAGAGTCCGTCTGGCTGAAGGTTTCCATTTTGCCTCCAGCGGGGAAGGGATCATCACAATGGTCCTGGAGCTTCCAATCCAGGTATTTCCTCTTCTTCCCAAGCCCAAGGAACCCCCACTACCTCCAGGCCCCTCCCTCCATCCCCAACATGAGTCACTTAAACCTTGTAATTCCTGAGTGAGGTCCCTCTAGCCTCAGGTAACTCCTCTGCCTCCTGTAACCTGCCACCTCCTTCCCACTCTCCCACTTCGCCCATGCCATGGCCTGCCCCAGGAGCTCTACAGTCCTCATCCTATCATACTTCATCTTGGCTACCCCTTCCTTTTCCTTTGACGCCGAGACTGAGGGTGGGTTTATTAGTGGAGCATTAACAAAGACTAACTTTCAAAGCATGTGCCCAGTGCCTGAGCACTGGCATCTCATGTTCACATGCCCATGGTCTGGTACAGTTTCCAGGCTGGCCAGCCTGACTGCTGCCCCCAGTACCCCTGGGGCAGGGCAGGCCCTGTCTGTGGTACAGACCAGCTCCCCCATCTCCTTTGCTAAGGCCTGGGCTTGGGATCTGCTTAGGCTGCCAGCCCCTTCTCTCTGGACCAGTTGATGGTTCAGCCACAGCTCTTTCCCCTGTCCTCAAGGCCTGCCATGTGGTATTGCTGCTCTCTCCCCCCACCTCCTGGCAGGTATTGACCATAAACTTCTCCTCTGGTACTCAGACACAGGATGGCATACGCAGCATTTTGGACTAGGCAGGGCTCCTGCTGTGCCATGGGGACCCATTTCATACTTCCTAGCAGGAGCATTTCAACCCCAAGCTGAGATCCAGCTGGAGAAGGGTGGCAGGGTTTTTGTTTGTGTCTCTTATGTCCTTGTCCCTGCTAACAGAATGAGTCTCCTGGAGTGGCAGGAGGAAACGAGACCCCTACATGCATTGTCCAGTATCTCCTCTTTCCTCCTCATTCCACCTCCACCAAGGACAGGTGAGCCTGGAACCCAGGGATGCCCCCAGCTTGATACCTGCCTGTGTGGCCAGAGGGTGCCCACAACATCCAGCGGCCAGGCAGGCTGCCCAAGCCCTCTGTCTCCTCCCCCTGTAGCCCCTAGGATCCACCTCCCTGCAGGGGCTGAGAGTTTTCTCTGGACAGCTTTTCTACAGATGATGACAATGATGCTGAAGTGGAGGCTATCGAGGGGGATTCTGAGCTGAACCTTGTCACTGAGGTTTGGGTGGAGCCCCAGTGTGGGCGTGTGGGCTCTGGCTCCGAGGGCTGCAGGCATCTCCGTGGCCTGACCTACCCTGAGATTCCCCGTGCGGTGAGTCCAAACCCCCAGCCCTAGTGCTTGGAGCCAGCCTCAGGCATGGTTGGGGCAAGGACCTGAATGCCATCTCTCTGTTTCCACCGTTGCAGCTTTTCCCCAGGGATGCCGCCTGCATTGGCTCAATGCTCAGCTTTGAATACCTGAGCCATCTCTGCCAGAGCAAAGAGTGGAACCCCCCACCTCCTGAGCCCAGGGCTCCTGATGGTCAGTGCTGGCTAGCAAGGCTGAGAGGGAGCTTCCTGGTGGCCATACAAGACTCAGGCTCTGAAACCCTCTCCTATCCCTATTACAGGACGCGACATGGCAGGGGGCCTCTGTGTCCATGAGATTCCATTTCGTTTCGACCTGATGCAGCTACTGCTGCGGTGCCAGCGGATGCAGACATCCTTTGTCCTGCTCACCAGAGGTGGCTTATCTGGGACCCTCTAGGCTGGCAAAGGGAGAGCAGAGTGGGATGCAGGGCATTACCTCAGATGGTTCTATGAGTGGGGAGAGGCAGGTCCTATGGAGGGAGGAAGGGCCTCGGGGGTCCTATGGGGAGGAGGCAGGGGCTTCAGGGGGTCTTATGGTGGGGAGGGCAGAGCTTCACGGGGTTCTGTGGGAGGGAGACAAGGGCCTCAGGAGGTCCTGTGGCAGGGGGCAGGGACTTGGCTGAGACCCCCAGGGCCAAGGTTGGAGAGGTTGTGGCGGGGGCAGGGACTAGATTTTGAGCAGATTCTGTGCTGGGCAGAGGCTGAAGGCCTTAGTCCCGACGCCCACTGTCCTGCCAATGAGACACTGCTGGGCCTGCTGCACCGCTGCTTGGGGCAGGAGCTGAGTGACCGTGAGCTCCCTCTTTCTATGGCTGAGCAGAAGACCTTTTTGAGCCAGGTGCTACAGTGGGGAGCTCTGGGCCCAGGTGAGAGCATCTTGACCCCCAGGTCCCCTTCCCACTTACCAACCCTCTGACTAAAGCCCTGGCTTGGCCTCCCACCAAAACCAGTATTGTCCTTCTTTCAGAAGTGCGTCCGTCAGGGGTCTCTGGGAGTCTGGAACCCCAAAGCCGTGCGGGCAGCTCTCAGGACGTGAGTAACTTTGTAGTCACACCTCTGGTCAGTCTGGATTCTCTTCCCTGGGCCTCTTTCTGGAGCTGACTGGAGCAGAGTCAGGGAGGGAGATATTGAGGGTGATCAGGCTGGTATCTGCCTTCTTGTAAGGGCCTGCTCCCTTGACCTCCATACAGCTTTCCTCAGACACCTCACCCCCTCAGTGGCGCTGCTATGGCCGGCTCGTGACGCCGCAGCATGTGCTGCTCACCTTCCTCCCAAGCACCCTCACAGGTATGGCCTTGCTGTCCCCAACAGGCTGCTGATGGGAGCTTCTCTCCCAACCCAGCTGCTCAGTGCCCTAGCTTTGAAACAGGAAAGCAGGGACATCCATATACTCACTGGGCTGCCTTGGGAAGTGGTGAGCTCCCCATCACTGGAGGTCATGGAGCAATGGCAGATCTAGAGAAGGGCAGGCCAGAAGCCACTGGGGTTCCTCCTGAAGAAAATCTTTAGTGTTTGAGGGATCAGAACTTAATTCCATCTGGAGAGTATGCCCTCCCTTTGGGCCATAGCCATGGACTCCCAGGGCCTCCCCTTTGTGTGAAACCTTTGATGTCTGTTTTTGCCAAATCCCAGGGGCCTGCCAGGCCAGTCATTGTCCCCTCCTTGCTCTTGGCCCTCTGATGGCCAGTGTTGTCCTGGCAGTAGCTCTTGTTGTGGGCCCAACTTTCCCTCAGCATTCCTCAAGGGGACCTTGAGCAGTCCTTGTCTCCCTGAATTCTTTGACATTTCACTTCTCCTTTCTCTCCACATACTCCAAGATGTCCAACGACTCGTTGCTTATGGTCTTGGCCGGCCCCCTCAGGAGGAGATGAGGCCTGCACTGGGAGAGTGGAATGCCATCTCCAGCCCTGAGGATTTAGGAAGAGTGGGGCAGAAGGATACTAAGGCCCTGATCCCTTCCCTCAGTGTGACCCCTGCCAGTGGTAAGCCCTTTTTGGTGGATCAGAGGAAAGGGTAGCATAAGACCTAGTGAGGCTCAGGCTGTGGACCTTAGGACATGTGGACAGTCATCATTCATTAAGCACCTACTGGGTCCCAGGCCCTGTGCTCAGGGACATATTTCCAGAGATTGATGTGAACTTAAAAGTCTAACAGGTACAGAAAGGAGCCAAGGGGATTTGGGGCAGTGCATAGTGGTGATGCCTCTCCTCCTCCTCCCTATAGACAAAGCCCAGGATCAGGGCGAGTTCTCTCTGCCTCCTGGAAAGGACTCCCAGGCCTGGTCTGGGCGTCAGGCCTCCCAAACTGAGGGTGGAGAGGGGCCACGTTCCCGCTGCCCAGTCTTCATCTACAGCTGCTCACTGGATGCGCTGAGAGAGCAGGTGGTCAGCACACAGCCCTGCAGAGCTCCCCAAGACCTCAGCCTCATGTGAGTGGCTCCCAGCCCTTCCCCTAATTCTTCCGTGATGTTTGTGCAGGGGACAGATGGACAGATGATAGAGGAGTGAGGACAGATGGGATGGATTGATGGATCAACTAATGGGTAGGTGGGTGGGTGGACAAATGGTCTGAAAGTATTTGCAGATGGGAGTCTGAGGGTAGGGAGTGGGAGAAGTGAGACATGTTGCATGGATCTCTTGGGGCCCAAATGTGCCCCTCCAGGTCTCAGTTCGTCGAGCACCCCTCCCCTACATCTGCCTGGCTGGACCCCAAGTTTAAGGAAGTGACTGATCACTGTGCGCTACTTCAGGAGCATGCCCAACGTTGCTATGTCCGAGGTGAGCAGCTGGGCTGGGGTAGGTTGAGGCAGCCTAACACTGTCTTCTGTGGGTAGGGACTGCCCACTTGACACCTCACTTGCCCCTCCCAGGCCTGTTCCGCAGCTTACAGCAGGCCCAGGCCGTAAGCTCCCAGGACCTCCTGGTAGCTGTGGATGCCTGTGAGGAGCTGCTTCAGGAGGTCGACATCACGCCCTTCCTTCTGGCGCTTTGTGGCCACACTCATGGGCTGCCCCAGGGACCTGGAAGCTCCAGTCTTGAGGAGTCCTCTGAGCCCCGTGACAGGGCAGTCCTGGCCTCAGAGTTGAGGTGAGGCCAACCCCTAGGCCCAGCCCCAGCACAGAGTGAATCCCAGCTCAGCTACTTCTACGCACGAGGCCTTGGGAGGCCACTTCTCTCCTGGGCCTGCTTCCTCCTCTTGTACAGTGGTGGAACTGGGCTCGGGCACCTCCCTTCTAGCTCTAAGTACATTGACCTCATGAGCCAGTGACCTCTGCTTTGCATTCAGGACTTTGGGAATCCGGGAGGGGCCTGAGATGAGGTCCCTGCCCTTGGGACTTACTTTGGACTTAGCACCAGGTGGAAGAGGCCTGGGATGGGGTAGGCCGGGGCCAGGTGGTCCAGGACCCATCCAGAATCCAGGGTGAGGATCACAAGCCTATTCCTGATACCACTGGACCAGAGAGGCACGGGGTACTTTAGCCATGAGCCAGGGGATGCTGCCTTTTAGAGAGGCTCTTGGCATATGTAGAGATGAGTCACTGGGAGTGCAGTCAGGCCTGGGCTGGGAACTAGGGAGAGTCACCGTTTGGATTAGCAGGCCAGAGGCAGCGAGGAAGGCCTGGGTTCAAATCCTGCCTCAGAAATTGGACGTCATCCAACCTCCTTTTTCTCATCTGTAAAAGGGGATAATAACAGCGCCTGCTCCCCAGGGTTGTTCTGAGGAGGAAATGAGATGCAAATCTTATTAAATCAGATACACTTTCTTTTCTTGGAAAATGTGAGGTGGGGAGGAGAGGACATATTCCTTGTGATAGAAATACAAGGAATTCCTTGTATCAAGTGATACAGACACTGTATCCTGAGTGCCACAGACCATGATACTGCTTGGGGAGGCCTGAGTGGGCAGGTTGGTGCCAGGCACTGTGCCAAGTGTGGGTGATAGAAAGAAAGGCAAAAGACTGTCCTTGCCCCCGAGGAGCTTGCAGGCTAATGGGGGTGACAACATGCAGGTGGCTCTGTGCAGACAAGATCGATGCAGGTCAAAAGGGGGTCAGCAAAGGCTTCCTGTAGAAGGAAGCCAGAGGGGAGAGATGAGGAGGGAGCGCATCCCAGGCAGGGGGAGCAGCCAGACAAAAGGCACAGAGCTGGGAGATGAAGGGTCTGTGGAGAACAGCCCAGAGGCCTTGTCCCTGGATTGCAGTCTGTGAGTGGAGCAAAGTACCCCAAAGGGAGCACAGGGCAAGGTTACCAGGGTTTGGAACACCAAACAGACATTTTATAATTGATCTATGAGAGTTCAGTCCTGCACTTGAGGAAAATCCCTTTGGGAGCTGTCAGGAGAATGGTCTGGAGTGGGGAGAGACTCCAGGCAGACAGACCCCTCCCCACAGCTGCCATTGCAGGAGTCCTGGGGGAGGTGATGGGCACTGGCCCAGAGGAGAAACAGGAGAAATGAGGCAGATTGGGTCCAGTGGATTGCTATGGAAGCAAGAGTGACATCTAGGCTGTGAGCCTGAGGGGCCCTGGACAGGACAGGCTTAAGGAGGAGGGCTGAGGAATTTAGTTTGGGCACGTTGAGTTTGAGATTTGTGCGTCACTGAGTTCTAGATGTCCAAGAGGCAGTTGGAGGTGGCAGACTGGATATTTAGATCTGAGAATCATCTGCTTAGAGATGCTCATTAAGATCAGGGCAGCTGATGAGAGCCCCAAGGAGATTGTCTGGAGGGAGAAGAGAGGTTAAAGTCATGATGTGGAGGATAGGGCAGCAAAAGGAGGAAGAGAAGGATTGATCAGATAGAAAGGAGGAGAACTGAGAGAGAGAGACATCCCAAAAACCCAGAGTAGAAGAGGGTGAAGGCAGGGGTGTGGGGCAGCGTGAGCCAGGCCTGGCCAGCACATAGGCTTTTGCAGCCTCTGGGCCCTCTCTGCTGAGGAAAGCTAGCCCAAGACAGGCAGGGCTGGCCCTCTGCCAGAAGGAGCTGCCTCATCTGACCTCTTGTCCTTGACTGCAGTGCAGAGGCAGAGGATCCCAGTGAGCCCGAGACCCAGCATGTATCAGGTCCTGGAGCACCGGGACCTGAGCTCCTGCTTTCCGAGGTCTGCCAGCTCTCAGGGGGAGCCCACGACCGGCTGCACAACATTATTCAGGTGGGGCCCGGGGCTGGCGGCAGGAGCAGAAACAGCTGCTGAGACCTAGCCTGGGGCCCTCATCCCTGTGTGCCCCTTTCCCCAATAGGAGAAGTTCTTGGAGATCAGTCGTCTGCACTTCCGAGCTGTGCCCTCTAACCCCCACTATTTTTTCTACTGCCCACCCTCCAGCAAACGTGAGGTGAGGCCTGCTCACTGCTGTCTGTGCTTCCCCATGTCTGTCTGTTCTTTCTGCCCTCCCTCCAGCATTCTCACTGACCTTCACCTTCTGTGTCCTCACTGCCCCATCCCAGTCACCTTCTGTGCCTTCTCCCAGCAGGATGAGAGCACTCGGGATGCCCTGGACCGGAAAGTCAGTGACCTGGAGCTCTCAGAGGCTGAGCCAGCAGGTGATGAAGGTGAGCACTTGGTGTGGGCTGGCTAGACAAGAGACTTGTGGCATAGCCTCAGTCATAGCCAACATGCCCCTGTCCCCAGGAGAGGCATCCGGTGGCTGCATTGCCACAGAGAGTGACCCAGAGCTGGAGGTGGAATATCGAGATAGCCGGGACACAGAGCTGGAGCCTCCGGACTCCACATCACTGTCTGACGAGGACACCATGAACCCAGACGAGGACTCCTTTAGTGTCCTGGGAGAGGATGCTGCCCTTGGCCCTGAGGGTACTGCCCATGATTTGCCCCCTCTCTTCCTGCACCTCACATGCTCTGTGCGCCTCCGAGGACAGCATGACTCCGTGCCTGTTCACACACTGCCCACCTGCCTGGGTGAGCTTCTCCACCATCCCCCTGACCTGTAGTGGTGCCCCCTGCCCCTACCAAGGCCCTGAGCCTTCACAGGCTCCAACCCTTTTGCTCATCTCCTCTCCAGGTCAGGTCTTGACATCTCTGGAAAGCCTTCCCCTGGGGAGTCACCTGTCCTTGCAGGACCTTAGCGTGACCCTGGACGTCTTCATCCTCACCCTGCCCCTGGAAGTGGAGCTCCCTCCAGCCTCAGACCCGCAGCACCACAGGTCAGGCATGCCTGAGGCTCCAAGGGGCTTCTGGAACCCCCAGGCCCTGCCAGTGTTCATTAGCTCCATTCTCCTCCCCCAGGTCTGTCTCTGAGAGTAGCACCTCTTTCCCTCGGTCTCCTGGGCAACCTTCTTCCCTACGCTCTGACGACAGCCTGGGCCCCCCACTACCCCCACCAGATATAGAGAGGTATGATTCTCAGAGGCTTGGGCCCCCAACCCTTGTCTTCTCTGATCCATGCTGACCCTGGCCTCCTTCCCTTTCCAGGCAACCAGGGCTGTCCAGTCTCCCCTTACCCCACAGACAAGCCATTGAGACCACCATGAGTGAGGTAAGACTCTTGCCTCACTGACCCTGAGGGGTACTAGGGAGGTGGGACTCCTCGCACCTACTTCAGGCCCCACCTCATCAATAGATGCCCTCACCCCTCCACCCACCACCCCCATCTGTCCCCAGATTCGCTGGCTGCTTGAGGATGAGATGGTGGGGGCCTTGCGTCAGGGGGGTGCCCCGAGGGGCCCCTCCCTTCAGAGAGTAGCGGCCCACGTACACGCCTCCCCAGGACGGTCAACCTGCCTGCGGCAGACGCTGCCTCTTAGCTTTGTCTTTGGACCAGAACGCTCCCTGGCTCGATTTAAAGAGGTTAGTTAGGAAGCATTTATTAAGCACCTACTGTGTGCCAGGTGGTGCTCCAGTGCCGAGAGTACAGAGAAAAGCAGGGACAAGTGCCTGGCCTCACAAAGCTCTGAGGCTAATTGGGGGGGTGGGGGTAGGGGTGCGACATGCAGATAACTGTCCAGGCAGATCCTTAACAGAGGGCGGGAGATGACGGAGAGCTCTGCAGAAGGCCTTCCCAAGACACCTTATCCCCCAGCGCCTTTTCTCTTGGCCTTGATGATCCTTGTGCTCCACTGGAGATACTCCCCAACCCTGTCCATGGCCTGAACCAGCCCCCTCCCATCTCATCTCTGTCCCCTCCAGGAGTTCTGTCGACTTCATCTCCCAGGTCACTCCCTGTGCCAGGACCCTGACAGTGGTTGCTTCTTTGTGTCTGTCAGCCCCAGCTCCTGTGAGGAGCCCCCTCCTCCCTGGGCCTGGCCTTGTCGTGAGGACCAAGCAGCACGCTCCGGCCCTGCAGAGGTGAGTGCCTGGGGTCAGTGTGCTTGGAGCCCCCAGGCACCTTCCTCTCTGAGCTTTGTCTCTCCCCACAGGCTCATCCGATCAGTTCCCAGGTCCCTGAGTCCCCTGAAGACATCGAGGGTTCCACTCTGAGTACCTTGCCCAGTGGGACATCACTGGGGCCTCATGGAGCCTGTAGTAACGAAGGTGGGCATCAGCCTCACATAGGTCCTGAGTCTGTTCGTCCTCTGATGATGCACTGGCTTCTTGCCCCTCCATGGCCTATTTGTCCCCTACCTTAACTTTGGGGAACCATCTTTGCTGGGGTGAGGATTGGGTTAGGGGAGAGAACAATGCAATTCTGAGAGAGGGGGGTTCTATGGAGGCCTCACTGCTTTCCCTACTGTTGTTCAGGAAGCCATCCTGGGCCCAGCCGAGGACAGAGTGTCGTGTCTAGCCAGGGCAGTGTGGACTCTGACCAGCTAGGTGAGTTCGGGGTGCAGAGTCTAGATGAGAGGTAGCAGGAGGTTCAGAAAAGTCAGAGTGATGTGGGGCAGCAAGCACAGATGAACAAGGAGGGAGGCCCCCGAGGGAGTCACAGGTTCAGTGAGCCAGGCTCTTGTCTCCCCAGGCTATGATGGAGGCAGCAGTAGCGGCTCAGAAAATGAGGGACCAAAAATAACCCCAGGGGAAAAGGACCCCACATTGGAGGAGACTTCTAGCCTCGTGCTATCCCCAGGACCAGCTCCACATCAGCAGCCCCCACCTACCCTCTCAGGACCACGTCTGCCCGACTTCTGGCTCCTTGTCCGTGTCATGCAGGATCGAGTGGAGGTTTATGCCCATGCACGGTGAGGGCAGACCTGGGCAGTCCTAGCTTAGCCCCTGCTGAGAACCCAGTGACTTCTGATGATTGCCATTCACTCCTGGCCTCCATAATTCTCACGGTGCCTCTGTATCCCCCTGTTGAGGGTTTATCACCCTCCCCCATCATGTGCCCTCATGTGTTTCCAGGGACAACTCAGGTGAGTTTCCCTAACCTTCCCCCCCCCCAATGAATACCCATAACCACAGTAGATCCCTGTGGTACCCTCCGAGAATGCCTGTAACCTCCCGTAGGCCATCACCCCACTGAGGATGGGCCCTTCAGCTGTTGCTCCAGGTACCAGGCCACCAGGTACCACGTCCCCACCTCCTCCACCCCCAGTGCTGGGAGGACATTCTTGTTTCTGTGTAGGCAGAATGAATGAATGTGAGCTCTCTGAGGAAAGTAAGAGTCCTTGGTAGCCTCAGAGAGTAAGCACAAATGAAAAGAAGGGCCCAGTTTAAGTTCAACTGATTGATTCCCTCAGTGGCTGCCATGTCTGGATGAAGAGGTCAGCTGGAGGCAGTAGTTAACAGGCCTCTTGTCCCTTCTGCTTGGGATGGGTCTTGCTCCTAACACCTCTGAGTTGACCAACTGTTCTTAGTGGGCAGGTTTTTTTCTTCTTTTTTAAAAATTTATTTATTTGTTCTTAGTTTTCAACAATCACTTCCATAGGTTTTAAATTTTTTCCCCCTCACTTCCCAAGAAGACATGCAATTTTTATATGCTTTCTACACATACATTCTTATTAAACACATTTTCACATTAATCATGTTGAATAGAAGAATTAAAACGAATAGGAGAAACGATGAGAAAAACCAAACATAATACAAGAGAAAATAGTCTGCTTCACTCTGCAATCCAATTCCATAGTTCTTTCTCTGGATGTGGAAGGCATATTGCCTCAAGGGTCCTTTAGCAATGTTTCAGGTCCCTGCATTGCTGTGAAGGGCTTTATCTGTCAGAAACAGTCCTCGCACACTGTGGCTGTTGCTGTGTATAATGTTCTCCTAGTTCTGCTACTTTCACTTAGCTTCAGTTCATATAAGCCTTTCCAGGTTTTTCTGAAGTCTGCCTGTTGATCATTTCTCATAGCATGATAGTATTCCGTTACATTCACGTACCCACACTTGTTCAGCCATTCCCCAGTTGATAGGCATTCTCTCAATTTCCAGTTTTTGTCCAGCACAGGAAGAGCTCTTATAAATATTTTTGTGCATATGGGACCTTTTCCCATTTTTGTGATCTCTTGGGGATACAGTCCTAGAAGCAGTATTGCTGGGTCAAAGAGTATGCACATTTTTGTAGCCCTTTGGGCATAGTTCCAAATTGCTCTCCAGAATGGTTGGATAGCCTACAGCTCCACCAACAATGAATTAGTGTTCCAACTCTCCCACATCTTCTCCAGCATTTATCATCTTCCTGTTCTGTCACGTTAGCCAGTCTGATAGGTCTGATGTGGTACCTCAGAGTTGTTTAGATTTGCATCTCTCTAATCAGTAGTGATTTAGAGCGTTCTTTCATATAACTATAGATAACTTTAATTTCTTCCTCTGAAAACTTCCTGTTCATATCCTTTGACTATTTATTAATTGAGGAATGACTTGTATTCTTGTACATTTGACTCAGTTCTCTATATATTTTAGAAATGAAGCCTTTATCACAGATACTAGTTGCAAAAATTCTTTCCCAGTTTTCTTGCTTCCCTCCTAATTTTGGTTGCATTGGGTTTGTTTATGCAAAAACTTTTCAATTTAAAGTAATCAGGATGATTCATTTTGCACTTCATAATGTTGTCTATCTCTTGTTTGGTCATAAATTTCTCCATTCTCCGTAAGTCTGACGAATACACGTTGAGTTTATCAAACAGTAGACTGCTATATTCATTGACCACTGTGTCTTGAGTACCTAACCTATTCCACTGATGGTGGGCAGTTTTTCTGAGCCCATTCTGCTTTTCCCTCTAACTTAAGCTAGGAAGTCCATGCTTTCTACCTCTTCTTCAGTCAAAAATTCTTCACTTCTCCATAAATATGATAAATATACTATCTCTTGCTCCCATAATTGGTTTATAGTATCAGCCTTTATAGCTAGATCATGTCCTCATTTGGACTTTATTCTTGTGCACAATGTCAGGCATTGGTCTACGCCTGGTTTCTGCCACAGTATTATCCAGTTTTCCCAGCAGTTTTTGTGAGTTCTTATCCTAGAAGCTTGAGTTTATCAAACAGTAGACTGCTGTATTCATTGACCACTGTGTCTTGAGGACCTAACCTATTCCACTGATGATGGGCACAGTTTTTCTAAGCCCACCCTACTTTTCCCTCTAACTTCTGCTAGGGAAGCCCATCCTGAACCAATAGCATCTTCCATGTGTAGGCCAGTCTGCCTGACTCAGTTCCCCTAACTGCCCATATGTCTACTTGTCCTTTATAGGAGTCTCAGTCGAGATGAGAATGGACCAGGTGCCGAGTGCCGGCAGCTGCAACAGCTCTTGACCAAGAAGATTGGAGAGATCTGCCGAGAGGTCAATCAGGTGAGCAGTCATGTGTGTGTATGTCTGTGCTCACATGTGAATGTGTGAGTGTATGATCAAGTGTGGGTGTATGTGCACATGGGTGTGTGACTGTGTGGATGTGTACGTGCGTGTGCATGTGTGTGTGGCTGAGATTTCCTTTCTTCAGGCTGAGCCCCACTGGAACCACTACTTAGAGATCTCAGAAGTCTTGTGGCCTGACCCATACCTGACCACAATTCCCTGTGCCTCAGACATCCTAGTGAGTGGGCTTCCTGCTTTCATTTGTAGGTATCTCTTAGGGGATCTTGTGAGCTGATTCCAAAGGGCTTTAAACTAGAAAGGAGCATCTGCCTGGAGCCAATGATAGAATCCTTAACCTAAGTGGTACAGGGCGCCAGCATTGAACAAAGTCTGACCACCAGGAGGCTAGATTTGCTGAGTCGAGAAGGGCAGAGGTCCAAGTTTAAAAAAAACAAACAGAAGAGACTGGTGCTTTAACTGGTTGTCCAGGTTTTAGAAGGGATGGTCCAGTGAATGTCTAGGAAAGGATGACCAGTCTGGCTTTCCAAGAATAGACTGTGCCCAGATTTCTGTTTTTGGACAGTCACTTAGGAGAAACTTCTATGTAGGTCATGTTTCCCAGCCAATTGTTGGATCAAAGGACCCATTCAGAGATGGGGGTGTAGCGAGCCTAGTCAGGTAGATTTGGGACTGGCTGAAGGGTCCGTGTCTATCTCCTATGAGCTCTCTTGGGGGATGCACTTTCTATCCAGGATTTGGATCAAGGCAGAGATGAGCCGCATTGGACTGGCAGGTGTCCCCGGTCAGGAAGGAATAGCCAGCACCCTGGACACCAGAGAGAGGCGGGCTCAGAAATCTCAACAGGCAAGAGCTGTTGGACCAAGTGCAATAAGATGAAACTCAGTCACCGTTCATTTGGGGTCAAAGAAATCATCTTCCCCAGGTTCAAGCTAGGGTAGGCATGTATCCTCTGAGGGTCTTCTGGCAGCCTGGGCAAGGAGGCTCACTGTCATGGCCTCCCCTCTGCTCAGAAGCATTCTCAAGACTGAAGCTCTGGTTCCAGGGCTGGGAGTCTGTGAAGGAACTGGGCATGGGAGAGGTAGGGCAGTGTAGTAGGCTCCAGAGACCCAAGAGTCTGTCCTGACTTTGTCCCATATGAGCTGTGTGCCCTGTGGCAAGTTAGGCAGCCTTGACTGGGCCTCAGTTTCCTCAGTTGTTTAAAAAGAAGGTATCCCAACAGCAAGAGATAGAGAAATCCCATTTAAAGCTAGGGTAGACATTAGAAAATATTTGGGCATCTACCTGCCAAAACAAACCCAGGGACTATATGAACTCAATTACAAGTCACTTTTCACACAAATAAAGTCAGTTATAAGTAAGTAGGAAAACATCATTGGCTTGTGGGTAAGCCGAGTTAATGTAATAAAAATGGCAGTTCTGCCTAAATTAATTTACTTATTTAGTGCCATACCAATCAAACTATCAGATAATTATTTTCTAGAACTGGAAGAAATAATATCATAATTCATCTGGAAGAATAAAAGGTCCAGAATATCAAGGGGACTAATGAAAAAAATGCTAGAGAAGGTGGCCTAGCTCTACCAGATCTCAAATTGTATTACAAAGCAGCAATCATCAAAACTACTTGGTACTGGCTAAGAAACAGAGGGAAGTGGAATATACTCAGCATTCAAGAATGAATATTGACTACAGCAATCTATTGTTTGATAAACCCAAGAACCCCTGCTTTTGGCATAAGAACTCACTGTCTGACAAAAATTGCTGGGAAAACTGGATAACATTGTGGCGGAAACTAGGCATAGACCAATGCCTTACACCATACAAAAGAATAAAGTCCAATGGGTACATGATCTAGGTGTAAAAATTGATACTATAAACAAATTAGTAGAGCAAGGAATAGTGTGTTTATCAGATTAATGGAGGAGGGAAGAATTTTTGGCTGAAGAAGAGGTAGAAAGCATTATGAAGTGCAAAATGGATAATTTTGATTACATTAAACTGAAAAGTTTTTGCACAACCAAACCCAATGCAGCCAAAATTAGGAGGGTAGCAGAAAACTGAGAAAGAATTTTTGCAACTGGTGTCTGTGATAAAGGCCTCAATTCTAAAATATATCAAGATCTGAGTCAAACATACAGGAATACAAGTCATTCCCCATCTGATAAATGGTCAAAGGATATGAACAGGCAGTTTTCAGAGAAAGAAATTAAAGCTACCTATAGTCATATGAAAAAATGCTCTAAATCACTATTGATTAGAGGCATGCAAATCTGAACAATTCTGAGGTACCACATCACACCTATCAGACTGGCTAACATGACAAAACAAGAAGATGATAAATGTTGGAGAAGATGTGGGAGAGTTGGAACACTAATTCATTGTTGGTGGAGTTGTGAGCTGATCCAACCATCCTGGAGAGAAATATGGAACTGTACTCAAAGGGCTACAAAAATGTGCATATCCAGCAATCCCTCTTTTAGGACTGTATCCCCAAGAGATCATAAAAATGGGAAAAGGTCCACATGTACAAAAACATTTATAGCAGCTTTCTTTGTAGTGACCAAGAACTGGAAACCAAGAGGATGCCCATCAATTGGGAAATGGCTGAATAAATTGTGGTATTGTGAATGTAATGGAATACTATTGTGTTTTAAGAAGTGATGAACAGGAAGACTTCAGAGAGGCCTGAAAAGACTTACATGATCTGATGCTGAGTGAAAGGAGCAGAACCAGGAGAACTTAGTACACAGCAACAACCACAGTGTACAAGGACTTTTTCTGGTAGACTTAGAACTTCACTGCAATGCAAGGACTTAAAAAATTGCCAATGGACTCTTGAGGCAAAATACCTTCCACATCCAGAGAAAGAACTATGGAATTCAATCGCAGAATATAGCAGATCATTTTCTTTTGTATTACGTTTTGGCTTGTTATAGGATTTCTCCCATTCATTTTAATTCTTCTATACAGCATGGCTGTGGTGAAAATGTATTGAATAGGAATGTATGTGTAGAACCTATATAAAATTGTATGCTGTTTCAGAGAGGGAGGGGAAAAAAATCTAAGTTATATGGTAGTGATTGTAGAACACTGAAAATAAAAAAAAAAATTTTAAAAATGATAGACTTTCCAGCTCAAAATCTAGGACCCTGTATTTGGCCTCAGGAGGCTCAGGGAGGGGGACTTAGCTTGGTTTTACTTAGTCCAGACTAGAAGGCAGCACAGGAACAATGTGGGGCAGCTGCAGAGGGGCTGATTGTGACTGGGTGTTAGTGAGACCGCAGAGGAAGGGTCCCTTTGAAGTCTTCAAGCAGGACGGTGGCTTAGCCAGGATATTTAAGGGAATTTCTGTTTGGATATGGATGAGCTGGGACACTGTTGAGGTCTGCTCATTGACCCAAGGGGCCTCCTTCTGATTCACTGAAACCTCAGAGACCATGGGGCCTTTCTAATCTCTCACCTTCTCTTTTTCAGCGGCTGCTTCTTCAAGATCTTCATGACAGCCATGTCTGTAACTCCCTGCTTGTAGCTGAGAGTGAGGAGGATCTGTGGCGAAGTGAGACCCCCTTTCATCCCCGCCAGCGGACCCTGCTGCCCAGTGATGGTGAGGGCCTGACATCCCCTTCCCCACCAGCTGCCCAGTGATGGTGAGGGCCTGACATCCCCTTCCTCACCAGCTGCCCAGTGATGGTGAGGGCGTGACATCCCCTTCCTCACCAGCTGCCCAGTGATAGTCAGGGCCTGACATCCCCTTCCCCACCAGCTGCCCAGTGATGGT
>CM053770.1:665450786-665501482 GCA_028658325.1 Potorous gilbertii
CATCCCCTTCCCCACCAGCTGCCCAGTGATAGTCAGGGCCTGACATCCCCTTCCCCACCAGCTGCCCAGTGATGGTCAGGGTCTGACATCCCCTTCCTCACCAGCTGCCCAGTGATGGTGAGGGCCTGACATCCCCTTCCCCACCAGCTGCCCAGTGATAGTCAGGGCCTGACATCCCCTTCCCCACCAGCTGCCCAGTGATGGTGAGGGCCTGACATCCCCTTCCCCACCAGCTGCCCAGTGATAGTCAGGGTCTGACATCCCCTTCCTCACCAGCTGCCCATGATGATGAGGGCCTGACATCCCCTTCCCCACCAGCTGCCTAGAGTTGCTGAGGGTCTGAAATCCCCTTCCCTTACCAATGAGTCCCGCTGCTAAGGGGATTCTGACAATCCATTCCTAGTAAACAGGTTGTGATGCTGTACTATATCTTCCAAGAAGTAGGAGTCTCTACTCTCTGTGCTCCGTGAATGAGCCTAGGAGAGTCTGACTGTACATATTGGGGATGAGCTAGGGAGAGCTCTAATCTGAAGTGTTCCCTGTCCACAGATTATGCAGCTGATGAGAGCTGTGCCCCCCGCGGCTACCTGGCAGCCACAATGCAGTTTGTGCCAGGACACTTTTCCTGCAATGTTGTTTGGGGAACTGTGATCCGGGTCCATTCCCGACTCAAGATGGGGCCCAGCATGGGAGTGTCCCGGGGTAGGAAGAGCCAGGGCAAGGGGAGTCCCTGGGCAGATGGGCTAGGGTTGGGGGGAGAGCCTGGCATCACAGGGTGGGTGGGCCTGACACAGGGGCTGTCAGTGGACAGGTTGGGGTGCTGGACACTCAGCCTCACTCAACCTTCATCTGTGGGCCCCTGGTTGTCCTGTAGCCATCCAGGCACTTCGGTCTGTGCTCAACGCCTTCTCAGTGGTGAATAGGAAGAACATGTTTGTGTACCAGGAGCGAGCTACCCGAGCAGTCTACTACCTTCGGTAGGACCAGTGGTGGGGGAGCAGGCCTAGGCTGTGGGGAATGGCCCTGCCTGCTGTGCATATATCTCCAGCCCCACTCACCCCCAGTTTCCTTCCCCTTGCAGACTTCTGGAGACATCGTGCAGTGAGAAACTCCTAGATGGTGATGCTCTGCCCCCCTCCCTGGCCCTCTCCAGGAGCCAGGAACCCATCTGCCCTGAGGAGGCCTCGGCAAGTCACTCTCTCCCAGCATTGCTGGTCATTATGGTTTGTCTGAGAATTTGGATTTGGAGCCTGGCAAATCTGGGTTTCAGGCTCCCTAAATCTGACATACAGGGCTTTGGGACCCTGGGCAAATCACTTAACCACTTTGAGTCTCAGTTTCATCATCTGTGAAATGGGGACCATAATGGTGCCAGGGAAGGAGTGCTGGATTTGGAATCAGAGGACTTGACTCTGCCCCTTACTTCCTATGTAGGCTTGGACAAGTCGCTGCATGGCCTGAGACTGCTGGGCAACACTACTGTCTTACTGATCCAGCACTGCTTACCCCCAGCATACTTGCTCTTCAGTTCCAAAGTTGAATCCAGGCCCTTTGCCTGTTATGTCTCTCTCCCTTGCCCCCTTCCCATTCTGATCCTCCTGTGCTCTCCTTGCACAGGGTCCTCGATCCCCACTGGAAGTGGCCTCCAGTCGGAGCTCAGAGACAGCCCGCCCTGTGGGCCAGGTTGACCGGCACATTCAGCTCCTAGTACATGGTGTGGGACAGGCAGGTGAGGCCCCCAGACTGGTCAGTGCTAGGGACCAAGGCAGGGTGCAAAGTCCAAACAAAAACCCCAGAAGTAGACATGGAAGAGAGGACACTTAGAGGTCATCTGGTCTCACCGTACTCTGATCTAAGAGGAGACGGGAGGACAACACAGAGGGCCCCCATGGCCCTGGACAAGCCAAGCTCTTCCTGTTTTTCTAGCCTTGGCTTTTTTTTTAAAATTTTAATCCACCCTAATTGTGTAGGTCTCTTGGTGTGAATGTGTGTAATGGATCCTGGCCCTAGGGGTTTTGTGTACCCACAGGCCCTGAGATCACAGAGGAGCTGGTGCGAGCCCTTCGGCGGCGCCTGGATGAGGCCACCTTGGACATCATCACCGTCATGCTTGTACGCAACTGTAAACTCACACCTGCTGACGTTGAGGTAATGGGCTTTGGGCCCCATCTGGTGCCCCAGGCTTCTTCATCCTTGCTCCAGGCTCACACCCAGCTCTGCTCTCTCAGTTCATCCAGCCCCCAGGAAACCCCCCCTCAGAGGTGCTCCACCTTGTGCTGCCACCCACCTGTCGGCCGTGGCTCCCGGCCTTGGCCTGGTACCTGCGGCAGAATCTACTCATCTTCCTGCATTCACCAAAGTATACAGACAGCAACAGCCGCCACCACTTCCAGGTGAGGGAGAAGCTTCTCCCTGGCAGATTCCTTTAGGTGCCCAGCCTGCTCCCCAACAGGCCCCCACCAGCACAGAATCTCCTGCTGTGCCTGACATTTCCTCAGCAGCTGCTCATCCAGACAATACCAGAGAGGAGCCCTGTGCCATGTCCCTGCAAAGGAGTGTCCTGCTTCTGCCTGAAGACTGCCAAGAAGGGGAAACTGCCCCTTCCATACGGGGACAGCGCTTGCAGCTAGCAGGTTCTTCCTGCCTCCTTTGGTCTCTTGGCAACTGATGCCCCCTCCCATGTCTGCCCTTTCTGTACGGGAAGATAACGCTCCCCTCCCCCAGGCAGTCTTCTTTGCAGCCAGCGTGCCTCATTTCCTCATATTTCATGCACTTAAGGCCTTTGCCCATCCTGCTCACCCACCTCTAGACCCTCTCGAGCTTATCGATGTCTTTCCTAATCTATGGGTCCCAGAGCTGACCACTGGGCTCCAGGTGGCATCTACCAGGTCCAAGGGCAATGTGACCATCTCCTCAGCCCTTCTCAAGGCAGCCCCAGTCTCATGAGTTTTTTGACTGCCTCATCACCCTGCTTCAGCTGAGCTTGTGGTCCACCAAAACCCCTAGGTCTTTTTCCAAACCACTGTTCTCTAACTGCCCTCTTCCCCATCCTGAATTTTTTTGATACCAAGTACAAGACTTGACCCATTTCTTGTTTATTTGATATTTTTTTCCTTAATTGTGTGTAAAAACAATTTTTAATGTTCATTTCTTAAAACTGAATTTCATGTTTTCCCACTGCCAATCAATTGAGTATAGGTTCAACATTGACACATTTTCTCTAACGAGATTCAGCCTATTAAGATCCTTTGGGATCCTGACTTTGTCATCTTTTGTGTTCACTTTGTGTCACCTGCACATCTGATGGGCCTGCCGTTGGGGCCTTTATCCAGGTCATTAATAAAATACGTCTGATTATGGTCTTGTCAGATCCCCATCTCTCTGTCTTCTCCACAAGAATGTCATCCACTGCTTGTCTGCAGTCAGAACTGATGACAGCCTCTGCCTTCAATCTTCTCGTTGAGCTACCCTGTCCCAGAAGACAAGCTGGAGCCAGCAGGGCTTGCGCTCTGGCGCTCTACTTCCATGTCAGTATTTGGCTACCTCTCAGTGCTCCAAGTGCTCCTGCAAGGTGTTTGGGAACCCCAGATGGGGTTCATCTGGCCAACTGACCCCAGTTCAGCTAGAGTACTGGGAGCCTCCCTGCTGTCTCCTTTCTTACCTTGGGCAGCAGCTCCCTCCTGACCCTTTTCATTTTGTCTTTACTAGTGCACAGGGCTTTCTTTGTGCCAGCCATCACTGTCCCACCCACCCCAAGCAGGAGTCTTCAGCCTTCTCAGTTCCTCTCTTTCACCAGCATGGCCTTGGCTCCTTCCCTCACCAGATTTGACTCATTGTAGGCGTTAGCCTTTCTCCTCATGCTATTTTTACAGGACTGTGATGGGCCCTGTACACGTCTTCTGTGGCCTAGCCTTGCTTCTGTCTTCTGTACATTTCTTTCAAAAATCTGACTTTACTCGTGAGTTGACGGTGCATCTACATCAGTCTCTTCAAACAGTTCCTAGTTTTCCTCCTCTTTAGGCTGCCTTTCTTCAGCATCTTCTTTTCCTGGGCTAGGCTTCCCTAAAGCATTTTACTCCGTGGCCTCCTCGCCACTCTCTGAAATCTGCTTTCCCCAACATGTCACTGCTCTGTCGCACACTCTGGGATGGAGTGGTCCCTTCTCCTCAGGACTTCCACTGTTCTACTAATTCTGCTCTGCTAGGGAAAATCTTATCGGAATGGCATTGTCCCTCGTTTGTCCCTTCACCTTTCTAAGGCTAAATCATCACTAAGGCAAGTCAGGAAGTTCTGTTCTGCTGTGTGTTTGTCAGGGAGGTCACCCCAGCAGATGTCTGGACATGAGGCCCTCAGTCACTACTCTATCATGCTCTTGGTCAGGCTTAGCATCTGTTTCCTCTTTCGGCCGAGCTGAGCCATGTGTCTCCCTCTCCTCTTCTATCTTCCTCGTGTGCTCCCAGTCATTTCTTTGCTTTCTTCCTCCCCTTAGCACATCCACAGACTAGGCAATTACTGTGAGCCAGGCAGAGTGCTGAGAACTGGGATGCAGATACAAGCAAGCCAGACATGCCTTCCCCTCAGGGAGCTGCCATTCTCATGAAGGGACCACCCCTCCATGGCATTGGAGGGACAGGATGGTTTGGCAGTGGCCAGTGGCTCCCAGCAAGGGGAGGCAGAGGCTGTGCCCTCTAGACCTCTGCTCCACTGCCCTCTGGGTGTCCTCCGCCTGCCTTGAGCTTGAGGGATATCTGCATAGGGTGGAGAGATTTAGAACCTGCTTCTTCTGGGGTCAGCTTGACATCATCTTGAACTTTGTTCTTTCCTAGCACCCTTTCCACCCTCCTAGTGGCCTTCCTGACTCCGATATTTATCTCTACAACAAGCCTGGTGGCCAAGGCACTGGAGGAAAAGGTACCCACTCTCCTCTTGGATGGCAGCCTTGGGGAGCTGGAGGGGGCTGGCTAGGGTGGAAAGGGTCCCTGAGGTTGAATGAGGGATAGTAGGGCAGAGCATTCCCTGGAGACTGTACCTCCTGAAATCTTTTGGTGTAGGGGTTGCCTGCATCGCACTGTCCTTCATGGATGAGCGGGGAGCCCCCATCTCACTGGGGCTCTGGCCCCCTGCTTCCCCGGGCCCTCCAGACCTGCTGCAGGAGACTGAGTTTGAGAATCTCACCAGGGTCATTTGCTGCCCCACCTCACCCAACAGTGCCACTACAGGTAGGCCCAAAGAGGGCTGGCGGGAAGGAATTCAAGGGTGGGCTTGGCTTCAGCTCGATTTTACCTCCACCCAGGTCAGGGTCAGGATCTGCAGCTGCGGCTGGATATCTGGGAGAAGGGGAACATCAGCCGCCTACAGCTAGAAGAGAAATTGCGTGGAGCCACCCGATATGCTTTGGCTGACGCTGTCATGGAGCTCCGGCTGCTGCCAGCCCCTCTGTGTGTAGAGGAGGCCCTGCCAGGTATGCTCTGCACTGGACCCTGCCCTGGTCCTCAGGAGGAGCAGACTCCTGAAAGCCGTTATGTCTGGTGTCCCCAGGGAGCCCAAGGACTGTTTCGCTGGAAGCCAAGAGTCCAGGGGATCCAGCCAGTACTTCCCCTCTGCCCTTCCCATCAGCCCCGAGCCCAGGAGAGCCTGTCACTCCCCCAAGCAAAATGGGCCGGCGCAGCTTCTGGGATATGCTGGTAAAGATAAGGAGAGGCTGAGGGGGGAACTGGCATCTCTCCTCCTCATCCCTTCAGCATCTTCTCTCCTGTCTTGTTCTATCTCTGTAATGGGCCCACATGGGCAAGGAAGAAGGAAGAGAAGGATCTCCCTGCCATCTCTTGCTCCACTACCCATTTTCTTTTCTCTCTCCTGACTTTTATTCCCTTCAGAGTAAAGCTGAATGTGGGGACCTGGGTTCCCCAAAGACAACAGATGACATTGTACTGGAAAAATCAGAAGAGATCCGAGGACGGAGGCGTCACAAAACTGAGAATGTTCGGCCCCCAGGGGGACCAGAGCGGACCCCAACCCCAGAGCTGAGTGCTCAGGGTCACAGGTATGTATAGGAGGTGGGGAGGCTGGGGTCAGAAGGTTCTCAGATGATAAGGATCTGGCCCTACACAGTGATTCCCAAAATTCAGTGCTCATTCTCTGGGAATTACCCTCACCCTTCCCTCGAGTTATGGCAACACAGTGCCATGAGCATTAATTTAGTACAAACTGTGAGCCAGGCCTGTAGTTACTGTGACCCATGGAAAGTGTCCCTCCCCTCCTGAAGCCAGCATTTGACTAGCTGTGCATGGCTAAGAGAAGCCAGTATGATGTAGTCTTCACAGAGAATGTGACTTATACCACAGAAAGCAGGATGGCCTCCACCAACGAGGCCAGAGGTAAGAGAAAGGGCAGTCTAGACATGGAGGACAGCCCAGGCAAAAGTGCCAATGCAAGCAATGGCATCCTGAGCACTGGAAAGAGGGAGGCCAGAAACACTGGACCATGAGAAGTGAAGAGAGCCCTGAAGAAAACAGCTGGCAAGATGCCCGATCCGCGCTGTGTCCCAGGCCCAGAGGAGGTTCCTGGTGGAAGGGCTGCCATTTTGAGGGCATTCGGGCCTTCTCAAGATAATGGGAAAGAGAGCAGGGTTTCAAATAGTTGAAAAAATTGTGACCCTTGATACTACTCTCCCAAAAGTCATTCAGACCAAAGTGACTCAGGAAATATCTGCATCCACTGAGATGTCCAACCACTTTCTCCTTCTCTGACCACTCTAAGACAAATCTTCACACATGTGAGGGGCATCCTGGATGAACATAAATGGGAAGCCAGCAGGCTGTCACGAGCAGCACAGCCCAGCTTTACAGCTTCCCACTTGACTGTAAACAAGCCCCTGCTTCTTCAGAGTGTTAAGGCCCTCCTGCTGCAGAACATCTCAGAGTTGTAGGTCAGAGTTTGAGGAGGGTCTGTAAAAGGTGTGAAAGATCACACACCATGTTGTGTGACCCTCAGGCTACAGACACCATGGAAAGCGTTAAGGTCACAGACAGTTGCCGACAAGTAGTGGTTTTTCCTGTCCCACCCAGAGTTGAAGTGGGCATTGGTGGCTTTGTGTCTTTGAGCCACCTAACTGATTTGGTCCACCACAGGCCACAAGCACAATTCCACTGTCCCTGTGGAAAATCCCCATGGGCAAAGAGCACCTGTGGTATCCATCTCTGGTAGAAATGAGAACCATGAATCCCTACAGAGAGATCCCTGTGGTCTATGTATTGACCTAACTTTTAAAATATAAAGCTGTCTATATTTTATTATATTCTAAATTGTCAAGCCACATGCAGCCCACAGTCCACATGTTTGATACATCAGGTCTAGACCTTACATTACAGTTTGTTAGATGACCCTGGAAGTCACCCATCAGCTCATGAGTATTTCTGGGGTGGACACTGTGGCTAGACTCATAAGTGAACAGATGGTAGAGGCTGGGGGCCTGCTGGGTGCCCTTGGGGAATGTGTACAGTTTTACTGTAATTATCCCACTAGAGATGTTCTATGGCTATGAGTCATGAGAAGCTAGGATCTCCCAGAATCAGAGTGTGAGGTTCCCCAGAGCAATAGGCAGCTACATAGTGGGATCCCATAGTGAACAACAGTCTGGAGGAATGCCCCCCCAGGACGCTATGGATGGATGGTGAGAGTCCTGGGGTGGCTGGACAGCCCCCTGCTCTCTCTGAAGCAGCTGCTGCTCTATCCAGGGGCCCTCTGGAACTTCTTTCTTGCAGGCTGCCATGGTCACAGATGCCAGTCTTCCAGGTTCATGTTCTGCCCCTGAGCAGCACCACTAGTCAGTGGGCATGGTCTCCCTACGAGCTCTGCTTGCCCAACCTTGAGAGTTCCCCACTGGTCACCATGTACAGGCCACTTCAGGTCTCTCCCCCTCCCTGAGAGAGAATTAGAGAGGGTTTACCCACTATTGAGGGCAAAAAGGAAAGACAATTTTTAGGCATGTTAGGATGATGGAGTGTGGTGGCCCAAGAAACCCCTCCCAGTGTCTTCTTCTTGGTGTGCAGTAAGTAACTGATCAAGCAGAGTCCTCCCTGCTGCTGCTGTTGAGCTCACAGCTGTTCCTCCTACCCAGGCGCAGGGCTGCACAGCTGGAAGAAGGGGAGGTTGGCACCCTCCACGTGGGGTTTGCACGGGTGGGTCAACGCTGGATGGAGTTCATGGCTCAGATTGGTGAGGAAATTCAGCTTCTCTCTGCCACCTTCCAGACCTAGCAGTAATCCTGCTTCATCTTGTACACACACTGGTGTCCCGTCCACTCCTCATGACAGCCATGGTCTCCCTCTACTCCCCAGCGGCCATGGTTTCTCACCCTCACAGATGTGGCAGTCATGGGGTCTTCCTCCCCAGCAGCCATGGTCTCCCCCCACTCTACTGCCCCACAGGTTGCCCTTCTGTCTCTGGAAGCTCTGCGCACATGGTTTCCCGGTTTCTTCTTCCCTCTGTGCTCACTGAGACCATTTCACTTGTGGCCTCATTGGCAGGAGATACCAGTGTCCGCATGTTTGAGCAGCAACTGTGAGTGGGGGCCCTGGGGTCCATCCCATCAGTGAGGATCCATGGGGCGAGGGGTGGGAAGAAAGGAAACAAGTTCCAGCTGTCCTTCAGCCCCCATGCTTAGGGTGTTTTACAGATGTTACGTTCTTTGATCTGGGAGGTAGATGGTTTCCCCATTTTATAGGTCATTTAACTGAGGCACCCAGCATTTAAGTGACATGCCTCATGACATGCACTAAGGGGGTGAGTCTGGATTTGAACTCAGATCTTCCTGACTCCAGACCCAGAGCTCTATTTACTGTGCCATCTTGTCATCTCTACCCAATAGGAGGGGGGTCCTGGGGTCCTGTCATGTTGTTCAGTCACCCTCAGAGCTGCTCGAGAGCTGAGACTGAACTGCCATATGGTCTTTCCCTGTGACTCTGTAGGGGTCCAGATCCTGTAACTTTCACCCCTTGCTCCACTGCTCAGCTGCACCCCCCACCCCGCCCTGGAGCTGAGCGCCATCTTCTCCTTTTGGGACGGAATTTCTCCCAGTGGCGGAGACCAACCCAGCAGGGTGAGGGCTAGATGAATGACGATGGGCAGTGATGGGGGAGAGGGACAGCAAGATGAAAGGAGAGGGCTGATGCCATTGTGGGGGGCATGGAGCCAGCAGAGGAGATGGGGGTTGAAGGATGCAGTTGGCAGAGGAAAGGGGAGGGTGAGACAGACACTGATGGATGCGAATGGAGGTGATGGCACTTCTGTGGGGGAAGGACAAAGCCAGCAGAGTGGGTAGCTTGGCTCTGAGGACCAGGCTCTGTCATACCCTCTCTCTACTTCCCCTAGCTCCCAAGGCCATGCAGCGCTTTGAGCCAGGAGTTGAAGGCTCTGGTCGAGATGCCCCCCGACAGCGACTCCTTCTCCTCCGGGTCATGGACACCAAGGTAAAGGCTGGCAAGGGGGCGGGCCCAGCTGAGCAGTGGGCAAGATGAACTCTGCACCCACTGACCTGTGCCTCCCCCTGACCTGTGCTTCCAGCTGCAGCTGCTGACCTATAACTGGGCCCCAGACCTTGGAGGGGCCCTCAGTCGTGCCCTGGGCCGCCTCTTACAGTGGCAGAATGCTCGGGCCCACCTTGTCCACTGCCTGCTTAGCCAGAAGCTTGGCCTTTTCCATCACTATGGTCACCTAGACTGCCCTGGGCATGATGACAAGGTAATCCCCTCCACTCCCTCCACGCATGCCCTCAAATTCTGGACAGCTGGGGGGCAGGGGACTAGGAAGGGATGTCTGGCTTCTAATTTCAGCTTCTTCCAGGAGCCAAATCCATTCCTGACCCCATCTCTGGAGGCTGAGACCCTCATCCGGAGCCCCGGCCCCCCACCAAGCCGGGAGCAGGGACGACTGAGTGGCTCCTCCCGGGGAGGAGCAGGCCTGGCCCCTGAAACGATGCCCTTTGATGAGGCCTTGAGGGATATTGCTGCTGCCCGCCCCGGCCCAGCCCCCCGACCCCCTGACCCCGTTACTTATCATGGACAGCAATTCCTGGAGATCAAGACTGCAGAACGAAAAGGTGAGGGTTGTGTCTGGGGTTTGAGGGAACTGGGGGAGACCAGGAGTTAATACCAGGGGTTGGGAGGTGAGGAAGCCAGGAGGGCCAGGACTGAGAGCAGGACCTGAGGGAAGCTGGGAGGGTTGAGACTGAGGACAAATAAGGAGCCATCTGGCTGCTTGTGGTGCCTGATGTGGGCACAGATGACAGTGCCAGAGAGTTCTGGAGAGTTTTGCCTGAGATGAGGAAGGTTTTCTTCACATGCACAGGGCCTGGCACCAACCAAGTATGGAAAGAATTAGGGGCAGCTCACTCCTGTGCCTGGGGCAAAGCCAGGCCCTCCTTCAGAAGGGAGGATCCGAGGTGATGAACAAGCGGTCGGTTCTGGACCAGGTCTTGAGGTCCAGGGAATGAAAGCCCCTAATCAGGGCTTATAAAATACATCTGCCTTCTGAGGAGAGGGGCCTAGAAGGATGGTATGGACAGAAAGTGACTTCTGCCTGTGTGCATTGGTAGCCAGTGAGGTAAGATGTATGCTTCACAGCAGCCTTGTGGTGATGGCATTGACAGAGGCAGTGTTTCCCAGGGAAGGGCAGTGGAAGGAGATAGGGTGCCTGGCACAGGCCTCCACGGCCCAGCTGCCGGTGATGGAGATGTGGCCATGATGTCCATTCAGAAGGCATGAATAACACTTTAGAAGGAGGCGTAGCAGAAGTAGACCCCAGAGAAGAGCTGGGGACCCAGAGCCAGGGCCCCTGGTGTCTGGGCAGAGCTTCTGGAAGAGCAGGCAGTAAGCAGGGTCCTCTGGAAGTCCAGGACCTGGGCGGGTTGGGATGCAGTTCTGGGTGAATGGTCACACCTGCTGGCCTTGGTGGGAGCAGAAGAGATGGAAGGGCTGGAGGGCAGCCTGTAGCCAGCCTGTGCAACCCAGAGGATAATGGAGTGTCTGTACACACAGGGAGCCAGTGTAGAACCCTGGTCACTCAGTTGGACATCTGCTCATACTTTCTGCCCAAATATTGACATTTATGAGCAGCCCACTATTGCATCCAAGCCCAATGGCTGGAGACCCGATATGAACCTATGCTACAGATGAGGCAAAGTGACCTGCCTGTGGCTCTATCATAAATATCAGAGGCAGTATTTGAACCCAGGCCTTCCTTGGTGCCGTCCTGTGACACTGCACTCACTGCTTTTGCTTCAGAGGCATCATAGCTCATCATTTCCTGTCTTAGTGAGCATTTCAGGCTCAGCACATAGAGAGACCAACAGTGGAAAATTCTGCTCTATTATTTGGTCCTCAGGGTTAAAATGATGGGAATCCCAGGCAGATGTGACCAGTTCTGTCTTAGAATTGGTCATAGTGGTGAGCAGAGCCACATCTGGAAGGGGGAGCATGTGGACTTCCCATCCTTTCCATCTCCCATGAGAGCTGAGCTTCAGTGTTGTCATCTATAAAGCGAGGGTAATGAGAACCCATCTCCTAGAATTGTTAGAATCAGTGGAGGAAATGGGAGTGAAGTGCCTGGAGAAACTCAAGGCTTTAGAACTTCGAGCTCTTCTGGTCATTGGCATTGTGGGAGAGCAGAGGTCATAGGAAGGAAAGAGAGTGCTTCAAGAACCGGATCTCTCTAGGAGAGTAAGCTTGAGAAATGGAAAGCCAGCTCTGAGGACACCTAGGGAAATGTTTCCAGCAAGGGAAAAGCAGAATTGTCTAAGGAGGTATTAGTCTGACCACCGATGAAATGCTGCTCATGGTGTGGGGGAGGCAGCAAGGCCCCCAGAGAAATGGGCAGGCCAGACCAGCAGGACATCATTGACCCCTGCCTGGGACCCTGGGCCCAGAGAGCATGCAGGACAGAAGTTGTTAGGAGAGGTATAGGTCAGCATCCCTTAACTCTACAGTGCCGCCTGGTCCTGGAGATTCACAGACAAGACACAAAACAGGTCCTGCCTACAAGGATATTCCTTCCTGGGACACAGATGAACCTTGCCAGGTATACACAGAATATAGACAAATTGCTGAGGGACTCAGGAAAGGCCTCCTGCAGAAGATGGTGTTTGAGCTGTGTCTTGAAGGAAAATTTAAGAATGCCAGCAGGTCACATTGAGGAGGGATAGCATTCTAGGCATGAAGCACAGCTGGTGCCAAGGCATTGCAATGGGAGATAGAGTACTCTGAACGGGGAACACAGGAAGGCCAGATTGACTGGATCATAGCATAGGGTGTGTAAAGGAGATTAAAATGTAATAAAGCTGGAAAGGTAGTTGGGGGCCAAACAGCAGTTTGTATTTGATCTTAGAAGCAGTAGGGTGGCATTTGAGTTTGTCAGGTTGAGGGGTGGCATGATCACATCTTCTTTTAGGACAATCACTGGCAGTTTTATGGAAGATGGATTTGAATGGGGAGACGGTTGAACCAGGGTGACCAGTTTGGAGATCATGACAGTGGTCCATGTAAGAACTGATCGAGGTTAGGGAAGTGGCTCTGTGAGAAGATGCTATGGAGATAAAACCAGCAAGACATGGCAACAAATTGGCAGTATGGGATGAGTGACGTAAGGGGTGAGGGATGTCACTGAGCTTGTAAGCCTGGATATAAAGAGAAGGGAGGAGATCATAAGAAAACATCTCACTCGGTTACTGCTCTTGAGCCAGACATCCTGGAGAATGAAGTCAAGTGGGCCTTAAGCAGCATTGCTCCAGTGAGGCTAGTGGAGGGGTGGAATGTCAGCTGAACAATGCCTGTGAAAAGGCTGCACTTAATATGCAGCAAATTTGGAAAACTCAAAAGTAGCTGCTGACCTGGAAAAGATCAGTTTATATCCCAATCCTAAAGAAGGACAATGCCAAGTAATGTTCAAATTGCCAAACAACTGTACTCATTTCACACACCAGAAAAGTTATGCTTAAGATTCCACATGCCAAACTTCAGCAATATGTGAACCGAGAATTACCAGAACAGGCTAGTTTTTGAAGAGGGAAAAACTAGAGACCAAATTGCCAATATTTGCTGGATTATGGAGAAAGCAAGAGACTTCCAGAAAAACATCTGCTTCATTGACTACACTAAAGTCACTGACAGTGTGGATCGCAACAAAATGTGTTAAGTCCTCAAAGAGATGGGAGTGCCAGATCACCTGATTTGTCTCCTGAGGAACCTGTATGTGGGACAAGAAGCAGCAGTAGAACCAAACATAGAACAACTGATTGGTTTAAGATGGGGAAAGGAGCTCAACAAAGCTGTATGTCATCACCTTATTAACTTACATGCAGAGTACATCATGCAAAGTGCTAGGCTGGATGAATCAAAAGCTGAAAGTAAGGTTGCCAGGAGAAATATCAACAGTTTCAGATATGCAAATGAAGCTACTCTGATGACAGAAAATGAAGAGGAATTAAGAAGCCTCTTGATGAGAAGAAAGTGTAAAAGCTGGAATGAAGCTTAACATAAAAAAAAAAAGCTAAGATCTTGGCAACTGATCACATCACTTCCTGGCACGTACAGGGAGGAAAAATGGAGGCAGTGTCAGATTTTTATATTCTCGGGCTCAACATCACTACAGACAGCAAATGCAGCCATGAAATTCAAAGAAGCTTGCTCTCTGGAAGGAAAGCTGTGGCAAATCTGAACAGCATACTGAAAAGTGGAGACATTACCTTGCCAACAAAGGTCCATATAGTAAAGCTATGGTTTTTCTAGCAGCGATATATGGCAGTGAGAGTTGGACTATAAGGAAAGCTGAGCGCTGCAGAATTGACACTTTAGAGTTGTGGTGCTAGAGAAGACTTGAGAGTCCCTTGAACAGTAAGGAGATCAAATCAGTCAATATTTAAAGTTAATTCATGCTGTTCATTGAAAGGTCAAATACTGAGACTGAAACTTGACTACTTTGGCCACATAATGAAAAGATAGGAAAAGACCCACATGTTGGGAAATATCAAAGACAAAAGGAAAAGGGGATGGCAGAGGACAAGATGGATAGATAGTGTCGTGGAAGCAATGAGCAATGGAGAGACCCTGGATGATAGTGGAGGGCAGAAGAGCATGATGTACTGTGGTTCATGGGGTCACAAAGAGTCAGACACAACTGAACAAATGAACAACAGAAGAAAGCACCTAGGTGCCCTCAGTTGATTTCAAGTCCTCTAGGCCAAATGGATGCCATCCTAAGTTCTGAGAAATGGTAGATGTGATTGTGGAGCCCACATCAGGGCTCTCTAGAGATCACTGAGATTGAGTGAGCCTCTGTGGGACAGATGTCCCAGTTTTCAAGGAAGGGGACAGAACAGTGTCTGGAAACTATAGGCCATTGACCTTCATTTTAATTCCTGGTAAAATTCTCGAAGGCATTATTAAAGAGATGAACATCTAGAAAGGAAAATGATGATCCCAAAGAGTCAAAAGTTTAGATTCATGTTGTCATAGATCCAGAGCATAGGGACCATTGAAGCAAATACCCTAACTTTACTGATGAGGAAACTAAGGCAGAAAGAAGGTCAGTGACTTTCCCAGGATCATACAGCTATAAACAGAATTTGAACTCACACCTTCCTGAACTCAAGTTCAGTATTACTATACCACCCTGCCACTTAATCCAGAGCAAGACAGATAATGAACAATAAAGTGCATTGCAAACCTCTGGCACCATAGAAACATGAGCATTATCAGGTAATTGCAGACTCATCTCAATTCCTTTTATTGACCAGGTTACTGAGTCTGGAAAACCCTGTAGATCTAGGTCTAGTCTTTCTTGCTACTCTTTTGGACACAAAAGAAGCATCTAGGCTGAGCACTTAGTGATCAGATTCCAAACTAACTGGAAGGCCAGACCCGTCAAATGGTCATTAATGGTTTTCAGGCCACTTGGTAGATCTCTAAGGGAGTGGCCCCAAGCCTTGGCATGCATTTCTCAGTGACTTGGATAAAAACATGTTGGCAGACAGCACCACACTGGTGGGGCAAATCCTGCAGAACACAATCAAGATCAGAGAGTCTTGACAGACTAGAACATGAGGCTGAATCTTAGCAGATGAAATTTAATAGGGATATATGTCAGATTGTTTGCTTGTTTCAAAAAGTCGCTAGTCCTAAGATGGTGGAGCATTGGTTCACATTGTGTTTGAAAGAGATGAGGATGTTTTTGTAGACTACGAGATAAGTCACTGATTCCTGAGCTGCTGGAAGAAGGACCTCGTTTCCCAGACAAGGGTGGTGGTAGTTTCAATGTCCTCTGCCCTCTTAAGGCCCATGTGGAATGCTGCCTTCTGGGTGTACACTGATCAACTGGAGTGTCTCCAGAAGAGGACAGCCATGGTGGGGAATGATGCAGTTCATTCAATTTAACAAGCACTTATTAAGCAAGGCCCTTTGCCAGGCTCTGGGTACAGTGAACAATACAGTGGTCCCTGACTTCAAGGAACTTACATTCTACTGATTAGAAAACACTATATACAGATAAATAAATACACATGAGGTAAATATTAAATGTCATCAAAATGACTCATTCTATCTTTCATGATCTGCTCTATGCCCAGTTATAGTTTTCTATTTTGAAAAATATCAGACTGTATATTCAAGTTTCATATACGTTATGAACTCATTAGAATATGTGGTATAAGATGTTGGTCTAAATCCATTTTCAGATTGCTTTCCTGTTTTCTAAGCTGTTCATGTCAGATAGAATTCTTCTCTAAGTGGTTTGTATTTTCCAATTTAGTTCTGATTCTTCCTTATCTAGTATGTTTCTTTGATTTATTTTTCCATTGGGGGTGTGGATAGGGGTAGGGATGGGGCATTACCAAACAAGTTAAATGATTATTGCTTTATAATATAAGGTCAATTCTTGAAGTGCAGTTCTTCCTTTTAATTGCTTTTTCATGATTTCCCTTGAGATCCTGTACTTTTTGTTCTTCTGAGCTTTGTTATTATTTTATTTAGCTGTGCAGAAGCCCACTAATGGTTTACTGGCTTTACATTTCACTGAAACTTCTTGAGCTGGGTGGTCAGTCAGGCCTGTGGTCTAGCTCAGGCAGTGTGACAACTGTATAGAAGTTAGATGGGAGAGGTATGATGGGAAAGGAGGATCGGCCTTGTTCTGTGTGGTCTCAGAGGGCAGCACCAGTAAGCTAAAGAGTGGCCTGTGTCCAGAGTAGATTGGACTGCCTCTGGGCATAGTGGGTTCCCCGTGGCCACTCGGAGGGGTGCGGTAGAAAGGAGAAGATAGACCACTTCACCCGTGAGGCAGCTTTCACATCCAAGATCTAGAGATTATGTGAAAGAGGCCGGGAGCTGATACTTCTCCTTCTTCCCCCAGAGCTAGAGCGTCAGATGAAGATGGAGAATCTCTTTGTGACCTGGCAGCAGAGGTCTGCCCAGTCCAACATGCCCATCAGTGTGAGCACCTCAGGGAATGGGGATGAGAGGGCCTGAGGACTCTGACCACTTGTAACCCCCCAAGATGTATCTGAGCTCATTTTCACTCTCTCCCATGGATGCCAGGGACAACTCCCCCTTGCAGGGTGGCTTAGGGATATCTCCCCCTGTCTCTTGGAGCAGCTCCCTTGCACCCCACTTCTGATGTTTTTCTCCCAGTATTGCCCCTTCTGGGCCTGGACAGGCCCTGCTGGACAGGTTACTGGTTCTTCCTGTCCCCTTCTGACCTGAGCAGAACTGCAGGCCTTTGTGGGATTATACTAAAAGGGAGACAGGCATGATGTGGACACTGTGGGGAGTGTCCAGGCCTCCCTGTTCTCTCTGTCTGACTCAGCCCTCACTGGGATAGGAAAAAACAACTGCCTGCCTCTTTCCAGAATTCTCCCTGGGTATTTTCCTGACAGGTCCCCTCATCCCAGGGCAGGCTCTATTCGGGAGACCTCAAGTGACCTTTTATATTCCTCCTTAGGCTGGGGAGCTGGAGACCCTGAAACAGTCTTCGCGCCTGGTCCACTACTGTGCCACTGCCTTGCTCTTCGACCCAGCCTCCTGGCAACACGGACCCCCTGAGCCCACAGCACCCACTGAGGGAAAGGTGATTCCTGTCCCAGTGTGTGGAGCAGGAGCGGGGAAGGGTCTCGTCTAGGTCCAACAGGGGCTCTGACCTCTTTCCTTCCCCACAGCGCCGCCATCGCTCTAATGAGTCAGGGGGTGGAGGCCGGGAGCCAACTACGAGCTGTGAGTCTGGAGAGCTGCCCACCCCTGGTGCCCGAGAAGAGCCGTGGCTCTGGGAGCTGAGCTCAACCTTCCTACTGCAGTACGTGCAGTATCTGCAGAGCACAGGCTTTATTCTGGTGCAACTGCGGCCCCCCTCACCCACTCGAAGGTGAGTCCCCTCCCCCCATTGTCTGGGGGCCCACATAGACCCCCAAAGACAAGGTAGCTGCAAGCTCAGGTTGTTGCTTACTAAGTCTGTTTCTTCATCTTTCTCCTTCCTCTGTCCTGAGCCTTAGAGAAGCTGATATCCGTAACACAAATCAAGTTTCAAGGATTCTGTTAATGCTGGCTCTCACTGCTCAGCCCCTGGCCCCCCAGTGTCAGGCAGTGAATTCCTTCACACCATATCTGCATTCCCCCATCTTCTTCCTGGACTCAGACCATCCTGCCTTGACCTATCGCTCACCTCCTATTCCATCAATGAGCTTCTCTTTGGCTCCCAGCCATAGAAGGTTGCTGTCGCCATTCATGGTTTGTTTTTCCCTTGGCCTTCTGCCCTGGCCATTCTGTGTCCCACCTAGTAGCTGGTTCTCAAGTGGCCAGGTCCTGAGATCTTTGGTGCCAGGGGAAGAAGGTCAATATGGGTTCATCTCGGGCCTTTGAGCTTTCTCACCTGAGGCAGAGGCAGTGGGCTTCCCCAGTCCCTGATCCCTGACTAGGACTTCCATTTCATTTTTTTTATTATTAAATTATTTTATTTGTTTTCAGTGTTATACAGTTACTTCCATATATCTTAGACTTTTTTGCCCCTGCTTCCCCACACCCTCCCTGAGATGGTGTACAATCTTATATAGGTTCTACATATACATTCCTGTTAAATACATTTTCACCTTAGTCATATTGCATAGAAAAATTAAAATGAATGGGAGAAACCATAAAACAAAAAACATAATACAAAAGAAAATGGTTTGCTTCATTCTGCAATCCAATTCCATAGTTCCTTCTCTGGATGTGGAAGGCATTTAGCCTCAAGAGTCCATTGGCAATTTTTTAAGTCCTTGCATTGCAATGAAGTTCTAAGTCTACCAGAAAAAGTCCTTGTACACTGTGGTTGTTGCTGTGTACAAAGTTCTCCTGGTTCTGCTCCTTTCACTCAGCATCAGTTCATATAAATCTTTTCAGGCCTCTCTGAAGTCTTCCTGTTCATTATTTCTTATAGCACAATAATATTCCATTGCATTCATGTACCACAATTTATTCAGCCATTCCCTGATTGATGGGCATCCCCTTGATTTCCAGTTTTTGGCCACCACAAAGAGAGCTGCTATAAATATTCTTGTATATGTGGGACCCTTTCCCATTTTTATGATCTCTTGGGGATAGAGTCCTAGAAGCAATATTTTCTGGGTCAAAGGGTATGCACATATTTGTAGCCCTTTGGGCATAGTTCCAAATTGCTCTCCAGAATGGTTGGATCAGCTCACAGCTCCACCAACAATGAATTAGTGTTCCAACTCTCCCACATCTTCTCCAACATTTATTATCTTCCTTTTTTATCATGTTAGCCAATCTGATAGGTGTGATGTGGTACCTCAGAGTTGTTTAGATTTGCATCTCTCTAATCAATAGTGATTTAGAGCATTTTTTCATATGACTCTAGATAGCTTTAATTTCTTCCTCTGAAAACTGCCTGTTCATATCCTTTGACCATTTATCAAATAGGAATGACTTATATTCTAGTACATTTGACTTAGTTCTCTATATATTTTAAAAATGAAGCCTTTGTCACAGACATTAGTTGTAAAAATTCTTCCCCAATTTTCTGCTTCCCTCCTAATTTTGGTTTCATTGGGTTTCTTTATGCAAAAACTTTTCAGTTTAATGTAATCAGAATTACCCATTTTGCACTTTGTTCTCTATCTCTTGTTTAATCATAAATTTCTCCATTCTTCATAAGTCTGACAAATACACTATCCTTTGCTCCCCTAATTTATTTATAGTGTCAACTTTTATACCTAGGTCAGGTACCCATTTGGACTTTATTCTTGTGTACGGTGTCAAGCATTGGTCTATGCCCAGTTGCTGCCAAACTCTTATCCAGTTTTCCCAGCAATTTTTGTCAAACAGTTCTTATCCCAGAAGCTGGGGTCCTTGAGTTTATCAAATGGTAGATTGCTATATTCTTTGACTACAGTGTCTTGAGTACCGAACCTGTTCCACTGGTCTGCCCTTCTGTTTCTTAGCCAGTACCAAGTGGTGTTGATAATTATTGCTTTATAATACAATTTGAGATCCCATTTCATTTTTCATTTTCATTTTGAGAGTTAGCCCCCTCATTCATGCCCAGTTATTTCCCAGGGACCTTTCTGTGTCCCTCCCAGCAGCCCTTACCCCTTCCCTTGACCCAGGATAGTATGTAAAGCCCACTGCTACTAGGACAGGGCACACTCAGGGATTAAAACTATTTCTGTCCTAGATCTGGTTGCCCTGGGCTCCCCTAGCCCAACTCACTTGTTTGACAGAGGAGGGAACAGACCTAAAAAGGGAAATGACATCTCCAAAGTCACCCAGTGTGGTGGTAGCAGAGCTGGAATTAAGACCCAGTGTTTGTTTCCAGTCTTCCTGTTAGTTTCTTTGGCCCACAGGCACTGACCCTCCCACCTTCTGCTGAAGCTTATACTGATTCTTTTCTCCAGTCCTGGGTCCAGCTCATGTCTTAATCCCTGAAGCAGGGTGGGAAAACCAGCCAGACATAATTTATTTATTTTGGGACAAAAATACTTTTCTCTATTTTTTTTTTTACTATATTTTTCAGTGATATGAACAAAGAACCAATTGGCTTCATTCTGGTTTTAAACACCACCACCCTAGTGACTCATTGAGCTGGCAACCCACCCACATCCTTGGATCCTTTTCAGACACTACAATCTGTCCAGCCATGTCTCCACCACCTTATACTTGTGAAGTTGGGTTTTTGAACCCAAGTGTACGATATTTCTCTCTACTGCACAGCAACATTTCAGATTCAGTCTAATGCCTTGCCTTTCATGTTCTTTTTTAAAATATTTTCTTTGTTTCCAATTACATGTAAAAGCAATTTTTAGCATTTCTTTTTTAATTTTTGAGTTCCAAATTCTCTCCTTTCCCTGCCTTCCTTTCTCACCTCATTTCCCCTCTCCCCTCCCTGAAACAATAAGCAATTTAATAAAGGGTATACATATGTAATCATGCAAAGCATATTTCCATATTAGTCATGTTGTGAAAGAAAACACAGGCCAAAAAAAAAAAACATAAAAAAGTAAAGTGAAAAATAGTATACTTCAATCTGCATTCAGACTCCATCAGTTCTTTCCCTGGAGGTGAATAGAATTTTTTATCATGAATTCTTTGTAGTAGTCTTAGATTACTGTATTACCAAGAATAGCTAAGTCATTTCACAAATGATCATTGTATGGTATTGTTGGTACTATGTGCAGTGTTCTCCTGGTTCTGCTCACTTCACTTTGCATCAGTTTGTGTCCAGGTATTTCTGAAGTCATCCTGCTTTTGTCTTTCTTACAGCACAATATTATTCTATTGCTTTGATATACCACAGCTTGTTCAACCATTCCCCGGTTGATGGACATCCCCTCAACTTCCAGTTCTTTGAAAACAAAAAGAGCTGCTATAAATACTTTTGTACAAATAGGTCCTTTTCCTTTTTTTAAAAAAATCTCTTTGGGATATAGACCTAATGGTAGTATTCTAGGATCAAAGGGTATGAACATTTTGGTAGCCCTTTGGGCGTAGTTCCCAATTGCTCTTGAGAATGCTTCGTTCAGTTCCCAGTTCCACAGCAGTGCATTAGGGTCCCAATTTTCCTACATCCCTTCCAACATTTATCATTTTCCTTTTGTATCCTATTAGCCAGTCTGATACGTATGATATACCCCAGAGTTGTTTTAATCTGCATTTCTCTAATCAGTAGTAATTTGGAGCATTTTTACATGACTAAAGGTAGCTGTGATTACTTCATCTGAAAACTGCCTGTTCATCAGTATTCTTATAAATTTGACAAAGTTCTCCATGCATTTGAGAAATGAGGCCTTTATCAGAGATACTTGCTGTAAAAAGTTTCCCAGCTTTCTGCTTTCCTTCTAATTTTGTCTGCATTGATTTTGTTCCTCCAAACCCCTTTTAGTTTAGTATAATCAAGATTACCCATTGTACAGCTCCATCATCCCTAGTGTCCACTATCCCTCCTACCATGTCATATACACATTTAGGGCTGTGACATCTAAGCACAGAGCCCTGGGATACTCCACCAGAGACTTCCTGCTGACGTGACATTGAACCTCCGGCTGCTCAAGCAGTTCCAAATGCATCTAATTGTATTATCTCCTAATTCATTTCTCACTATCTTTTCCACAAGAACAGTATGATATTTTTTATGCCCAAATTTAGGAAACCTATAGCATTCCTCTGATCTACTAGCTTAGTTACCCTGTCAGAGAAGATAATTGTGTAGTAGGCTGTTCTTCGTGAAAGTAGTATGGTGAAAAGACACCTAGATCTGTGTGTGGTCAGTTTTCCTGGGTTTGGATCCTAGCTCAGCTATTTATTACCTGTTTGACCTTGGGCAAACCACTTGCTCTCTCTTGGTCTCCTAGAGAGACAAAAAGGCGTTCTGGGTCCACATCTCTAAAATTGTAGTTTGTGAGCCCCACTGGTATTTTTACCTTCTGTAGTCAGCCAGGCAACACAGACTAAAGAAAAGATATTGATAGAAACAGTAATGGCTACAAAGCTTTCTCTCCCATAAGACTACAAATACCGGTGGCGTCATTGGGAAGAATGAAGATGCTCCTAGAGCTCCCAAATGGAAGGCACGGATTTGTGAGGCCTCTGCACTACAGGCAGTGCCCTGGGCATCTGCATCCCTGCTTTATTCTTTTTTGGGCTTGTGATTCTACTTGAGGCCTCACTCCTCTCTGCACAGTTTCAGAGTGTCCCTTACTAAAGAGTTGTTTCACTGTCAGACGCCATTGCCAGTAGAGGAAGGAATTCCATTAGGGACAAGACAAACAATTCCCTCTGTAAAGCAGGGTATTGGCTCTCTTCTCTACTGCCAGGGTGACTCTCAGCTTGCTCATGCATTTTAAGGCCACCAGCCAATTTTAACTACCCTCCAATTTATGAGATCATTGAATTAGAGTGGATTGAAGCTCAGAGGCCATCTGGAGTTCATCTAGACTAACACTTGTTTACAAACAGAGCCTCCCCAACCTGTCATCCCCTCCCCCACTCTATTCCAGCACCAGCCGGCTCCGGGCAATGGCCTTCCTGGGCACCGAGGGTCGAGGTTCTTTCTCCTGTCCCAAGACCAAGACAGATGGGAGCCCAAAGGTGAGTCTCCCTACCCCCACCTCCATCCCTCCATATCCTTCACAGAACTTTGGTTACCCAGCCTGTAAGCTCACTCTTTTCTCCTCCCTCAGAGTGCCAGCTCCCCAATCACCACCTACCATCTGCAGCGGGCTCTGCCTGGAGGCATCGTGCTCATGGAGCTAGCTTTCCAGGTGAGTGCTGGGCATCCCAGGCTGCTTTGACTGGTACATATCCTCAAACAGAAGGTAGGTTAGCAAAGGGAGGACAAGACATGGGAAACTGACCTAGCTCCCAGTGCCAAAACTTTGTCCCCAAGGGAACATGTGTTATGATAACACACACACACACACACACACACACACACACACACACACACACACACACACGTTGGAGCCTTTTGTCTTTGTACCCTCCACACGTAGGGCAGGACCTGGTGCAGGAGTAGTAACCACAATGCATAGGAGGGCCAGGTGAGATGGGAGGGGAGGCATGCCTGAGCTCAGCTGCAGATCAGGTGTCTGGCAGTCAACAGCCATTTATGAAACACCTGCTGTAGACCAAGCTCTGTGCTCAACATAGAGATAATGGGACAAAAATTCCAGTTTTTGTTTGTAAGCACTTTTGGGGCAGCCAGGTAGCACAGTGCATAGAACACCACACCTGGAGTCAGGAGAACCTGAGTTCAAATGTCGCCTCAGACACTTCCTAACTGTGTGACCCTGAGCAGGTCATTTAACCCTGTTTGCCTCAGTTTCCTCATCTGTTAAATGAACTGGAGAAGGAAATGGCAAACCATTCTGTTGTCTTTGCCAATGAAACCCCAAATGGGGTCATGAACAGTCTGACACAACTGAAACATCTGAACAACAACAAAGACCTTACATTCTTTATATACTTCTTATTGTATGATTGTGTCCAACTCTTCATGACCCCATTTGGGACAGTTCCAGGAGTAGGGCACAGCTGGTGCAAAGGCTCAGAGATGGGAGAAGGGGCGTTGTGTATGAGGAACAGCAAGGAAGTTAGTATCACTGAATCAGGCTTCATGGAGGAGAGTCAAGTATAAGAAGACTGGAAGGTAGGGAGGGCTTTAAAAGCCAGAGAATTCTATATTTGCTCCTGGAGGTGATACTGAGTGGGGAGGGGTTTGAGCTGTAGGGAAAACACTTTGGTGGCTGAATGGAACATGAAGGGGAGCAGGGAGAGACCGGCAGCTCTGGCCATGGTCCAGGCTTCTGAGGCAGGGAAGGCTGAGTGTCTGGGAGAAGGGGATGGCCCTGGCTGGTAATAGAAGTTAGGAAGAAGAAAATGTGGGGAAAGCTAATGAGTTAGTCTTGGATGTATCTAGCTCACGTCCACAAGACATCACTCTGAGATTCAGGTCATTGGCATAGAGGTGACCAGTGAATCCTGGGAGCCGATGACATCAAGGGAAATAGTGTTAAGATAAAAGAGGGCCCAGGATAGAACCCTGTGGGCCACCTGTCATTAGCAAATGTGACCTAGATGAGGATCCAGCAGAGGAAGCTGGGAGGTAGGAGGAGAATGAGGAGGGGCCTGGGACCCAAACACCCAGAGACAAGAGGGGGCTGGGGCCTGAGCATGGTAGAGACGGTAGAGTCTCAAGGAGAGGGTGAGGAGAGAATGAGGCAGGAGAAGAAGCCCCAGGGTTTGGCAGGAAACTAGACGAAACGTTAGGGGTCAGGGGGCTTTTTGAGAATGTGCAAGATATGGGGTGTTTAGAGACAACATGGAAGCCGCTGGTTGAAGTGAGACAGGAGTAGTGAGGTCCTGGGGATGGTGGTGGGGGCAATCTCCAGGGTCCTGGTTCACCTAGCCACAGTGGAGTAGAGAAGATGGGATGGTGCCAGGGAAGGAGTAGACTTGGGAGCTGAGAGAGATGGGGGAGGGGTGACATGGGACTCAGAGGGAGCCCTACATGGGAAGAGAGGAAAGTGCAGCCTAGGAGGAGTAAGTGACCAATGAAATGAATACAACGTTGGCCCTGGAGTCAGGAAGACCCGAGTTCGTGTCCAGTCTCAGACATTTACTAGCTTTGTGACTTTGGGCAATTGACTTCCATGCTCTTTGCCTCAGTTTCATGTTCTATTAAGTGGGGATAGTAACATCCCGAGATTGATGTGAGAACCACCTGAGATAACGTGTAAAGCACTTTGCAGACCTTTGAACAATTGGTTATTGCTGGCCATAACTAGCCAGAGCAGGAGTAATAGCCTGGGTTAGAGCTGAGGGTGGGGAGATTGAAGGTCCCAGAGAAGACGAAGCATAGGAATGGTAGAAGCCTTATGTTGGCCCAAAGATGCTATCACTGTTGTTCATGGCAGAAGTGCTTCTGGTATGTGATTGGATGTACAAGGGCGGAGATTGACCAGGGGCCAGGCCTGCAGCCCCAGAGCATGGGGAACTGGAGGCAGCAGGGCTGAGGCCAGGTGTGGAAGTGGCTGTGGGGAGTCCCTGCCCCTGCTTATTATGTTAGAGACACAACCTAGTCTGAGTAGATCCAGAGCTGGAGAGTGCCCAGGGATGCCCAAGCCTCCAGGAGGAGCCAGCAGGTAGGAAGAGCAGGTCAGAAATCAAGGGAAGTGTGTTGAGGACCAAGGCGGAGTATGAGGAGGGGCTGGGGGACTGAAAATAGACCAGCTTTGGCTAGGGTGTGGCATAAAAGACAGGGAGTCTTCAGAAATAAAGCTGGGAAGGGGCCCTCAAGTCAGGGCTAGGTCAGTTTGTGCTTGAAAGGGAGTGGCAAGGGAGTAGTCAGGGCAGACAACTCCGGCCTTAGAAAGTAATCCTGGCAGCTGCATTCAGGATGGTTGGGAAGGGGGAATACAATTGAGATAAATCAGGCAGGAGGTGAAGATGACCTGGAATAAGGTCATGACCTGGGGCAGGGAGATTGGAAGTCTGGGGATAGACATGGGGAGTGCACAGACACGGTCCTCAAGCCCAGCCTTCTTGGTTCCTCCCAGGGCTGTTACTTCTGTGTGAAGCAATATGCATTGGAGTGCTCCCGCATCCCCATGGGCCAGGCCGTCAATTCCCAGGTACGGTGGGCAGCAAGAATGGGGGGAGGGAGAAGGGAAAGCTTCTTGTTTCTTCCTGGTCCTAGAAGCAAGGCGTTGCTGAGTATGGTGAGCAGAAAACAGGCTGGGCTCCCTTCCCTTAACCCCCCAAAGATGGAGTGAGGGCCAGGATCGGGCAAGATGCCAACCCATTATTTAGCACTTCCTATGAGCCAGGCACTGGGGACAGGCAGAGCTTACATTCTAAGGTGCATAGGAAAGCCCTTCCAAGAGCGACACAGGAGGCTTTGTGACCAGCCTTGTTCGGGGTGTTCCGTCCCTGGCCAGTGTGTGGCTCTCCCGGCCACCATTCTCATAAGCAGCATGGCGGGAGACTCACCTTGGACCTCGTGTCCAATACTTCCCAGGCCTGGGGGTCACTTCCTAAGTCCTCTCCCACAGTTTCCTTTGGGCCCATAGGAGTCACCAGGGGATGTGGTCCGTTGACTGGGGCAGGAATGTGACGTCCCCTGCTCAGTACAACTTGTCCCCTCCATCAGCCTGAGACTCACCTCAGCGGTCACTCCTGATGGGGCCTCCTCTCCCTGGCTTTTCCTGGGTCCTACATCCTGGCTGGTGATCTTCTCCTGGAGGCCACATGAGCCCATCTGCACCCTCATGTCACACTGTGCTCCTCAGGCTTCTCTCCCATCGACCCCTCCCTTTCCTTGCCTTCAGCTGAGGGCCTCTCTCCACTACTTCCACAGAAGCCAGAAATCCAGCCAGGAGTAGTAAAGGACCTTAGGAATCATGTAGTCCCCTCCTCTCACTTTATAGACTGGGACACTGAGGCTTGGTCATGCTGCAAGACCTAGGAGATGAGCCAGACTCTCCCCAGCACCAGTCAGGCCCCCAGTGTAGGCAACAGGGTTGCTTCCCTGTGCCCTCTCACCCCATCTTTCCCCTCAGCTCTCCATGCTGTTCACTGAGGAATGTGACAAGGTCCGGGACCTGATGCACGTGCACTCCTTCAGCTATGACTTCCACCTGCGGCTGGCCCACCAGCATGTGCTGGGCTCCCACCTGGCTTTACGTCAGGGCTACCACCTCACCAGCTTCCTGCGTTGCTTCCTCACTCACCACCCTGATGGCCCCAACTTTGGCCGCAACCACATCTACCAAGGTAAGAGGGGGTCGGAGCCTGAGCCACCCCTCCACCCAGGGCCCCCAGCTCACAGCTGACGTGCAGCTTCCGGTCCCCTCTGCTCTGCAGGGACCATGGAGCTACCCACCCAGCTCATTGCTGCACACCAGCTCTACAATTATGTGGCCGACCATGCCAGCACCTACCACCTAAAGCCACTGCGCATGGCCCGCCCTGGTGGGGGCCCGGAACACAATGAATATGCCCTGGTATCTGTGTGGAACAGGTGAGGCTGCCCCAGAGTCACCCCGACGGGGGCCTGGTGGGTCCTGCTCCCTGAGGCCTACCTGGCCCAGGTTTCCAGGAGCCCCCCCTTTGTGGCAATGCCACAGCTTAATAGGAGGTTCCTACAACGTCTGCCCCTTACAATTCTTGACCCCATCTCCCATATGTGGGGAGGCAGGCTCCCCCCAGCCCCACCCCTCCTCAGACCTAGGAGGGCAGCAGCCTAGCATGGACCACTCCTTGCAGCCCAGGCATCTACCAAGACTCAGAGGGCCTTCGGCACCAGGATGACTTTGACGTATCCCTGCTGGTGTGTCACTGTGCTGCACCCTTTGAGGAGCAGGGGGAGGCGGAGAGACATGTGCTTCGGTACGCCTGGCTGGGAGGCTGAGGGCCAGCCTATGGGGCAGGGAGTCCCCCAGGCCTGGCCTCATTGCCTGCTTCTGTCTGTGCCCTCCCAGCCTGCAGTTCTTTGTGGTGCTCACCAGCCAGCGGGAACTCTTCCCCCGGCTCACAGCTGACATGCGCCGCTTCCGGAAGCCTCCGCGCCTCACCCCTGAACCAGAAGGCCCCAGTGGGTCAAGGCGGGGCTCGCGTGAGGTAGGGGGAGGCCCGCCAGGGGCTGACCTCAGCCCTGAGCCAGGCTCAGCAGCCCCCCTCTTCCCACCCCTGGCTGCTGAAGTGAGAGTGGCACGGACACTGTTGACCCAGCTGGTGCAGCAGGCAGGCAGTCACTGTCGCCGAGACACACTCTGGAAGCGCCTCTTCCTACTGGAACCACCTGGGGCCGACCGGCTGCGTCTGGGTGGGCGTCTGGCCCTGGCAGAGCTGGAAGAACTACTGGGAGCTGTGCACGCCAAGTCCATCGGGGACATCGACCCCCAGCTGGTAAGGCCCGGGCAGGAGGGAGCAGGAGGGACACAAGGGGGCCAGGTTTGCACTGGCTGAGCATGTGGCTCCCTCTAGGACTGCTTCCTGTCCATGACGGTCTCTTGGTACCAGAGCCTCGTCAAAGTCCTCCTGAGCCGCTTCCCCCAGAGCTGCCGCCACTTCCAGAGCCCAGATTCAGGGACTCAGTACTTGGTGAGGGAACCCCCATCTCAGAGGTCCTCCCTCACTTGATGGAGACCAAACCATTCTCTGGGAGTTCCTCCCATTGCCCTTCCAAGACCCACCCCTAGGACCAGTGAGCTGTTGTGCTGTGTGGTCTGAAGTGGAGGTGGTCTGTAGAGCCCACGGGTGACCAGGGAGGGGAGGGCTGGGGGCTCCGGAAGTCTTCAGGCCAGCCTCTTCAGCAGTAAGGACAGCTCTAGATCCTCGAAGGGGAAGTGGTCTCAGCATCTCTTAGCCCTCGACTGGGACATCCTGGGCCATGCCTTGGGTATTAAGGTACATCAGACTCTGGGGAGCAGCAGCCTGGGCCTGAGCTCCTCTGGGGAGACAGAGCGTGGCATGGTGCACAGGGGCACCCAGACAGCTCAGAAGGGACTTTGGGGGCAAGGGGAGGTCGTGGGCTGAGTCCTGAGCAAAGCAGAGGCTGCTGAGAGGCCAAGAGGAGGAGGAGGCCATGCGTTCCAGGCCAGGCAGCAAGGTCAGTGTGTCTGTCACAGGTCATAGGGAGAAGTACGCCAGGAGCATGGAGACAGTTTGGGAAGGGCTTAAAGTGATGACATTTAGGAAAGTCATTTAGAACTATGTGGCGAATGGATGGGGGTGAGGAACATTAGGAAGAGGCCACCACCTTCTGCGAGGGAGAAGAGGACCGGCTAATACAAGAGAGATGTGGCAGTGAATCGGGTGTGGCCAGTGAGGGACTGGGAATTTTGACATGGTGGATGAGGCGATCATGTCACATCACTGTCATGACCTGCCAGTGCCCAGGAAGGAGGGAACTTCAGACAGGAGAGAGGAGATCCCAGGAGGAACCAGAAACCTGGTGTCACCTCGAGGGCAGGCTTTCAGACAGAATGTGGGATCCCATTTGATCCAATAAGATGATGTTTAGTCAGGACAAATGTGAAGTCTTACATTTGAGCCCAGAAGACAGCTTGCCAAATTCAAGATGAAGGAGATATGGCTAGGGAAAAGTTCATCTGGAAAAGATCGAGAGGTCCAAGTGGGAGTACAAGCTCAGTAACCACGTCAGCAGAATGACTGACCAGCCCAGACAGCTGGTGTGATTGAGCGTGGCTGTATCAAGGATGAGAACCCAATGGCCACGCCAAGGGATACACCCTGGTCAGCCCACAGCCCTGAGGATCCTGTGCCTTTCTGGGCTCTGCCTTGGAAGGAGGATTGGGTCCCTGGGGTCCAGCTACAGTTGACTAAGGAGGGCTTGTAGCCATTCCCAGAATTCTTGTGGCCAGCCATGCCTTGCAAGGAGCCTCCTCAGAGGTGGCCTGAGGACTGAGGGATGAGCCCTGGGGAACAGGAAATAGAGATGGAGAAGGTGGGAGAGTGCAGGGTGGATGGGCAGAGAATTGGGGGCTGGGAGCAGCCTGAGCCAGCAGCATGACCTTACCCCTGTCCCTGCCCCTGCTGTTGCCAGGTGGTGCTAAACCAGAAGTTCACAGATTGCTTTGTGTTGGTGTTTCTGGATTCTCATTCAGGAAAGACGGTGAGTTGGCATGATGCTAGGGTGCCAGGGCTTGGCGTCAAGGCTTCCAGTCACCTCTGTTCATTGTCAGCCTTTCTTGTCTCCCTAGTCGCTCACTGTGGTTTTCCGAGAGCCATTTCCTGTGCAGCCCCAGAACAGCGAAAGCCCCCCTGCCCAGCTGGTCTCCACCTACCACCACTTGGAGTCTGTCATCAACACAGCCTGCTTCACCCTGTGGACTCGCCTCCTCTGAAGAAGGGGCTCTGCTCCCCAGACCTATTGACCACCTTGACTTAGGGACCCCTATATGAGTCACTGCACAGGTCAAACCCTGGAGGGGTCAAGCCTAATAACGAGGGGGTGGTGCTCTGCTGACCTCCAGCCTTCTGTTTCTCAAACCATGCACATGCCCACCCTGGCAGGAGAGGACTGAACCTGCCAGCCACCATGTGGTACCCCTCCCTGACTCTTGGCTGGGCACTATGAGAGGGAGAAGCGAAGAAAGAAGCTTGACCAAAGCCCTGCCAATGAAGAGTGTATTCTGCTGCTGTCCTTGTGGGGCTCTAGGCCCCTCAGCCTCATCACTGCTCACACTGATCAACTCTCAGTGCCGGCCTGTCCATTCTCCCTGCAGGCCCTCAATCCTTCCTGAGTTGGTTGCCAGCAGTCACAGTGGCAGGGATGGAAAACCCCCATGTGCACTTGGGGGCAGGCCCAGGTGGCAGCCCTGGCCAGGCCACTGCTACTCAAACTCAGTTCCTTCAGTAGTAAGACAGTGATCCACCTCATGGTGCTCCTTTGGGGAAAAGTAAGAACTGGGATGGGGGGGTCCCAGCAAACCTTCTCTGATGCTCCCCGATTTCCAAATGGACCCCAGGGGCTAAGCCACAGAACTCTCCCAGACCTGACCTTTCTTGGCCCATCAGGGAAAGGTGGCTTTGCAACCACCCCAACAAACTGAGGCCATCCTGGGCTTTGGGAGACGAGCCACAGTAACTGTCACCTGTATGCAGTAGCTCGGCTTTGGGAGTCCGGGCCGGAAGAACATGAGCTGTCTCCTTACCTTCCCCTACTGTACTGCCCACTCACATCTCATCCTGCCCTTCCCTGCCCCCTCTACCTTGCTCTCTTCTCTGCCTTGACAAGTTCAGTTCTGGACACTCCCAATAAATCCTGTGACCAAGGATAAGTCACTGACAACATGAGGTTGAATTCAGTCAAGGGTCCTCTCCATCAGCCTCCTTGACCTTGGTGATACTTCCAAACTGAATGTTTTCCCCATTGGGCCCTGGCAACCCTCCAGGCTGCCTCTGCATCCCCTGCTTGCCAGTCCAAGCCCTCTGGACCTTGTTTGTAGATCTCATCTGCCTCCCTCATGGAATTGTTGACCAGCCTTGGAAAGGTGGGTGGGAGGGCCATTCCACACACCTTCCTTTCCTGTCCTAGCTGGTGGCCTCTTCCCCACCCCCATCTTGTCAGAGCCTCAGTGGAGTCAGGAGAGGGAAGCAGGGTGTCATTTAAGGCTCTGAGGTGTCTCACCTTGGGTAGGAGGGTGGGGAGCAATATTCTGTTAAAAAGCTTTCCATAACTCACACAGATCTCTGATCGCACCAATGCTGGTGGTCCTTCCACTAATGCTGATTACATCTCATCCTGTCCACCTATCTTGGGTGTCTCTGGGCCAGGTCCCCTCCTGCTGACTACAGTAGACTCCAGTCAGTGCAAGGGCTACCTCCTTTGACCACAGGATCAACCTGTTGTCTTTCTTGATTATTGAGGACTCCACAGTCTTACGTTCATCCTATTATGTGCCAAGGTGGGGGCTTTCTCCCTTGTTAAATGCTGAGGACTCACACAGAGCAAGGCAAAAGACAATTCTCTGCCCCCAGGGAGTTTGCATGCAGTTCAGTGGGGGCAAGACAAGCTACATAGAGGGTGGTGGAGGTGAGTTATCATCATGGAGGGAGGGGGATCAGGAAAAGATTCCTGTAGACTGGAATTTTAGCTGGGACTTGGAGGCCAGGAAGTGGAGATAGATAGGGAGGGCATTCCAGGCAGGGGGGCACAGCTAGAGAAAATGCCTGAAGTCTGGAAATGAAGTGTTGTTAGAGTGAGGCCCATGTGATTGGATCCCAGGGTATGTGGGGTAGGGGAGGAGTAGGAAGTGGAAGGTGTGGAAAGGGCTTTGAATGCCAAGTAGGATTTTATTCTTCACTGTGGAAGAAACATGGTCAGATCTGCACTGCAGGAAGATCATTTTAGCCGCTGAGTGGAGGATGGGCCAGAGCTGGGAAAGACTTACGGAAGGAAGACTATAACCCACTGCTATTGCAATAGCCCAGAAGTGATGAACTGTACCATAGTGGAGGTGATGTTGGAGGTAAGAAGGAAGCATGTGTGAGAGGTGTTAGAAGGCAAATTTGACAGGCCTTGGCCACAGATTGCCTGAGAGGGGTCAAGGATGAGGCCTTGGTCGGAGGCCCGGGTCACTGGGAGGATGATGGTGCCCTTAACAGTTGATGGGGTTAGGGAGAAAGGAAGGTTCAAGATAAGTTTCGTTTTAGGTGTGTTGAGTTTAGGATTTCTACAGGACATAGTTCTAGATGTCCAATAGGACATCCAATTAGAGACCAACTAGAGATTCGAGTGTGGAGGTCAGGAGGGAGATTAGGGCTAGACAGGGCAGTGTGAGAGTCATCTGTATAGAGATGATCAGTGCAAGCATGGGAGCTGATGACATCACTAAGTAGGAAAAGCAGAAAGTTACAAGCATCCAGGAAAGAGCCCTGAGGACACCCTCACATGGAGGTGCCCTGGATGGAGATCAGCAAAGGTAACAGGAGAGCCTCCAGAGAAAAGAGTGGCAGGGTCACTCTGGAGAGATCAGTTTTGGTGAATGATGTGGCTGCAAGCCAAATGGCAGAGAGTAAGAGGAAAGAAAGAGAAGATACCTCTTGTGGTTTGCCTACACTTTAGCCACAAGAGGGAGGAGAGATACGGGGATCAATGGTGGGTTTTTGAGGATAGGGGAGATGACAGTAGGCCGTAGGGAAGCAGTCAGAAAACAAGGAAAGACTATCAAAGTGAAGATGAGAGCAGGGACAATGCGGGAGAAGATGGGAAGATCGCATGTACATGTAAACAAGGGCCACTTCAGCATGGGAGACAAGTGGGGTGGAGATAGAATCATTGGAAGAACACCAGTCTTTGCCTCTGGGAGAAGCCAAGGTCAGGCAAAGCCCTGGACAATTTTCCTCAGTCCACTCACTGCTTCCTTTCTACTCTGAGTCTGGCTCATCTGCCTGTGCCTGCTCTAAAGCTTTGGACTGCGGTGGAATATTGGTTGCGGGGTTCTGCCCGTGTCCCATTGGACCCATCCTCAAAAATAGCCTGATTCCCTCTTTAGATTGTCCTTAAACATTTCAGATGGGTGGTAAAGTAGGCTCGCTTCAGGACTTTTTGGTCTCTTACTATTCTAATTACCAACCTTTGGATGCTGTCCACTTGTCAATACCTTTAGTGCCCAGATGTGGTTCAACCAGCACAGGATTGTTGCCTCATCTTTCCTGCACACCTCAGCTTCCCCTCTATAAGGCTTGCCACTCATTATAGGCTTCTTGAGGGGATAACTGCCCGCCTAAGGTCCAATTAACTTTCTCACTTGCCATAACACTCTTGTTGACTTAGCTTGCTTTCACACAAAATGCCTTCTCCCCATTTCAAATCTGTCTTAGTTTTATGAAGATAATTTTGCGAATCTGTACTGGACTTTACATTTATGCCTCCTGAATGGCATTCAGTCTGGACAAGGTCTTTTTTAAGCTCATTCAGAGATCCCTCGCCATGTTGTATTATCTGCAAACTTGACCAATAGTCCTTTATCAAAGTCATGGTCAGGGCTAGGCAGAGACCTCTACTGAATACGCTGTCAGTGATCGAGTATTATCTTCTGGTCTCTACCTCTCCATCGTCTCCAGAATAGTCTGAAAGAGACCGCTAGGTGGCACCATAAGACAAAGAGCACGAGGTTTGGAGTTCGGCAAACATGAGTTCAGATAACTACAAGCTAGCAGTTTGACATCCCCGAGTCTCAATTTCCTGGTCTGTAAAGTATGGGTAATAACAGGACCCAGCACACAGGGCTTTGAGGACCAAGTGAGAGAATATGTGTAAAGGGCTTTGCAAATCTTAAACTGCGATATCAGCACCTTGAAATGATTATTTATTTTAATAATAAAATGATTATTAACATCTAAGTAAACTATGTCCACAGTATTCTCGTCTATCAGTCTAGTAAACCCCTTCAGAAAATGAAACAAGGTTAGTCTGGTTGTGATCCCTGCATCTTTCTCCAGATAATTACTGTCTCTTTAATAATATATTCTCAGATTTCCCCAGGAATCAGGTCAAACTCACTGCCCTGTGGTCTGTGGACTCTCTTTTCTTCCTTTTTGGAAAATGAGGACATTTTCTCTTTTCCGATCCTATCTCTGTGAAGTTTCTAGTATCACTCAGCAATCCTGCCTGCTGACTCATGATGCAGGCCAGAGCTCACCTGGGTTGGGTCAGCTTGGTGACTGGGTTCTCCTATCTTCCTTATGCTAGGTATTAACTAGGTATAAGACTGGAGGTCTTAACTAAGCCCAGAGCCCTATTAGTCACATTGCTTTGTCCTTTGTTGTCCAAAGAGCAAAGACTGATGCAGCTCTGTCTTGTTGATTGATTCCTAGCTTTGACCCTCTACTTTCCCCCAATATTGCTGGAAGCCTCAGCCCCTCTGACCTTTGATCATCCTGACACTGTTCTTACCAGGAGGGCCAGCCCTCCCTTCTGCAGCGCTGGCTTGTTCTGGAGGACCTTCTAAAAATCTCAGGTAGAGAGCTCCCTGTGTGTCCATATCAATTCTCTCGTATCCTCAGAACTTGCTTCTTGAGAGCTCCTAGTCCACCCTCCTTGGGCTGGATGCAGTTAGTCCGTGGGATTATATATCTTAAAGGCCAAAGCTTGGAGGTAAGAGGTCAACAGTAACTTCTGCTTTATGACCATGTCTTCTAAATTGCTGCTGACCCGGCCTGAATCTGTTCCATTCTCAGTGCTCTACAGGAGCTCAGCCAGCCAGCCCTACCTAGCTTGTCTTCTCCAGCAGGCACCGTTCCCTCTCTCCTGTCCTCTGTTACCTTAGGCTCTTGAACGGCTACTCAAATATGTCTTGCAGTTTTTCAGATCCTGGGATCCCCCAAACCTTGACACCTGGGCCACCCATATCTGACCTTTGCCCCCTCTTTTCTTTACTCCACCTCTGGCAGACCCCAAAGGAGAACACAAAGACAGGCTCCAGGGACATGTGTTAGTGAAGTAAAGGAAGACTGTGCAGTCCCAGGTCTGGGACCAGGAGGGGAAAAGCTGAGCAGAAATAAATGCTAATAATCCAGTTCCCCCGGAGGCCTCACCCATTGTGACAGACTCAACCTTGGCTCCTGATAGACTGGGGTTCAGCAATGACAACGAAGGACTCCTCTGTCTCTCTCGCTCCTCCTTGTTCCCTGTGTAATTCTGTCTTCCCAAGTCCCTAGGCAGAGCTCATCCCTGGCTGAGAGGAACCTCTACAATAAGAGATTCAAACACCCTTCCAAGTGACAGTTGCCAGTTCTGTTTCTCTAAGCCACCCTGGCAGCAGAGGCACAGCCGGTATGATGGTTTTAGCTAGGGACCCAAGGAAAAGGCAGGCGGGGAACCAAATCGAGGTGGAGAAAAGAATTACATCTCCAACCTTAGGAATCCCTTGATTAGAGCCCTGGGCCATGGAGACCTACGGGTGAGACAAGGTCATATCAGTCACACCAGGTTGGTTATTGGAATATGGAATGGAAGGGGTACCCTTTGCCCCAGTTAACAGAGGAGGGTCAGGAATTCCCAGATGTTCCCATAATCTGCCCCTGGAGAATGCCTAGTGTGGAAGTAGCCCTAGTAACCCTAAGATCCCCAGTCTTCTGATTCAAATCCACCCCACCCTTACTTCCCTGCGTTGGCTTCAGGTGAGACCTGTGACCCCAGACTGGAGGTCTTAACTAAGCCCAGAGGCAGCCGGGTGGTATGAGTCAGCTGTGGATTTGGACTGGAAGAACAGAGTTCAAATTCAGCCTCAGATGCTTACTAGGCAAGTCATGCCTTTTGGGTCTGCCTCAGGTTCATTATCAGTAAAATGGAGGTAATAGAAACACTAACTTCCCAGGGTTCTTGTAGGGACAAAAATGGAAATCATATTTGCAAACTGCTTGGAAAGCCCCACACAAACACTAACCATTAGTGATGGGGTGGAGGGTAGGGGATTTGGTGGGAAATTGACTCCAGGCCCCACAGATGTCAGAGGTGGAAGGGGCAGGTCAGGGGAGGTGGAGCTCCTCTACCCACATCTGGGAGGTCCCCAGCAAAAGGAGTGTCTGGGGTTCTCCCCAAACCTCCTCAGAGGTAGACCTTAGGGCAGCCCCGCTGGTGAGGAGAGCAGACATCAGAATTAGCTGCCGATAACTCCGAGGGGCGACCCACGGGTGGGTATGTGGAGCCATCCCTCCGGGGCACAGCGCCTACTTGATGCACTCGCATCCGTGGCCTCCCTCCCCCATCGCAGGGCGGATTTGTGGAGCCACTCCCCCGCCCCCCATCCCGACGCAGCACTCACTATGCCCACGCCTAGCCCAGTTCCACGGCCGCACTTGATGCGCTCGCACCCGTGGCCGTGCCCCTCTCCTGCGTACAGGTGCCCATGCCGCCTGTGCCAGTGAGCAGCCTGGCGCCGACTTCTCCAGCTCCAGCTCCTGCTCCCTGAACGGCCTGGCCTCTCCACATACATGAGAGGGCGCCCACGCTCCACCTGCGAATTCGGGACTGAAAACCCAACCGGAAATAAACCCCGCGGGGATCCCTCTTTTCCCCCAACCAACTTACCTTGGCAGCCTCCCTGAACCCACTCCCCCTCTCTTCCCGGGAGCTTCAGGCCCTGGACCCCGACCCTTCCCACACAAGCCCACCGCACACACACCCCCTTGGCCCTGGGAACTTGTCCTCCACTGGCCCCGCCCTAGCTGCAAGGACTGGCCCTCACAGCCAGAGCAGACCCAGCCATTCACCCCCACCTATCCCCCCAATCCTGCTTCCAAGGACAGGGAGTTCACCACATCTTGAGGCAGTCTCTTCCACTCTGGGACTGCTCTCATCCTTGGAAAGTTATTCTTGACCTTAGGCTTCAATCAATCAATAAACATCTATTAAGCGCCTACTGTATGCCAAGGGTGGTGCAAAGTGCTGGGAATACAAAAAAAGGTGAAAGCCAAGGCTGTGTTCTGTCCCCTTCCTCCTTCCCCATTCCCCTCCGGAGCTGGGAGAGGATATATGTGTGCATCACAATGAAGCAGGAGGTATTGTGGAAGTGTGCCCCCCAACTTCCTTGTATCTACTTGGCACACAGTTGCCCCAAGGGCAGGGATTTTCTCACTTTTGTCTTGTGGCCAAGTACCCAGAGAGCCAGCCTGGAAATAGAGGAGACCTGGGATCTGGAGCAGCCTCTGGCACCTTCTGGCTCACTTTATCACCCAATGCCCCAAGTCTCTCTCTAAGATGCAGAGAAGTGCTGGCCTGCACTGGAAAAGGAGTCTCCTCTCCTGGGAGTTCCCAGCTGAACTCTAGGCCCAGTCCCAGCTTCCATCCTAGCCCTGACCTCGATCAGGGGAAGACCTCCTGGACCACAGGAGGTGGAATTGTATGGACGTGTGGGACCAGTTTCCTCTGGCTCACCTTCCATATCTGCTGGGCTATGCGTTTCTCACACCAGGCCCTCATCCCCTCTGACCTCAGCTATTCTAAGTTTGTTGCCTGTATCAGGTCTCTCCAGATTTTATCCATCATGCCATATTCAGCTTCCTTTTTATATGTTGACTTCCCCCATGGACTGTTTTACTATTTTACTCAGCACAGTGGCTAGCACACAGTCAATGCCTAATAAATGCGTGTTCTGTGCCTGACTTAAGGCTTTCCTCATCTCCCACTTACACCCGTTCCGGTCTGAAAGCTGCTGATGCCTCGTGGCCCCCCACCAGCTCATCTTTGGGGGCAGAGGTAATTCTGACTCTGGTTTAGAATATAAACTGAGGGGAGGAAGGAGGGGAGAAGGGGAACGGTCCTTTCTTCTCCTTGTACCCTCAGTGCTTAGCACACAGTAGGTGTTTAATAAATGTTCCTTGCTTGACTAATTAATCATTTATTTTAGTCCTAACGCTGGAGGAATATTCCAAACCAAAGGAAAGCCCGCCCTTGCTCTGATGGGAACCTTTGAGGTCTGTGAAAGGGGAGAGGAGATCTGGGCACCGGCAGCCTGCACCCTAGGCTGGGGAGGGTCAGGGGAGACAAAGAGGACTGGTCACCAGAGCTCCGCAGGGGAGACGAGCCAGGACCAGTGATGTCTGAGGCACAAAGGGCACACGCTCCGGGGAGGGGGGTGCCCAGCTCCCGGCGCCCGCTCCGCCCCGCGCCTCCTGGGCCGCCCGGCCCTTTGTCTGCACACTCCGCGGATGCCCGGGCTCGCCAAGAGGCCGCGGGCGGGAGGCCGGCACCTGGCCCAGGTGACGACCCCGCCCCCTCCACGAGGGCGAGCCCCCTGCTCCAGCCGGGATCCAAGGGGGCGAGGCAGGCGGGGCCGCGTGGCCCCGCCGGGCAGCCCTCGAGGCCGGGCCAGGGCTCGCTCGGACCAGGGCGGGACACCCGGGGAGGGGCTCGGGGGGCTGCGGGCGGCCCCGGCCCCGGCTCCCTCCCCAGCGGGTCAGGCCCCGGTCGGCACGCCGCGGGGAGGTCCCTGCTCGCGCCCAGTGCGCACACACCGGGAAACCCGCGCGCACCGACCCCATTCCCCGGCCTCCGCTGGCGAGGGGGAGCGCGCGAGGGCGGGAGCGCGCACGGCGCGCGGGGGGCGCGCACGGCCGCCGGGCACGCGGGCGAGGAGGCGGCGGCGGCGGCTCGGCTCGCGGGCTGGGCTGGGCTGGGTGGGCGCTCCCGAGGCCGGACCGGCGGGTGGACGGGCGCGGGGCCCGGGGCGCGGGGAGCCCGAGCAGGGTGGCCATGAGGAGCGGGGGCGCGGGGGCTCGCGGCAGCAGGAGCAGCAGCGCGGGTGAGTACGGCCCCCCGCGTCCGGGTCCCCAGCGGGGGCCGTGGCCGTGGCCGCCGACGGGGGGGAGGGGAGGGAAGGAGCCTCGCGGGGGTGGGATCCGGGCAGGTCACTCTACCCCCTCCCCGCCGCCTGTGCGCGCCCCACGCGAGCGCGCGCCCGGGCTCCGGGGGAGCCCCCCCTCGCGGGTCCGCGCCGGCCCCGTGGCCGTGGCCCGGGCGGGGCCCGCGAGAGGCCCTCCCCCCGGGGCACATACGTGGGGGGCAGGGGCTGCCTGCCTCTGGAGGGGCGTCTCTGGGAGTCTGTCTCGGGGCCCCCTCCCCCCGGTGCCCGCGCGCAGGAATGCCGCCCCTCCGGCTTTTCCAGCCCGGCCGGCCCCGCCCCCGGCCCCGCCCCACCGGCCTGGGCTACCTGTGGGGGGAGGGGGCACGGGGAAGGAGCGGGGGCCGGCGAGGGCTCTGCCTGCCTGCCTGCCGCCCCTGGGCCTCAGGACGGCAGAAGCCGGGCTGGTCTGTCCGGGCCAGGGAGGTCGGGGGCAGCCCTGGGTGGGGGGGAGCTCGCTGCCCACTGGGCAGCACCCCTCCCCCCGGGGACCAGAGGGTCCTCAGTGGGCCCGGGATCCCCAGCCCCCACGCTGTGCACCCTCCCGGGGCCAGGGAACTCGCCTTTCCCGTGCTGTGGGTCCTGCTCCCGTACTGAACAGTACGTGCCCTGCCGCCTTGTTGGCTCCATGGCCACTGAGAGCTCCAGATCTTTTTCAGATGAGCAGCTCTCTCGTCTTGTACTTTTTGGTGCCGTTTTTAATCCAGGTGGAGAATTTTCCATTTCTAGTGGCCTGAGGTCCCTGGCATGACCACGACATCTCCCCAAGCTGGCCCACCCCCTGTACACATTTTCTTCCAGTGCCACTCTCCTAGTGTCCTTCCATCAGCCCCCCAGGACTGTGCGGAGTAGTGGGCACAGACAGGCCCTAGAGTCACCAAGACCTGGCATATTCTAGCTGCATGACCCTCTCCGGGTCTCAGTGACCTCGCCTGGCCTTGATGGGCTCCAGAGCCCTTCCTGATTCAGTCTGTGCTGCCCTCCTTTTTTTTGCCTCTGTTCCTGGTCCCTTGGGGGACCCTACTTTTTTGCATCTGTTGCTGTTTCAGTTGGGCTGCCCTCTGGGTCTCCATACAAGTCAGTGCCTCAGAAGGGCTCTGCTGGAGCTGTCCATCCTTCTGCTTGGCCCCTCCCCCCGGGCAGCATCTTCTACCTGTGTCTTGTTTCTGCCATCACCCTTTGCTCAGCTCTGGAGCATCCTGAACTTCTAGTATACTGACTTCACGAAATGAAGTCTCCCCAGGAAGCTGGGTTCTCTGCAGACTCTCGCCCTCTGCTGACCTCCCCAGCAGGGACATTTGATGCCCTTTTCTTTGTTCTGTCTTCCTCAGCACCCCCTTGCAAGCCTGGCCAAGGCATCTCCTGAATACACCCTCTTCTCTTGTTCAACACTGTCCCCCACCCCACCCAGGTGTGGCCCCTCATCAACTCATGTCTGAATTATTGCAGTAGCTGCTGGGGCTCAGTCAGTCCTTTAAGCATTTATTAAGCACTTACTGTATACTAAAAGTTAAGAAAGGTTTAAAAGAATTGCTGTTGCTTCCATATTCCTCCGCCTAACAGGAAGGTCTGACCATGTTTCGTCCCTCTTGTGCTTATGAAGTTGGTGGCTCCCTAGTACTGCCTCTGGGCTTGGCATTCCAAGCCAAGTCTCCCACCTCACTTTCCCAAGTGATTTCTGGTGACTTCCTTGCCTCTGATTCTGTCCTCCTAGCTCCCTCCCTTTTCCTCTCGGCCTGTGGTCCAGAGAAGGAGACTGAATTGGACTCTGCCCCTGACGCTTCCTGGCAGCTGGGTGACCCTGGGCAACTCTTTGCTGAGCTTCATCGTCCTCACTTACAAAATGAGACTGAAATACCTGGCAGCTCAGCTCAGCAAACCTTTTGGTGACAGCTGTGGTGGCAGCTGCTTTCTTACCCTTGGAGCCCAACTCAGGCCCCCTCCTCCATGAAGTCCACTGGACTTCAGCTGCTTCTATCCCCTCTCCCTCTTCCTTTGTGCCAGCTTCCTTGTGGACCGCCCCCCCCCCCTCCCGGCCCGAGTCAAAGCTTCTTGAGGGCAGGCAGGGATTGAGTCACCTTGTAGAGCCAGTCCAAGGCTATGCCCACATGCTGCTGTCTGGGGCCTGAGGAGGGCAGATGTGCCTGGACCCAAATGCAGGGGAACTTGAGGGGCGTTGTGGTCAGCCAGCTAGGCGGGGTGACCATAGCAGTGCATCGGCCTTGTGGCTAAGGGCTGGACTGCACCAGGATGGCCCCTGGGCTCTGGAGGATGAGGTGGGGAGGGACAGTGGAGGAATCGAGTCATGGAGGTGGGAAGGAACCCTGTATGCACTAGATGGACAGATGGATCTTGGCCTGTTTCGAGGGGCTGATATTGGGTGTATTGGGGAGGTATCTTGGATACCTGTTTAAAACTTGATCCTGGGACAGCTGGAACCATAGGCAGTGACTTTCAGGAAAGGTGAATTGGGCCTTTCTGGGGGAGAGGTAAGGAGGAAGAACCTCTGTCCTCAGGCCATGGGGACCAGTGGGCCCAGCCTCTGTTCAGGCTTGTTTGTATGTCATAGGCAGTGGACCTGGGGCTGAGGTAGATGGCTGTGGTGGGGGTGCACAAGTGCAGATGTCCAGCAGAGGAAGACCAATGCCCACAGAAAGGAGAACTTATGAGGGACTCAGGGACCGTGAATGTTTGGTGCTAAGTGACAGAGCCACAGAAACCCCTAGGTTGTCACTGTCCATCTGCCTCACTGGCCATCCTTCCTGAAGCTTCTCTGGGGGATGAGGTGGGCATGCTTCAGACTCAGGCAGCAGAGACGGGCAGTCCCCTCCCCCACCCCAGGTAGCATGAGCTCTGGCTCTAATGTGACCTCTCTTGGTGCCCAGTGATGGGGAGAGTCAGGGGGGATCACTGTCAGATTTGGGTCTCCCTCTGTCCCCCAGGATGGAAGGAGTATGGGCTCCTTCCCATCTTGCATTCTAGGACCTCATATTCCAGGTCCTCCTCCTTCTCCATCTCCATCATGTGGGGTGGGAACCTCAGGCTTCATTGCTTGCCAGAGGCCTAACTCCCCTGCTTCCTTCCATCTCTGCAGGAATGAACCAAGGACCCCCAGCTCCAGGCCCAGGCTCTCAGGCATCTGTGCAGTAGAAGTGACAGATTGAAGACTCAGGTGAGTCCAGCCCATCTGGGCTCTGGACCCTGGCAGGCACAGAGGCCCCCATGGCATGGGGGGCAGTGGGGCCCAGACCTGGGCAGGGTCAGGGAGTGTGTTTGCTTTCTCCGAGGAGGAGGGAGCCATAGAAGTTTATGGAGTAGGAAAGTGACCTGCACTCCAGGCAGTTACTTTGGCGGCTGTACGAGTGAGCGTAAAGAGGAGGCTGTTGTTAGGCAACAACCTTCTATTAAGTGCTTGCTGTGTGCAGGGCATTGTGCTGAGCCTGAGGGAAACAAGCATAAGCAGAAAGACAACTGTTTCCCTCAAAGAGCTTATGTTCTAATGGTAGAAAGCGATCCTGGGTGCCCTGAGAATGAGGGAGGGACAGAGGAGGGGCCAGGTCTGGAGAGAATTCCCTGCAGGAGGATGAGGGATGGGGGAGGCAGGAAGCTGAGAGGGACCCCTGAGGTCATCGGGTCCAGCCCCCTTGTTTTACAGATGAGGAAACTGAGGCCTGGGGAGGTAGCACAGGGAAGGGGGAGAGAATGAGCATTTCTGTGGCATCTACCCTGTGCAGATGTCATTCGTCCTGACAGTGACCCTGGGAGGGCGGTGCTGAGATAACGTCCCTGCCACAGATGAGGAAACTGAGGCAAATAGGTTCACTGACTTGCCCAACGTCACACAGTTCATCAGGTTGGATTTGAACTCAGGTCCTCCTACTCCAGGCCCAGCATTCTTCCCATTTTGCCGTGCAGCTGAGGTAGAAGTGGCAGAGCCATGTTTCGAACCTGGGCCTTGCTGCAGATTGTGTGCTCTTCTCGTCACCCTGTGAGGCCTATGTGCCAGGCTCTGACTGCAGGGGGCACATTTGTAGAAGCTCAGGCTTGGAGGGTACTCCAGAGGCTCCAAGTGCAAACCCCACCTACTCAAGAGTCTTCTCGTCATTGTCTCAGCTGTGCTCGAAGATCCTCCTCCCAGAGTAGCCTACTCTCGTTTCCTTTGTCTCACTAAGGCTCTCCCCACCTCTGGGGCAGGTCTTCCACAACTCTGTCTCCCTCTTACCCCCTCAGCCAAGACCCTCTCCTCCTCCCCTGCGGGAAGGCTTTTTTCTCCATTTAACCCTCTACCCCTGGAATCATCCCCTCCTTTACTCTCATCTGGAGGCAGACTCTCCCCTGGGATCTTGACCCTGCCTCCTTTCCTGTGCTGAACAAACCCTTCCTGGACCCTGCCATCCCCCTAGCCAGTGGCAGGCCATCCTCTGCTTCTCTCCCCATGCTGCCAGCTGACTCCTACTTTTTAAAGTTTGGCTGCTACCTTTGGTCTGAGTGGCTCATTCACCGGGGTCCGTCCCTGCCTTGACCCCAAGCCTTCCCACGCAGCCAGAGTTTTTTAGTGTGTGCAGCTCTGCGCCTCCCAGAGTCTCCCATGTCTGCAGTGTCAGGGGCTTGGACATTCCAGTTCTACCCCGTAGTCCTCTCTTGAGTGGGCAGCCCTTTGTTTTTCCTCCTCCGTCTGACAAGCTCCCCTGCCCCATCCCCCTCCGTCCTGCTCTCTTGGGCTCCCTTCTTCCTGACTGATCACTCTTTTTAAGTCTCCTTTGCTGGTTCATCGTTTGGGCCCTCGATGCCCCCCCCCCAAGGCCCGGATGCCTTCTCTTCCTCCTCCATACTCCCCACCACCTCAGTTTCCCTTCTCTGTAGAGAATATTCCCAGAGCTATCCATCTTAGGAGTCCAAGAACTAGAAGGCCCTTTGGTGACATTGAGTCCAGCCCCAGGCTTAGCAGGAAGCGCCTTTGCAGTCTTCTTAACTAGTGGACACCCAGCCTCTGTTTGGGGACCTCCAAGGACAGGGAGCTCATCACCTCCCCGGGTGGCCCAGAATGCCCCACTCTGGGACAGTGTCATGGTGAGGGAAGTTTTCCTGCTATCGAGTTTGAGTTGGCCTTCCTGGGATGTGTGACTTCCCCTCATTGCTCCTGGTTCTGCCTTTGAGGAAACCAAGCAGAAGAAAGCTGATCTCTCTTCCCGATGACACAGCCCCCTCCTTTACTTTAAGGCAGCTATTGAACTTGAGCTTCTTCTACTCCCAGCTCTTGATAATTGAACCACCCACATCCCTGTTTGGGTGTTTGCCTGCCCCATTCTACTGATGACTCAGCCAGTATGAGGTCCTTTCAGACCCCAGAGGGTTTTTAGGCACGCCATTGCCTAGCCAGACCCTTCCCCTCATCCCCTCTACTTCTGACATTGACTCCTTGAACCCAGGCCTTAGACTTTACATTTGGCCTTCTTAAGTTCTCTCTCCTTAGATTCAGTCCAGCATTCTAGCTTGCATTGTATCAGCTCCCCAGCTTTGTGCTGGTGAGCCTGAGAAGGTGGTCTTGGGGCCCTCTATTGCACACCTCTCCCCAGGCTATCCTTGTTCTGGTAACTACTGCTCTTCAGAGAAGCTGTCTGACCTGGTCCACATTCCCCCGCTCTTGCTGTTGTGTAGTGCTCTCCATATGTTCATTAGAATCATACGAGAGTCTTAATTAGATGTCACACAGTGACACGGGTATACATGGTGGTACCCCCATCTTTCTCTCCCCAACTCAGTCACAGGAGGAAATAAGGTCGGTCCGGTGTGACCTGTTGGCTGAAGCCAGGCAGCTTCTCTGTGGTCACTGCTTCCTTTTCTAAATAGTCATTTTCCATCCCTTTATGTTCTGTTTTGGAATTTTCCCACCAATCAGAGTTGAGAACACTGACCTATTATTTTCCAATTTAGGTCCTTTTTTGCTCTTCTCCAGGCCTTTGTGGCCTCTCTTGTCCTCATCAACCCTGATCTTTCTGAGATCCCTGACAGAGATCCAGGCAGATATCCCATCAGCCAGCTTTTTTCAGGGCCCAGAGATCTAACTTGAGTTCCTAAGGTCTTTCTTGGGGATGGGCTCAAATCAGAAGAAAAGATTGCTTCTGCATGTCTTGGGACATGGGGGGCTGAGCTGCCTCACGTAAAGCCCTGCCTGATGAAATCGATGCGCCTCCCTATACCTGTCCACCTTGGCTGGATAACCTTGGGGCCCAGACTTCCTGCAAGTCCTGCAATCCAGGCTCCTACTGGTGCCTCTTCTGGCCATATCCACGTGGCACATTAGAAACATACCACTCGGGGGGAGTGAGTGCAGCCCCTAGGAGTTGGTGTGTATGGGGCAGAGCAAAGAACTGGGCCTAAGGATTTGTCTGCAGGGAGCTCTGAATCAGGCCCAAAAACATCACATGAGGAGGAGACATGCAGTTGTGGTGTGGGTCTGTGTTGGGGCAGGGCACTCAGCCTAGAGAAGGCCAGAAAGGAATCATGGTCCTGTTGTCCAGGGTCTGGGGATCTGGTGATGGGAGAGTGAACAGCAGGCTAGGGGCAGCCCTGGTGACACTGGAGGATGTGACATCCAGGAGGGGTCTTAGCTGAGCAGGAGTCCAAGCTCTATTTGGCTGCCCCTTGAGGGTGTCTGTGAGGGGAGGAGGAGAGTAAAGGAAGGCAAAGAGAGAGCGGAGGGTTACTGGAATGGCTCATGTTCCAGGAGAGTGGGGAGACATGAATGAGAAGGAAAACTTCAGAACAGGGGAGACAAGAGGAAGCCAGGGCCCAGTCAGGAGTGGGGGCTGTTGAAGGAAGGACTGACAGAAGCTGGACCTGGGCCCCTTTTCTGCCAGCCCCCCCGGGGGTTAACTGTCATCTCCAGCCAATGATTCTCCGGTCCCAAAGCACAGCTGCCTTTTGGATGTCTCGAAAACATCTAGAAGTCAGCCACTTCCTAACTTCCCCATCATTTGGAGGAGCCCACCATCCTCCCACTCCTCCAGGTTCCAAACATTAGTGTCCTTTTGCCTCCGAGGAATGCTGTTTGTCCCCTGCACAGCCCCCACCCACGTCTAGGTCCTTTACCTCTCACCTCAACTCCTCATCGGAGCCCTGACCTAAGTGATATTGTTAAAGAACCAAGCTCCCTGTGTCCCTCCCGTGCTCCAGAACCTGCACCAGCTCCCTCTTGCTTCCAATACAGACTCTTGGCATGTAAAGCCCTTCCCAGATTCACTTCCTACTTCTCTCTCCAGGGGCTGACTTGCTGCTCCTTGATTTAACATTCCCTTGAAATAGCAAGCATTTATTAAGCACCTACTGTGTGCCAGGCCCTGTACTAAGCTATGGGGATACCAAGTGACACAAAAGCCAGTCCCTGCCCTCAATGAGCTTACGGCAAACTAAGCTCTGCAGGATAAATGGGGGAAAGTCAGAGGCTTTCCAGAGAACTGGCCTTCTAGCAGGCACTTAAAGGAAGCCAGAGCAGAGGAGGAGGGTGTTCCAGGCAGAGGGCACAATTAGAGACCTAGGTCACTGGGGGAAGGTGTTCAGAGCCTAGAAAGGGAGGAGGGGCCAGGGTCAGAAGGCTGGGAATTCTGTGTTTGATCCTGGAGGCAATAGGGAGCCACTGGGGTGTTTGAGGAGAGGGGTAGCATGCTCAGACCTGAGTGGGGTAGCTCCTGCAGTGGTTTATGGGGGGAGGGATGCCAGAGAGGACGACTAGGGTTGGGGGAAGATCAGTTCTGTTTTGGATGTGTCTCCAAGGCACAATGCGGGGCAGGAGAGGGGGCTGGATGGAAGGCAGGGGGAAGTTGGGGCACCACAAGGAGATCTGAGGATCCTTGGCCTGGAGGAGGCTGGCCATCCGGTGCCCCCTCCCCTTCTTAGCCCTGCCTTTTTCACTCCCATTTTTAGCTGCTGTGTGTCCCTGTAGAATGGAAGTTCCTTGAGGATGGGGCAGTTGTGCCTTTGCCTTGGTCGCCTTGTGCCCAGCACAGAGCCTGGAACTCAGTAGCTACTGAGGTGTTATTTTTTTCAAGAAGGCAATTGAATTGAACTGGGGTATGGCAAGGAGAGAGGTCTCCCTCGATTCCCCCATGGCACAAGCAGGTAGCGAACAGAGGTCGTGCCGACATGGGGGCTGTCTTCCCACTTGCGGGTCCAGCCAGACCAAGGTGTGCTTGACCCCAGAGAGCAGAACTGGGGTCCTGGGGGTGAAGAAGCAGGATCAGCCAAGGCCAGCGTCTTAGTTGGAAAGAGCTGCCTTGGCAGGTAGTGACCCCCTGTCAGAAGGGTGTTGGCAGAGGACTCACAGCCTTTGGGTAGATCCATTTCCAAGGGCTAATCCAACTGCTCTGGGCTTCCACGAGGCTTTGGCCCTGAGCCACCCTGGGCTTGAGTTTGTTTGGGGGTGATCCCAGGGGGTCCAGCGACTGCAGTTTGGGGCTTTCAGGGGTCAAGAGTTTGAATGTTCCTGCAGTGAATTGGAAGTTGAGTTATTGGGGGGGGAGGGGCACTACTAATTTAATGAGGGAGAAGAGCCCAGCTTAGGACAGGATTCCACCCCTTCCCCCACCCCTACTCCAAGTCAGTGAAGCCACCTCCCCCAGGCTTGTCCAGGGACTGACAACTCCATGTTTCTGGGATAATGACACGGTGGCTTTGCCCAGAGCAGAAAAGATGCTGGGTTTTTCCCTGGGTGAGCAGTGAGCCCTGCACATCTTCTCTGCCCGTCCCCCACCCCCCAGCTTCCTGCTCCAGCAGGAGAAAGGACTTCATTAAAATACCAGGGGAGAGAAAGGGCATGTCCATCACTGTGAGCCCTCACTGTGGGCTTGAGCTCCATAATTCGAGTAATGAAAGGACACAAGGCACCTCCTTGGTGCCCCAGATCCCCTTCTTGTGGACCCTTAGTGCAGGGGAGGGAAGAGGCGAGCTTCCCAAGGCTGGGGGTGGGGGTGGGGGTGGGGGATGGGGAGGCAGAGTTTGAAACTTAACATAAGGGTCTGGAAGATAGAATCAAGGACCAGGACCGAGGAGAGGTATAAGAGTGTGGTGTTGCCCCTGGGCATGGAGCCCTGAAGAGAGCAGTGAGCCAGGGTGGGTCCCTCACTAAGCCCAAGAGGGTCTCATGGGAGGGGTGAGCATACCCCAGGTGCAATCAGGACAACAGTCCTGGCACCCAGCCTTTCCCTTTCCTCCCACCCTCTGCTGCAGCTAACCAGAGGCTGAGGACAAAGCTTCTGGCTTTGATACCTGTATGACCATAGGCAAGTCTGTTCCCCTTGCTGGGTCTGTGAAAGGAGAATCAGGCAGCCTTCAAGGGCCTTGGATCTGTGATCTGATAGACCTGGCCTTGAACACTGGCTGTCTGTGACTAGGAGAGCCACTTCCCTTCTGAACCTGTGCAAACTAGACTGCCTCCATGGTCCCTTCCAGCTGTTACCTGGGCTGTCCCCTTCCGAACTGTAGGTCACCACTGTGTCTTATTGTAGCTCTTGTCTTTCCATCCCACTCTGTCCTAAACCTATTCCCCACTTTCCTCCTACTCCATGGTCCTCAGCTTGCAGACCTATTAGCTCCCTTCTTGGGGCACTCAGGCCTTAGCCCAGGGCTACCCTCCACCTCCATTTACTTTCCTCAGAAACCTTTCATGCACCCATCTGTCCCTGCTGGCTGCTGTCGTTGCGTACCTCCCCTTCATGAAAGGTGCTTCCTTACCATCAGATTTCTAACTTCACGACTCACCTGAAACTGTCTTCTTCAATGATTTCACTTCTTAAAAAGCAGATTTTTAATGATATTGCTTGTTTTTGAGTTTCTCCTGTAGCCCTCCCTCTTCTTCCCTCCCTCTGCTTGTGGCTTGGCTTGGGCTTTATCATTCAGCAGCGCTTCTGTTCTGGGGTGTTGGCCTTTCCCATTTGTGTTGTTAGAGCCCATTGTATGTCGCTTTCTGGGTTCTGCTGACTTCACTCTGCACCAGTTCAAGGAAGCCTTCACGTACTTTTCTTATTTGTAAAGTTCATTGTTCACCCAATATAGTAAGATACCTCAGTGTGCTCTGCCATTCTCCAGTCTGGGTCATCTGTTTGTTTTCCAGTTCTTCACTACCACAAGAAAAGTGCTGAGTATTTTAGTGTTTATGGGAACTTTCTTTTTTTTTTTATTTGTTTTCGGTGTTCTACAATCACTATAACTTAGATTTTTTTCCCCCTCCCTCCCCAAGATGGCATACTGTTTTATATAGGTTCTACACATACATTCCTATTAAATACATTTTCACATTAGTCATGTTGCATAGAAGAATTAATTTAATGAGTGGGAGAAATCATAAAACAAACCAAAATGTAATACAGGGACCTTTCTTTTTGTCAGTGACCATTTCGGAGTCTGTGCACAGAAATGGAATATAGACTTTTTAGTCACTTGCTTTACACAATTCCGAATTGCTTTCCAGGACAGCTGGACAAATTTACAGCTCCGCCAACAATGTATCAGTGTGCCTCTCCAACCCCAACAGTACCCGTCTTGTCATTTTTGCCAGTTTGCAGGGTTCATGTAAAACTGCAGATTGTTTTGACTTGCACTTCTCTGATCATGGGTGATTTGGAGCATTCTTTTGTGTGGTTATGAAGTGGTCTGTGATCCTTTAGAGAATCTTTGGCCACTGCCTGTGGAGGAATGACATGGGATGCAGGCTTGCCATAAGAGATGTTTGATAAACAGATTTCTCACCTATTCAACGGCTTCTCTAGATATTTTAATTTTGTTTGTGGAAAAGCTTTTCGACTTCAAGGAATCAGAATTATCTGCATTATCTTTTGTATCAGTGATCTCTTAAATTGCTAGATCTGATGGCTTTTTCTTAATCCTCATCACTTTTTATTTCTCTGAAGTCTTTGACACTGTTGATTTCTTAAAAAAGATTACATCTTTATTTTCCCTAATTGCTAAATGAAATTCCACATTTCCTTCAATTATTAAAAAAATGTGATTCTAAGAAGGGGTCCACAGGCTTCTGTAGGCCGCCTGCCAGGGTGGGGCAGGTCCTGGGTGCAGGGATCTTCTCAGTACTCATGGCATCAGCCTCTCTGTGCAAAGGATCCCCTGGTCTGTTTATCTAACCCTTACCTCTTTCCTCTAGTGCCTCGCCAGCGGCTGCCTCTGGACAGCTCAAACCAGATATCTCTCCTGTAGACATCCTAAACGAAGTGTGGTCACCACTCACTCCATCTTTTTCCCCAAAGCCTTCTTTCTTCCTAATTTGTTGAGGGGTGCACACGCACACATGCACACTCACACGCTCTCCCCTCTTGCTCTCTCCCCCCCTCGCTCCCCCCTCTCTCGCTCACTCTTTGTCTCTTGCTCTCTCTCTCTCCCCCCTCTCTCCCCCGTCTCTCGCTCACTCGCTGTCTCTTGCTCTCTCTCTCTCTCCCCCTCTCCCCCTCCTCTCTCTCTCCCCCCTCTCTCGCTCACTCGCTGTCTCTTGCTCTCTCTCTCTCTCTTGCTTGCTCTCTCTTGCTCACTCTCTGTCTCTTGCTCTCTCTCTCTCTCTTTCTCTCTCTCTCTTTCTCTTTCTTTCTCTCTCTCTTTCTTTCTCTCTCTCTTTCTCTTTCTTTCTCTCTCTCTCTCCCCCTCTCTCCCCCCTCCTCTCTCTCGCCCCCCTCTCTCGCTCACTCTCTGTCTCTTGCTCTCTCTCTCTCTCTCTCCCCCTCTCTCCCCCCTCCTCTCTCTCTTCCCCCTCTCTCTCTCACTCACTGTCTTTTGCTCTCTCTCTCTCTCTCTCCCC
>CM053770.1:665501982-665584171 GCA_028658325.1 Potorous gilbertii
TCTGTGACCAACGCAAGATGAGCCCCTGATTCCGGAGGGCTGGAGATGAAACAGGCAACTGTCACCCCCGCCCAGAATAAGACAGGTATTTTTGAATGCAATCAATATCAGTGGGGAAACTTGCTGTCTCTCTCTCTCTCTCTCTCTCTCTCTCTCTCTCACACACACACACACACACACACACACACACACACACACATTTGTTATCTGAATTTTTGTTTTGGTCCCATTGGTGTACGTGTAGAAACAGAAAATAAATGCTTGTTAATTGAAAAAATACAGTTAATTAAAAGAAAAAATGAACTTGATGGAGGCAAATTTGAGTCCACTTTCCAGAGACTGAGATAAGAGTATGCTTACAGTTTGGGGAGATTTTGCGCACTTTCAGTCTTACCCTATCTTTTTCTCAGTAAATGCCTCTTGGTAGAAGGTAACTGATGCTAATTGGTTAAGTGATGTGGGGTCACTAATTTCAAGCAATTGCCATTAGGCAACACACCAAAATGGGGCTCGAGAAGATGACATCAGCACACCCCCAATTATACAACTCTGAGGGGGGAGGTTTAGTTTTGCTTGGGGATTTACCTCATCTGGGAAAGTAGCAGTTGAGATGAGCTACAATTAGGATCAGAAAGGGGAAAAAATCCAGAAATAGTAAAACTTAAACTTCAGTTTAAAAGGAGAAAAACCATTTGCCCAGGTTATGACTCCTCACATAGGATACCTGAGCATTTCTGAAGCTGACACTGGAGAGATCTTTTGTGTGAAGGCAGAGATGGTGTGCCACGGGGAAGGATGGTGCCTGGTCAGCCTTGAGATGTGTGATGAGCCTCGAGCTAGAATGGATGTTGAGACTGCATGAACTTCCAGAGATCTCTATTTCTTCCCTTTGTCCTAGAAGGCTGGGAGTAGGGGGAGAACTTCCTATCAGTTATTTAGGGGCAGGGGGCGACAACGTAGTGAGCCTGAGTCTCCCTGCCACCAAAGCAGCAAACTTTTGGAGAGGGTTGTCTCCAACCATACCTCAGTGGCTGGGACTGGTGTTGGTCTCAAGAGCGGAGACCAATCTATAAGTCACGGCGACAATGCCAACGCAGAGCTGGCCTGACCACTCCTTTGCTTGAAATGCCTCCTGGCTCTTTAGTGTTATTAGTGTAAAATAGAAACTCTACCTACTTCTACCTACTGTGATCTGGGTGAGTCCTAGGATCTACATGGCAGAAGGGACCAGCCCAGGAGCAGAAGCAGAGACCACGTGTTTTTGTCTGGCATCAGTAGGAACTTAATGCCTATTGACTTGATTTAGAAAGGCAATCTAGAGAACCAGCGATTATGACTTTCCTTATATGTTGTCTCTCATGGTCTTGAAAGCAGGGACTGTCTTTCTTGTTTATTTCTCTAGCACTTACCACAGTCTTCTGTACATAGTAAACACTTAATGCATGCTTCATTCATTCATTTATCATCAAGCCTAGAGACCATCTCTAATCTGTCCTAATCTTCCTGATCAACTCCAAAGTCCAGAGCGGGGACCTTGGACACATACCTTTCTTTTCTTCATCCTGATTCCCCTCCTCCCATAATTAACAAACATCTCGTATCCTCCTATAGGCTTAACAGTCTTACAGGTGCCCAGGCAGGGTACTTACAGTACAGCAGCGCCCCTAGTTTCGTGAGCTATATATCAAGAGTCACTTGGAGCATGAACCTGTGTGGCATGTGAATTTTCTCATCCAGGATATTTCATTTCTTTGGAAGTAGCAGGTGCTCAGTGTTTTTTCTCTTCTTTTCCCTGCCCTCTCTAGGTGTCAGAGAAATGCAGAAAGGCAGGCTGATTGGGAATAGAATTGCCTGAATCTATAAACATAAAGGGAGGAGAAGGGGCACAAAGAATCATCAGAAGCACGCAATTTTTATCTGGTGATCAACCGGGGAGCAAAGGTTATCTCCCCAAGACTGGGGCTGAGGGGAATCAGTCCCACCACATGCTGAGACATTTCCTTCATCTGCCTCCCGGACTGGAGGGGGCCTTTTAAAAATGGCCCCAGGGTACAACTGCTTCCTGCACTGGAGCAGAGTTTTCAGACCTTCCTAGGAGAGCCCAGGCTCACCTGCTTGGGGAGGGGGCTTAATATTATATATTTCTATTTCTGTTTCTGTTCTGTGAGTGCCAAGGAATAAGGGGTCATGTAAAGTTGGGAAGGAAAGAGGCATCCCACAAGGGGGAGGCAGGGAGAAGGGATTCAAGAAATTAGGGCATTTGGGGGAAGTTTTATACCCTGGACAGAGAAGCGAGCAAAACACTAAAGGGAAAGCTTGGAGCCAGGTAACTTCCAGGTAATCCACTTCACCCCTGCAAAAAGGGCCTGAGGTGCAGCCCAAGGTTGAAGCGCCACCTGGTGGCTGATGCCAAAATACTGCCCTTGGACCCACAGGAGGCTCAGGGTCCCCATCTGTTACTCGCCTCCCTTTCCACCTCTAAAGCCAATGTACAGCAGAAACTCCTGCAGAGACAATGCTGAAAATGGTGTATGTGTGTGGTGTGTATGTCTGTGTGTGTGTGTGGTGTGTGCATATGTCTGTGTGTGTATGCATGTCTGTGTGTGTGTGGTGTGTGCATGTGTGTGTCTGTGTGTATGTGTCCTTAAGGGCAGGGGCTGTCTTACTTGTATTTGCTTCCCCAGGGTCAGGTACTTATTAAATTAAATCCCTACTTTACATATGAGGAAACTGAGACTACGAACAGGCAGGTTAATCTTTGGGGTTACACACTTAGTGACTGTATGAGGTGGGATCTGAAGCTATGACTGTCAACAACAAACATGTATTAAGGACCAGAGCGCTGGGGATACAAAGAAAGGTAAGGGGCAACCTCTACATCAGGGAGCTCACTGCCTCATAAGGAGCCAGCATGCCAACAACTACGTCCAAACAAAGTATGGATAGGATGAGCAAGGACAGTCAATAGAGGGAATCTAGAAAAGGGAATTCTTCCTATGGAAGGTGAGATTTTTAGCTGGGACCTGAAGAAAGTCAGGGAAGCCAGGAGACAGATGGAGATGAGAAGGGAAGGTATTCTAGGCAGGGGGCACAGCCAGAGAAAATGACTGGGTCAGGAGATGGAACATTGTGCAGAAGGAATGGTAAGACCAGTCCAGGCCCCTCCATCTGTCCCACTCATTCCAGTCTGCTCAGATCAGCCATTTGTCTATAGTTTTTCCCCATTAAAGTGAGCACTTGGGTTCTCTGGGTCACAAAGTAGGTGTTTAATAAATGTTTGTTGTCTTGAATGGGGCACTGTCCCTAGTGCCATCCCCAATGGTGGAAGGCTGATCCTGACGCCTCCTTCTCCCTGAGAGCCTGAGGACCCATGTTCTCAAATTCATTCACTAGGGATAATGAAACCCTGAGAGATATTGAATGTGGTTAGAGGCAGAGGGAGGATCCTGAGTCTATCCTGTTACATGGGCATGGTTAGTAAGTGGATGGCTACAGGAGAGAACACTTGGGAGCCGTGCATGTATGAAACCCGATTATTCAAATTTATTAACATCCAGAATTATGCAATGACGTTGCAGTCTCACAACAAGTAGAAAACAGATGCGTGGCGTACAGCGCGCACCCACCCAACAGCACGACACCCACAAGGCAGAAATGAACATCGGTCTCCTCCAACAGAGTGACCCTGAGTGCTGGGGTCAGGGGGTGGGGCTCTACCCACCCTCCCCCACTGGCCAGGCAGGCCCAGGGTGCTCCCCTGAGTGAGGAGGAGGAGGAGGGGGAGGGGATGCGACTAGGTACACCAAGTCCAGTAGTCTGGCCACATTGGTTTATGAGGACACCCTGAAGTTGAACATTGGCTGTGATGATGAATTCCTATAAAACAGCTACAGGTTGGTGCAGGACGCTGGGGTCTTTGAGATGCCTCCTCATCCTGTGTGGCAAATGTGCTTCCCCTGGGCGGCCTTGGGGTGCTGCCCGGTGTGGGGGCAGGGCTCTGGATTGTGCTCTTCCGTGTATGTGCCCTGCCCAGGCCTGGCCCCACTGCCCCTGAGCACGGGGCAGCAGAGGGTAGAGGGAGGAGGAGGACCCCCAGCTCCTGCTTCTGGCTGCTAGGAGGGAGGGATGGTATTTTTAATCTCTGCAAACATGGGGGTGATGATGGGAAATGCCCTCTCAGGGTCTTCCCAGACGCTTCATCAGTACCAGGCTGTAATTTTTAAACACGCATTGGAATAGATGATTGGAGCTGAGTATTTCCCTTCTCCCCCTTCTCCCCCTGCCCTCCCTCCCCTCCCCCCAACAGCTGTGGCACCTAAAAAAGGCCTTTAAGGAAAACCAAAGTGAAAACAGAACAAAATTAGTGGTGGTTCCCTGCAGCTGCAGGGAGCCAGGACGTCTCCCGGAGTGGTAGCAGCCCCTGCCTGCCCGCCAGCCCACAGTGGGCCCTGGGTGTGGGGCTGCTCCCTGGAGGGGGTGGCTCCCCAGGAGGAAAGGCATCTTCTGTTTATTTGTATCAATAAGAGTAAACACAAAGAAAAGGATGAGAAAGTGAGAAAGTCCCCGGCCAAGCCCAGAGTGTGGACCCTCCCATCGTCCACGAAGAATGGAAATCAGAAGATACAAAACCCGCCCAGCTACCCCTACTGAACCGAGTACAAAAGGTGGCTCTGCCCGCCGCCCTTGCGCCCCCGCCCAGGAAGAAGCAGCATGAGGAATGTGGGGGCGCAGCCGCCCCCCCAGACACATTTGGCTCCGGGGTTGGGGGGAAGGCCCTGGGCCACTGGGGTCTGAGCCTTGGCAGCCACATGGGAGGGTTGGCCACAGTCTCCATGGCTCAGCAAGCAGGCCCCAGGACAGGATAGGGGTGAGGGCGAGGACAACTGAGTGAGCGAGTGAGCGGAGGCTACGTTGCATAGTGGTCGAAGCTGCCCAGGTATTCCAGCGCTGCTCGGTAACATAGCTGGTACTGGTCCTGGGGGTGCAGGAGGAAGTGGTCAATAAGGAGGCCTCTCTGAGGTGACCCCTCCTCAGGAGCCGGCCTTTCCCCTCCCCACACTGATGCGAGGTCGGATGTGGGCAGAGGATGGAGGGTTCCTCGTTCCTGGAAACTCTGCCCCTCTTAGTGTGGTCTAAGATAGCCCTGGTCTTCCTGGGGGCTGCTCCTCCTCTTGGACCCCTGGATCTTTATCTTCAATCTTGCTGGATCTAGCCCAACTCCCCCAAGGGATCCTACCTGCCTCTTCCATGTGCTTTCTCTCCCACCCCTACATGTACCCGGGTGCCTATACCTCTGTCTGCACCATGGCAGGTCTCTGTGTGCGTAGGGTCTTCACGGTCTGGAACATGTCCACCACACCCTCGTAACGCATGCGCTCCAGGACGATGCTCAGCGTGATGAAGACACCAGTGCGGCCAACCCCAGCGCTGCAAGGGAGCAGCTCCAGGTTCAGGTATCTTCCTGCCAGGCCTGGCCCTTCTGCCCTACCCCCAGCCCAGTGCCCGCTGCCCAGACTCACCTGCAGTGCACGGCGATGGGCCCATCCTGGCCAAACTGCTCCTTGGTCTTGTGCACTTGCCCAATGAAGTCAATGAAGCCCTCGCCAGTCTTGGGCACACCCTGCTCTGGCCAGTCTGTGAACTGGAACTGGCGGATGGTCCTTGACTGGCCATCCTGGGGGCAATGGGAGTGGGTATGACAGAAAGCCCTTCCAGTGGTCACCCATGAGCATCATGTTCCCTCCCGAGGTTGGGGGCACATGTGAGCACATGCATATATGGGGAAAAAACAGGCCTAGCAGGCTAGGAATGGGGCTTGAACCATCCTCTGTCCCTCTGTCCCTTCTCAGCGTGGTCTTTGTCAGACTACAGGTTGCAGGGCCTGGCATGGGCAGGATCTCCACTCTGGGCCATCTGGTGACTCACACCCACTCTACAGATGAGGGATCTGAGACAGTGAAGAAAACTAGAATCCAAAAGGGGAATGTGAGGGGGGATTGCTTTTTGGTGGCTGGACCTTGCTTTCTACATCTCTATGATGGGGAGGGAGGAGACTGAATGCTGATGCCTTTGCTCATATGACCTTCACACACCAGAGCCTGGATGGTAGGGCTGTGAGGGGGCACAAAGCACGCTCGAAGGTGACCACGGGATGGATGGCAGAGGGGGCGCCCACATACCACCCAGGCCCAGAGATGGAGGTCACCCTCGCACCTGCTCCCTGCCACCATAAGACTCACTCACCAGGTCTCATTCCCCCTACCACTGAGAAAGGAGGAAACTGAGACCTGGGAGTGGGCTTTGTCAATGCGGGGCAGAGCAGGGACAAGAGCCAGGTCCCGAATCCATTCGTCATGTTCTGTGAGCCCAGTACAACTCATCAGAACTGGTACCATGCTGGGGAAGCCAGGTCAGACCCTGCTTTGGGGAGCTTAGAATCTCCCAAGCGGGGTGGTGTCGGGGTGCAAGAGAATGAACAGGTCCTGTTCCGGACACACCAGCGGGAGATGCCCAGGGCGGGTCAAGATGAATGCATTCTGTAAGTGACTGGTGATGAAGCCCTGCAGCTGAGGGGGGTCAGGGCTGGATAGAGAGATGAAACTTGGATCTGGGGACACTGAGAAGAGGGACAGAGCCTCGGGAGGCACCCAGGGAGCTGCATCACAGAGATCCAGGGGGAGATGATGGGCAGTGTAGTGTCAGAGACTGCAGAGGGGCCCCAGACAGTGAGGACAGAGAAGAAATCATGGGATATGGCAACTAGGAGATGATTGGAAGGGTTGAGTGGAAGGATGAGGACAGAAGCCAGGCTACAGTCTGGAGGGGACCTGAGGTTTTTATAGATGGGGAGACCCAGATGTGTCTAGGGAGAAGGTATCGGATGTGGGAAGGGGTGGCAGAGTGAGGGAGGGGATGGCATGAGCCCATGGTATATGTGAGAAGCAAGAAGAGCTCCCTCTCCCTGAGATGGGACTGGAGGGAAAATCAGGGGATGATGTCTCAATGTTCTCCTGCTCTGTCTCTCTAGCTCCTCCCACTCAGCCTCAGTTTCCTCATCCCATGTGCAACCTGTGGCCTCAGCTAGTCACTTCTGCCTACGTGACATATCCCTGAGTCATCCCCTCCTCTCCAGCCACCCAGTGAGCACCTGGAGGGCAAGCATGGGCATAGACCAGACAGGGAGGGGCGTGGGAGGGGCAGCACAGACTTAGACAAGACTGGTCCTGATGGGACAAAGTGGGGCAGGGCCTGTCACTCCAGAGGCAGGGTTGGGGGGGCCCCGCCTGGTGGGGCTTAGCCAAGGTGAGGCTTAAGAGCATGAGCAAAGGGAACCCCGGGTTCTGGCTCATGGAGGGGCTCCTGGAACTCTTTCCCTCCTGATTTCACCTCCCAGCTTCCTTCAAGTCCCAGCTAAGCCCCACCCCAGGAAACTTCTCTCCCATGTGTCCAGTCTCCGTCATTTGTGCCTGGTCATTGGACAGCAAGTTCCTTGTGGGCAGGCCCTGTCTTTTGCCTCTCTGTGTCCCCAGCACAAGACTGGCACACGACTGTGTAATGAACACTTGCTGACTTAACTCAAAACCTGCATGTGGCTAAGAGCAGGGGCAGCTGGGAGGCCTCGGAGGCCAGTGAATGAATGCAAAGATGGCGCTGGGGTGGAGAGGAGGATTGTGAGCCAGGGAATTGACTCACTTGGGGGCTACCAGGAGCAGCCCCCAGGACCAGGAGGGAAGGATAGGGCAGGACAAGGAACTTGGGACAATTGGGGCAGAGGGAACCCCTAAACTCAGGAAAGGGGTGGGTCTGCAGAGCCAGAACAAGGGGATCACAGGACAGATGGCTGGGGGGCACCCACGTGCCATCCTGGTCCTACCCACTTGCCCAGTGGCACATACCCTGGCATCTGTGACCTTGAACTCTCGTAGGATGTACTGGGGCATGTTGTACTCAGCCATTGGGTCCACCACAAAATACTGGTAGCGAGCAGAGCGTTCAGCGGGCCAATACTGGTGGCATTTTTCCTGGGGGAGGGTAGGAGTCGGAAAAACAATTAAGGCAAAGGCAGAATGGCCCAGGGAGAAAGCCTGGGGCCAGAGATGGGATCCGGGGGCACAGCCAGAGCAGGCCAGTGGTGTGTGATGGAGAGAGGACATGAGACTCACCCGCCCCATCTCCCGAAGCTTGGTCAGCATCACCACAATGGTTGAGTTGTGTTCCCAGAGCATCCGCCAGAAGTCCTCTGTGCTCTCCGCCAGTGGTCCCTGCGTGGCTATATAGGCTTTCTGCTGCCTGGGGCAGAGAAAGGGGTGTCACATATACTGGCACATGGTGCCCAGGGTCTGTACCTGGGCTTTGCCTGTTTGACTTAGATTCATGCCCTGCCCCCAGACACCCCCATCAAAGAAACCCAAGCAGTGTCTTGTTCAATTCTCTCTCAATCATGCTCTATTGAGATCTAAGGATGCAAGTTTTTCATCCTGGCATTCAAGACCTCCCCTCCCTAGCTGCCTGGCTGTGGACCTCCTCCCTCTGCAGGGCCAACCCTACAGGCCAGACTGGACCACTGACCTGTACCCATCGATGAAGCTAGCGTTGATGTAGTCTGAGCCCTCCACACCACGGATGGGCTGCAGGCAGACACGGGTTAGTTCATATGGCATGATATTCACCAGCCGATTCTTAAATTTGTTGCAGGGAAGGTTGGCACTGATGAATCGTGACGTGTGGGCCTTGGAGCTCGCCAATAGCTGTGGGACCAAGAGGGCTCAGGGTCAATGAGGAAGGAGGCCTCTGGTGGAGGACCCTAGGGCTCTGCACTGAGGGGCCCTTAATGATGTGCACAAAGGAATCCACGGCTGCCTTGTCCCATCTGCAGACGATCCCCTAGCTGGGAGAGACGGCTGTCGCAGAACATGAAAGAACGGATCCCAAAGGATCATGCCTGGCTAGACTATCCAACAGGGACAAATGGGAAGTCTTACACCTGGGGAAAGCTTGGTTAGGAGGCTTTGGAAGGGGTGACCCAGCCATTAAGGAAGCCTAAACCTGAGATCCCTCTCACCATTCTCAGCCCACAACTGGTGGATGGCGGGGTGGGCTGCTAGAGGCTCCAGAGAATAGAGGCCAGATTGGGGAAGGCCTGTCACAGAGGTGGTCTGAGAGAGGAGAGAAGTGGGGTGACATGGGAGCTGTGTGCAAGTACTTGCAGGGCTGTCCTATGAGAGCAGGGATAAGACTTGTGCCTGCAGAACCAGGAGCAGTGTGGGGGGCACTATCTGGGGAGGTGCTGCACTAGCCCCTGTGGGGAATCTCAAGTGGGACCAGATGCCTGCCTCGGTGGTCCTTGACAGCTCAGAGGCTCTGGGGGAGCAGCCCCCCCTGGCGCTCCACCCACCTTGAACTCCAGCTCCATGGCAGTCACGCTCTCCCCAGGCGGCACCTGACCCAACTTCTGGATGTGGGCGTAGAGGCTTCGGGCTGGCACCTCTGTGTGGCCACACGTAGCTGCTTCCAGGAGGGCCTCATGGATGAAGACATATTGATCCTCTGTCTGTACCATGTAGTTGCGCTGTGAGCGCATGCACGTCACATGCCCGTAGATGTCCACAGTCTTCTCATGCTTCATGCGCTCCAGCATGGCATCCGTGACGATGAAGCAGCCTGTGCGGCCCACACCAGCACTAGGGGCACACAAGGCTTAGGATCAGGCTGGGAGATGTGGTTCCTCTATTCCTGAGGCCCTCAGCCTGGGCCTAAACACATGGCTCGAAGTCCAGATAGGTCTCAACAGACCTGTGTTGTGAGCACAATCGGATCAGATGAAATGTGATAGGAAAGATGTAAAATCTTGTACTTCACAACAAAAAGTCAACTCAGGCTAGGAAGTACTTTGTCTAAAAAAGATCTGGGGGTTTTAGTGGGACGCAAGCCCAATGAAAAGGCAGTGTGATGAGGCCACCAAGGAAGCTCATGGGCGTTGGTCTCATTAAGAGAGAGCCAGAGCTTTCAGTCCCAGGGAAGTGATGGGCCTTGTGCCCTCTGCCCAGGCCCTGGATTTGGTTTTGGGCACCAGGGTTTAGGAGGGTCACTGATAAGCTGGAGTGTCTAGAGAAGTGTAACCAGTGTGGGAAAGTGGCCAGACTCCACGCTGCAGGAGAATTCGTTAAAGCAACTGGAGATGTGTAGCCCAGAGAGGACTTGGAAGAGATAGTAGCCCTGAAGGAGTGTTATGTGCACAAGGGCTTAGCCTCATCCTGCCTCACTCTAGAGGCTGGACCATGTTGTGGGATGGACAGCTTTAAGAGGTGATAAGATCCGTGACACTATGAGCTTGTCCAGGTAGAGGAAAGACTAGCTAGACTAAGGCCCCTTCTATCTGGGAGCTCTGGGACCACCTGACTCAGTACCAGACACCTGAATTCTAATACAGCCTCTGCCCCCTTAACCAGCTAGATGACCTCAGCCTTGGGCTTCTCCTCTGTAACACAGACTGCAAAGCACAAGTGAGGGGGCTCTTGTGCCAACAGTGCTGGTCACAGCCTCCACACTGTCCTAGGTGCCAGGTTCTGTCACACATCTGGTCCCAGCAACCCCTTCTCTAAAACCCCCTCCATCTGCCTTTAAGGCCTCACTTCCAAGCCTGCCCCCATCCTGTTCCCCGTTCTGTGTCTTTGCTCACACTCTCTCCTCCAAGGCCTAGCTTGGACACTGTCTCTTTTTTTGGCCTGCCTTAGAACTCAGGCCTTCTTTGACTCTCTCCCTGGTAACATCACTTGCCTGAGATGTGTCTCAGCACCTGCCTCACTCCTCATCCCATCCAACAGCTCTTGAATATTCCCCCTTCAGGGCCCCACCTGGACTCTGATAGTAGGGTTTATTTTTTTATCTTTAAGTTCCTAGCACCAAGGACAGGGGCCTGGCACAAAGAAGGTGTTAAATAGCTGCTCTTTTCTGAAATAAAGGAAGTTGCATAACTGAAAATTCCTTGTTCATGGTTAGTCTGCACCAACATTAACAATGACTAGATACTACTTAATTAAAGATTCAATGCCATATCAATCAAAATAATAACAGATTATTTGATAGAGTTTGACAATATCATGTAGAGGAAAAAAAGGTCAAGAATCTAAAGAAAGCAACGAGGAAAAGTAGAAAAGGGAATGTAGCATCACCAGATTTTAAACTATATTACAAAGAAGCAATTTGCAGAACAGTTTAGATAAGAAATTGAGAAGATCTCAGTGGGACAAGTTCAGCATTAAACAATCAACAAACCTTAGTGTCAGGAACTATGCTAACCTAACCAGTGGTAAGAAGAAAAATAGAGGAAGACAGTCACCTGCATTCAGGAAAATTCAGAAAAACACAAACTTATCGGGGCAGGGGGAGAGAAGGCGGATTTCGTCTTTTTGACAAACACCCGTGGGAAAACTAGAAAGTAGTTCGGCAGAAACTAGGTTTACACCAGCATCTCACATCATATACACTGTAATAAGCTCCAAATGGACCATAAAATAGACAAGGTCATATCTTTTAAAAATCAGAGAAGCGGAGTTGCTGGTAACTTCCACAACTATGGTGAAGGAAGAATTCTAAACCAAAGGTAGAGGTCATTGTAAAAATTCATAGAATTATAGATGAAAGAAGCTTCAGAGATTCGCGAACCCAATCCTCCGGTTTGATGGATGAGGAAATGGAGGCCCAGAGAGGTTAAGTGACTTGCCCGGAATCACAGAGCTGGCTGGGGAGATTCAAACCCAGGTCCTGACTCTAAAACTACTGCTTTTCCCACTCTGCCATGCCAATAAAGAGTTAAATTAAAGTGTTGTTGCATGAACAAAATCAGTCTGGACAGAGTAAGAAGAGAAAATGTTGAGTGAGAAAGACCTTGGCACGACATATATACAAAAGGTAGGTACACAGGTTATATAGAATACTGACACAAATCCCCAAGTCCAAGGGGAGCTCCCCCAACCCATTAAGTGATCAAAGGATACAAACAGCTTTAAAAAGATAAACTGCAAAGATGAACAAACAAAAATGCTCCACATGACTAATAATAGGGCAATGCAAATTAAGACAACTCTAGAGTTCTACCTCATCCTCATCAAACTGGCAAAGATGATCAACAACGGAGATAGCCAGTAGTGGAAAAGGTGTGGGGATAAAGACACTAATACATTCCTGCTCTAGATACTTTGGAGAACATGGAATTATGTAAGGAAAGCCACTGCATTGTCCATAGCTCTTGACTCCGTGGATTGCTAGGCATGGACCCCAAGGAGATAAGTGACAGAAAGAACTCCACATAAATATCCATGGCAGGTTTTTTGTTTTTTTGTGGCAGTAAAAAACAGGTAAAGTGTCTGTCAATTGGGAAAGGGCTTTAACAACCCAGGTAAATGAAGGTAACAGAATATTTCCTGGTTTCCCTCAAGACTCAATTCAATCCCACTTTCTGCAACAGACCTGTCCTGGTCCCAGCTGCTAGTGCCTGAAACTCTGTCCTTGTGTCTCTATCTTGTGGGTACACAGTTTTTCGCATGTTGTCTTCCCTCATTAGAATATAAGGTCTCTAGGGCCAGGAGTGCATTTTGCCTATCTTTTTATCCCGAGAGGGCTTAGTACAGTCCTGGGCACACAGTTGTTGTGTTTGTTGCCAAAGAAGACCATGCCATCAGAGAAATGATGACATGACTTGCACCTGACTTTGTTTTGAGTGAGGGAGAGCTGTGTAGGTCACCAGCCTCACTTTTCCTCCAAAGCCATCTGAATCCAGTGATAAGATATTCATCAGGATGACTGGAGATGACCCAGGATGAACTGGGAGACCTTGGCCTAATGCACTTAGGGTGAGGTAATGCCCATTGCTGGCACACAGGGGGTGCTTAATAAATGCTTATTGTCTGATGGCACTAGAAGAAGCCGTATGAAGAATTATAAGAAACCTGGAAAGAAGAAACCTCCACAGAGTTAAGTATGACACAGAGAATAAGCCTAACAACAATTGTGCCAATGACATCAGGGCTGCAGAAGCAAGGGAGAGCCCTCTGTCTCCTTGGTGGCAGGCTGCAGGACTACCCCGCCTCAGCAAAGGGCCTGCAGGACCCTCCCCCTAGACACTGAAGCCTGCTGGCTTGGTTTTTCTTCGTTACAAGGAAGGGCAATGGGGTATGGGTCGAGGCGCAGGCACACGACTATCAACTCAATGAAGGGCTGTGTTTGCTTGGACCCTCCTGGCCTGACGAATGTTCCCCATGCAGAAGGGCCTGCTCTTGGAGTCTCTGGAGGACAAAAGCCCAGATGGCTGAAAGGCGGGCTGGTGCCACTCCTGGCAGAAGCTCCAAGCTGCTGGAACCTGCAAGGCACCTGCCAACTCCACACATGGATGGGATGAAGCACTAGGCATGATGCAAGTGCCCTCTAGCCTCTGCTCCAAGATCTCCAGAATGAGGAGCTTACCATGTCATGACATTTTAGAACAACTCTTGTTATGTTAATTAAGCTTTTACAAGTTATTTGTTAATAAGTTCTCCCTCACACAGAGCCTTGAACGCCCCCCCCCCCCCCAACTCCTGCCCTGCTCTCTTGACTCTGCTAAGTCTTTTCCAGGCTGAATCCTGATCCTTCACTGATCCTCCCATAGCCTCTGCACTCCCAGCCCTTCACCAGCCTGGTTGCACCTCTCTGGGTAGTTCAGCTAGACTGACCTCCAGAATGACCACAGTACTCTGGAGGAAGTCTGACCAGGCAGAAATCAGAGACATAGTTACTGGACATGATGCCTCCTCTCTCAATGCAACCCAAGAACACACTGGCTATTTCAGGCTGTTTCACATTCAGCTTGCAGTCCACTCAGACCTCTAGATCTTTTTCAGCCAAACTGCTATTCTAGACAAGCCTTCCCAAGTCTTTAATTGGGAAAGGAATTCATTGAATCCAAGGACCAGACCTGGTATTTCTCTGAAGGGAACCCCCTCTCATTAGACATGGCCTGAGGCCATAGTGGAGCTTGAGGAGCAGTACCTGGCTCCCGCACGCATCCTCACCTGCAGTGTACCACCATGGGCCCAGCATCCAGAGGGTTGCAGGCCTTGACCCTGCGCAGGAAGGCCAAGGTGGGGGTTGGGTACTCAGGGACCCCATGGTCAGGCCAGGCCAGGAACTGGAACTGACGAAGCTCCCGCTTCTCACTGGAGCCAGTCTGGCAAGAGAAATGTGGGCTAGGGTCAGATGTCATAGGCAGCTGCCCATGCTGACCCTCCTCCCACCCAACTGCCAGGTCCTCATCTTCCCACCATGCCTCCTCCTCCACATCCCTGTATGGGCAGGCTCCCCATCTCCCTGCTGAGCCCTGGGAACCCCCTTGGGGCCCCTGGTACCTTGTAGAGGGCAAAGGTGCGGACGGTGTAGGTGGCCAACTCCACGGTGTCCAGCAGTGTCACCTGGACAAACCCATAGGTCTCGGTGCCCCGACTCGGCCAATACTGATCACACTTCACCTGTGGCAGGGACAGGTAAGGCTGGACCCACGTGCAAGGAGCCCAGAGATTCCCAGGATCTCACCCTTGGGACAGGACCCCTCCTCTGGTGTATTCATGGAACACTCACTGGCTTGGCCCAGGGGCTGCCCAGCAAGGAGTTTCCTCTTCCTGGGGCTAGACATCACCCTGTCATGGCTGGAGTGGTCCAGGCCCATTCTCCAATATGTTCACAAACCATTTTTAGGCACCTACTTCCCCCTCAATGGCACACATCAGATTCTTGGGGGCCTCAGCCTCCACCTGACCAAGAACCCTCATGACACTGTTCTTGACACATGTTAGTCTGCTGCTGCTTGGAGGTTTCCAGTGATGGGGAGTTCATTCCCTCTCAAAGCAGCCCACTCCAGATCTTGTTGCCTGCACATTTTTCTCAGCATCTGACCCTGCTTCCTCCTGTTGACCCTGACCCTTCACAGCCTTGTCCCCGTCCTCCTCTCTACCCTACTGATCACTACTGGCTCCTCCAAGCCTTGCTCTGCAGGGGGCTCATTTCCTCCCTTATCCCTTTACCTCTGGCTCTTAGGTGAGTGATGCCAAGTCCACACCTGCTCCCTGGGGATCAACTCACCCGTGACTTCTCCTCAAGGCGTGTCATCATGACGATGGTGGCTGTCCGCTGTTCCCACACCATGCGCCAGAAGTCACCGAGGGTCTCAGGCAGGGGGCCCTGAGTGGCAATGTAGGCATTCTGCTTGCGGTAACCATCAATATAGTTGGCATTGATGTAGTCGCTGCCAGGGACCCCTATGGGAGCCAGGGGTACATACAACAGTGTAAGAGGTACTGCGTGTCCTAGGGGTGTGTAGGAGAGCTGGCCTCTGGGTCCCCCCCCCCCCCGCCCCTGGTGAGAATGATGGATTAGTTACATGCCCTCTCTTGGATGTGCTTTTCCCTTCTGTAAAATGGGCGGAGGGTCAGAAGGGCTCACCATCAATGGATGTGAGGATGACACGGGAGTGGTCGTAGGCAATCACGTTGGCATAGCGGTTCTTGGGCTTGTTTACCTCCAAGTTTGAGTTCTCCCAGGTGAACTGCTGCCCAGGGTCAATGGACTACAGGAGGGAAGGGGAGTGGGCAAGGCCTCAGAGGCAGGCTGAGGGAAGGGACTTCTATGTCAGGCTCTGTGCCCACACCTGCTGCTCTCAGATGAACTCCAATGCTGCCCCTTTGAGAAGCCCACCCTGATTCAGACCTTTCTTTCCCCAGACAGGCAGCCTAGGTCTGCCAGTTATGTGAAGTGCTCGTGGCCATGGAGCAGGATGGGAGTGTAGCCACATTCTGGGCATCAGATCAAACACTGCTGGGTAAGGGAAAGGAGCCTGTGTGGGTCAGGGCCTCCTGGAGGGGGAGGGATATAAATTAAGATCTGATTCAAGCATTATAGGTAGGGAGAAGAGCACAGATAAAGGTGTAGAGGCCAGGCTAGAGCACAAGGCCTTGAGCTCAAGGGGGAGAAGAAGAGGCATTCCTGGGCAGACATGTGCTTTGTGCTCTCCAGAGCCCTGGATCACTGCCAGGCTGCGCACATGCCTGGGGGCAGTGGACTTCCTCAAGATGCCCAGGGGTTTATTGGAGATGGGGAAAAAGGAAGAGAACAGGGCCTGGGATAAGCTGGAGGCCTCAGAAGTGGGGAGAGAGGCTGCATATGTGGGCAGCTGGGACAGGACTTGGCAAGTGAGATGTGGGGAGGAGAGAGGGAAACATGATGGATAGGAGTGGGGGCAGGGCCCCCGGAGGCCTCTCCTGCCTCATCCTCCACGACTATTCAGCATGGGGGAAATGTTGTTCTGCAGTGAGATGAGCCTCTCCACTCCCCTCTTCTCCCTAAGGGCCCAGACCTGCCTGCTCACAGGGTCTCTAGGACCCCTAGGAGGTGTCTGTCTAGCCAATGCTGAGCTTAGCAGGGAGGTCAGTCCCATGTCCTGGAGGACCAGCCCCTCCCCCCACCCCCTGCCAGAGTAGGCGTCAGATCCTAGAGTTCCCTCACCTCATACTCCTGGGAGAACTTCAGACCATCATTGGCCTTGAGCCGCTCAATGTTGTCAGCCAGGTCTGTTATGGGGATGGGTGGATGGTCTCGCATGCCTGAGGATCACATAAGCATGCCCACATCAGTAGAGGGGCAGGGCAGAGTCTTAGGGGAGAGCCACAATGCATGTATGTGCACACACGTGAACACGCGTGACCATGGGTGAGTCAGCACATGGTGGTGTGATGATGAACATGGCAGCACATGCGATGACATGGGTGGGTGGAGCACGTAAGAAAATGGGGAGTAGAAAGGAGGGCCAGGTGAAGTGTGCACATGTGTCCACGTGTCTGTGTGTGTATTATGGGACAGACCAGGAAAGGAGCTGACCATTCTGCCAGCACACAGATGTGCCGAGGCAAGGAGGCAGGGACCTGAGATACCTGGTCCTGATACTCTTGGGATCACACAACGGGGTCCTGTCCTTCTGCATTACTGGAGTGTCTTCACTTTTAGAGAAGACAGAACACACTGTTTGCCTCTGGCCACCCTGGACTCTGGCCTCCTTGCAGTGACCACCTACCTGCAGTGACCACCTATCTGCAGTGACTGTCCCTCCTAAAGTGACCACCTGCCTGCAGTGACCACCCCAGCTGCTCCCTCTTCACTTTCTCAGGGTCTTCACCTAATGGATCTGGACTACAGAGGAGGCCTAAGTTGGGTAGAAGGCCTGATGTGGGCAGCTGGGCCCTCTCCACATAAACCCAAATCCTGAAGAGGTCACCTGTCCAATTCACAGAGTCCCACAAATAGGGGCCAAGAAGAAAGAATGGAGGTGTGGTTAAATGCAGAACGAACTGGCCTTGGGGCACCTGGCACTCAAGTCTGGCCTCTCACCCTAGGCCTCACATCCTCAGCAGCCTCTCATGCCCTCTGGACTCCTGGTGTCTCCTCACCCCATGTGAATGAAATCACAGGGTCAGAAAAAGACCAATATGTCCAGCCTTGCCCTGGGCATGAAGCAGATAGGCCCTGACCTCAAGGAGCTTGGTGGTAAAAGCTTATAAAAATTAAACAAGAGAATTTGAAAAGAGAAAACCCATCACTAATGGGGGTCTCTAGCAGGTCGCCTGGATGCTGAGCTTTGAAGGGACACAAAGATGCCAGGCCTCAGCCCCCTGTGACCTTCTAGCCTTTCTCACCTTGCCAAGAGCCTCCCTCACTTAGTAGGGTCAGAGGGTCACAGATTCAGAGTCAGAGGCTGTGGGGTCCACCCTCTTCACTTTACAGCTGAGGGCATCGAGGGCCACGGAAGGCCAGCCCAGCCTGTGTCCAAGGTTGGGCTGCCAGGATTATAGTGAATCCCAGAGCTGGAAAGGCCTCCCATTAACAGAGGAGGATCAGAGATGCCCAGGGTCACACAGCCAGGAACCAGATGAGACAGAATTTAGCCTTGGGCTTCTGGCCTCCAGGTCCAGTGCACGCTCCACTGCACCGCCCAGCTGCCTCCTTTGAACTCAAAAGTAAGACTATATTAAATGTCATCTTATCAGGGAGCGGTCAAGTCTTATCCAGACCTTTGGGGCTACTAATTCAGGGTCCAGTTGCAGCTAGACTCAAGTGACTTAGCACAGAAACGTTCCATGACACCAAGCAGACACCAGTCCCTCTGTGGGTCCCCTCATTTCAGGCCTGCCTACCTGCCCTATGGGCTAGCCCTCATCCATGAGACTGTGGAATCACTGAGATGGAGAGACAGGGAGAGACAGTGACATGGAAAGAAAACAGGAAGGACTGAGTGGGGAAGAGAGGAGGAGGAGCCCCAAAGAGGACTGATGGCCAAGGCTGGAAGGACAAGACAGAGAGGATGAGATACAAGAACACAGAGGCTCAGGAAGCTCAGAAACTAACTTGAGATGTTCGGGCAACTGGGGACACTGGAACCTGTGAAGAAAAGACAGACAGAACTCGGGGCGCGAACAAGGGCACATGCTAGGCCTCACCCCTTGGACTGCTTGTGGCCCCTGGGGCAAGGCCAAGACCAGTGCTGTGGGAATGGTCAGAGAATTGGGAGCAGGAAGGAACAGAGGTGCACAGGCCAGGGATGAGGGCACAGAGTAGGCCTCAGTCTGGAGCAGGAAGGAGGGATGATTGGGAGGGGGCCAGGGGGAGAGGAGTGAAGGGCCAGAAATGACACAGTCTGAGCTTAGCCCCTCTTGGGGAGCAGGTAGGGTCCTCAGAGGCATTGAGTGCAAGTCTAACCTGTCCAAGAAGCCCCAGGACAGCAGGACTGACTGCATCTTCAACCGGGACTTGGAACCCTGCAGGGGCAGGTAGCTTACTACCTCTACTTGGGATGAAGGACAGCTCTGCCATCAGGCCTCACTTGATCATGTTGCATCATGCCCCAAGTGCTTCTGAGGCCGAGCAGGGCAGACTGAGCTCAGGGCATCTTCCCAGGATGGGGCTGGCCAGGGACACCCCAGATATGGCCTGGCAGCCTTGTGGCTGAGCACAGCCCTGCCTCCCCTTTCCCCCACTGCCCTGGCAGCTTGCAAAGCTCCTACCTGGAGTCTGGTAGTTGAGCCTTCTCATTTCCACAGGGTCTGAGGAGTGGGCCAGCAATGAGTCCTTCAGCCCCACAGATTGCTCATCCTTGGCTGAAGGAGAGTTAGTCCTTTTCCTAGGAGAGCAGAGAGAAGGGGCCTCTGGGTGGGGAGGCCTAGGGATCTGGCAGTGAGAGGAAACCAGGGCAGAGCGAGGAGGAGGGCAGCCAGAGTCCTGACTGGACCTTGGAGCACTGAAGACATGACATGACAGCATGCAAATGGCATGATCAGCATGGACACAAGCACACCAAGTCTGGGGTAGACTCCCTGAGAAAACTTACATCGGTCCCCTCCTCCACTGGGGAGGAGAGAGCCCAGCCTGGCTTGCTGTCCCATGCTGGGCGTAGACAATATCCTTTCTGGTCTCAGACATCTGGATGGGATGGCAGAGATCAAGGAGACAAGGAGAGCCAGGAAAGGGCCCCACCTGCCTGCCCAGGGAGGCTGGGGGCACCCTTTGGGGGTGGGGGTGCTGAACTGCCTATGTCTCCCTTCTGTTGTCCCTTGCCCCAGCTCCAAAAGCTGGCCCTGTCCTTGTCTCCTACCTCAACTTCTGGGCCTCAAGGATGGCTCCTGGTCATGTTCTCACCATCCCAGCTGCCTTGGGCTATGCTCCATCACCCTCCATCAAGCCCTCGAGCCAGCACTATCTCCCTTCCCTGCCCCTGTGACCTTGGCACAGTCAGCTCTCTGGCCCCTCTTCCTGGTCATTCTCTAATTCCTCAGTCAGACACATCAGCGCCTTGTATATCCTCATTCATCTGTGACTGCTTCTTTTTCATCCTCTTTCTAAAATGCCCACATGGGCAGCTGCCAAGGGTATGTCTGTGTCCCTGCCCTCACCTGCTTTTCTCAGGGCCATGCCCAGGCTCAAAACCCAAGAAGCATCTTGGCTGCCCCATTCTCTCACCCCACCATATCCAAGCTGTTGCCAAGGTCTGGCCATTTCACCTGTGCTGCATCTCTCCCATATACCCCCTTCTCTCCTCTGTCATGGTTCCCACCTTGATGCGGGTCCTTATCACCTCACACTTGTATCACTGCAGTAGCTGCTGGTGGGTTTGTGTGACTCACATCTCTCCTCACTTCAGTCCAGCCTCTTTCAACCACCAAAGTGATTTTCCTGACTGCAGGTCTGATTTCGTCACTCCCCTACTCAATGAACTTTAGTGAGGCCCTACTACCTGCAAAGTGAAGTTCAAACAACTCTGGCTGGCCCGGGAGGCTCCTTATGACTTGATGCCAGCTGCTTGCCAGCCTCATCTCACACTACTGGTCTCCACCAGCCCCCTGAATGTGTAGCAGGTTCTGGCCACCATACTGCTCTGGCCACTCTCCACCATGACCTGAACCGCCTGCCTCATTTACTCTCTCTTATCCCTTAATGTTCAGCCCAGGGGCGGCCTCTTCTAGAAAGCCTCCCTGATAAAATTTGGCATTGATGGAAAAGTTAAGGTTTTAATGGTAAATTTGATTTTATGACTGTTATTTAATCAGGAACTAGAACATGTATAGAAAAGCACATAAATCACTTAAGACTTGCCTCAAAAGATGTTCCTTAGCCAAAGTGAAATTATAGTCATATCTGAAACCTGGTTATTGAAACTTGCCATTTTTAGATGCATGGGACTATTAAGTGACTGTTCTTCTGAGTCTAACTGCAGGTGTGGATAGCAAGAAAGGCATCTGAGCCTCCAATCCATAATGCCAGTAAGCCTGTGAGATGCTGGTATGAACCACAAAAGGTGATCTCAGGGAAGGGTGGGAGAGCAGCTGTTCAGCCTGGGCTGAGGTAGGATTCTCCTGATTCAATTTCCCCACTGACACCTGGCAGACTTTAAGCTGACTGTATGCAAGTGGACAATCTAATCCTGCCTGGAACTGACATGAAGTTGGAGTGATATTGTATCCCTGAAATGTCCTTACCCTTGGTGGCAATTTCCTATAGTCAAAAGGTTTGTAAGCTTAATACCCGATTTATTAAATTATAGATTATTGGTAGGGAAACATTTGAATTAAGTTATTAGGCATAGGACTTTAGACCAACAGCATTAAGTTAGGGTCCTTTAATTCTTAGTAATACTGTGGAGACAAATAGGTCAAGAGCTTGTGAAGCTAGCAACATAAATATTATCTGTCTCAGTTGGTTAATGTCTAAAAAAAAAATTCTTTTATGGTCCATATTGTAAATGCTTTAAAAAGAAGTATCACCTGACCAAAAGTTGGAATTGCTTTATCTGTTATAAACTGTGTTAAAAATGAAAAACAAAATTAAAAAAAAAATAGAAAGCCTCCCTGATCCCTTTCTCCAGAACTGTGACTTGACAAGTGTGCTGGGGCTCGTGGGCCTCCAGACAAGCTGTGGTCTCATGAGGGTAGCTCTGGACCCTCTCCCCACCTCCTGTGCTACATAACAGATGCTCCATCAAGGTTTGTTGAATGGACATATATCTCAAGGTTCACATATTGTGTGTCTGCCCATCTCAATTTCACAAATGAAGAAACACAAGTTCATCAAGCTTGGTAAAAAGCAAGTGAGAGACTGGTCTCCAGGTGCCTGACTCTTAGGCTGGGGTCCTGATCCCTTTGGAGAAGATGCTGCCTGTTTGGGGGTGGGGTGGGGTGAGGATGAGAAGGTCTTTGCTTATAGATGCTAGGAAGCCCTGGCTAGAAATGGGTCAGGGATTTGAGAAATTAGCATTTGCTGGTCTAGATCCTAAGTCCTTGGTCACAAAGCATGTCTCTACTGGGCCCCAAGGATCATGGTGTGAACCAGCAAGCAATGAGGAGGGTGAACTTTGCTGGGCCGTGGGGGAATGCTAGGGAGATGTGAATCACGAAGGAGAAAGTCTGCCCCGCTGGCCTCTGGGAAACCCAGCCAGGACTACATCTGTCCATGCCTGTGAGGGCCCAGGACGAAAAGGCTGAGGGGCATGAAGTAGCGTGGGAAGCTGGGAGCACAGAGCGGGGATCTGCGTTCTGGAGGCTCAAGGCAGGGGGAGGGGGGCAAGAAGACAAAACGGGTTCCTACCTTTCTTGTTTACTAGATCCAGAGACAAGCAAGGACAGAAGAGAGGAGCGGTCAGTGTTATCCCAGAGCCCCAGAGGACACACATGACACCCAGCAGGGAGCACAAGGAGACCCTTGCTGGGTGTGTGCCCTAGGCAAGCCCCAAACAGTGCACTGCAGGGCCCTGGAAGCCAGCAATGAGGCACAAGTTCCCACATACACAGATGTGCACACACATGAAGACACACGTGGACAGACAGATGTGGATGCCCTGAGGGCAAGGACCATGAAACATCTGTCTGTCTTCCCTGGGTCCAGCACATAGCTCTGCACACATTTGGAGCTTAAAGGGCAAAGAACGTGGGAGCCCAGAGCCATCTGGGCTGCCCCCCATCATAGGGTTGGCCTAGAGGTAGAAGGGTCAAGGTCACTCAGCGAGGAAGCCAGGCCTGCTGTACATAGGAGCAACTGCGCAGATGCACACACATGTTCACCCCTGCCCCACTTCCCACATTGTCTACTCTGCCAGGTTCCACTTGGTCCTGGGCCTGCCCGCTCCACTGCTCACCTCTTGAAGAGGAGGATGGCAATGACGATAAGGATGATGAGGATGACGGCCAGCACGGGGCCCATGACCCACAGCATTTCGGGCTCATCCTGCTGCTTCGCCGATGAAACCTCCACAAGAATCTCATCAGAGTAGGGGCTGGCCGCGTACTGCCGCTGGGGACATACACAGGGGCACAACTGTGAGGGCCAGGCTGCACTTGTGTGTGAGCACCAGGGGATGCCCATGGGGGCAAGAACATGGGGTGAGGGGGATGCAGCTTGACCCCCGAGGGCGAATGGTCTGGGCTGAAGGGGGTGATATAGGTAGGGCAGGAGGCAGGCCCAGCTGAAGAGGGTGGAAGGAGCTCAAGGGCAGCCACAGGGAGCCGCTGAAGGCTTGTGAGCTGTGGAAGAGCCGGACCAGAGGGATGTAAGCAACAGTACTTTGGTGGCTGACATAGTGGGGAGGGGGCCGTCAGGACAGCACAGGGCGGGTACAGAGGCAGAATCGCTGAGACATGGACACCAGAGGAGAGAAGAGGGAAGAAGCAAGGGTATGCCAAAGGAGGCAGGTGGATTTGAGGGGTGATGGACCAGGTGGGCAGGAGGGCACAGAGGGGTTTCCTGGGACCAAAGGGGACCACAAGGAGATGGCAGCAGGAAGGGCCAATCCCAGTCCACCAGGTTTGGGGCTGGCACTCACATTGCCCTGCTGGTCCCTCCTACCTCCTGCCAATCCCTGCCCTGCCTCCTCTGATGCGCCCCCCACACAGGACTAAGCTCTTTGGTGGCCACCAACTGCCTCTGGGCAAGAACGTGGGCCAAAGTTGGCCTCAGACCCTCAAACCTGGCTCCTATAAGCCTTCCTGGGGCTTTGGTGCTGCCCCAACCATCACAAGTACTGGGCTCCAGCCAGGTGGTTTCCTTTGTTTCCAGAAAGCCCCCCACTCTGCACAGGTGCTCCCCAGACTGGCTCTGGACAAGGCATGCTGATGCCTGGGGGCAGGGGCTATATCTTACACCTCTGAATGGGGGTCTCACTGGACAGTGACCTCCAGAATGAGGGGCAACCCCCTCAAAGTTCACAGGACTCAAGGATGTGTGGAGGGATCATACAAACTAAAGTGACACTGCCCCTGTCCTTGCTCCTGCTTTGATGGCATGGGGAGGGTAGTGCTGGGCCCCAACGCTTATGAGGAGGGCAGCCAGGGACTGGTGAAGAATTGAGAATGCTGACCCTCTTGGGAGGGAAGACATGAGAGCCGTCCTCCCATATCTGAGGAGCTGGATTGACAGACTTGAATTCTGCCTTGCCCCAGAGGACAGAACAGGAACAAGGGGGTAAAAAGTACAGAGACAGACTGAGGCCTCAAGTCAGGACACAATTCCTGCTAGCTAGAGCTGTGTCCTATGGCCTGGGCCTTGCCATCTCTGCGGAGGTGTAAGCTGAGGCAGGGGGGGCCACAGGCTGGGCAGGAGGCAGCCTGAGATTCTGCCCATTGAGAAGCATCAGGAAATGCTACTGGGCCTGCTCAGGAGGCAGGAAGAACCCTGGCCAGGATGCCTGGGGGGGTGCCCCACTGAGCCTCTATAACCCACATTCTATCACACATCACTGAGATGCTATCAACTTTCCAATTAAAAATGGTTACAATATACTCATTAAAGAACACCACCCATCCTCTGAGGGCACCGGAGGAAGGCAAGAGCATTCTCCATAGTGTGTGAGGGAGCTCCATGCCTCCGTGGCCTTCCTCCAGGGGCCCCTCAGCCCCAGCCCCCTTGCTCTATCATGCTCATGGGTGCTTGCTCTCACCGTGTCCCCTGCTTCCAGGGCGGCCAACACAAAGCAGTGGTAGCTGAGGTCTGGGGACAGGGGTCGGTTGTAGAAGCCATTGTAATTCTTCTTGTCTCCAAGGGTGAAGGTCTCAGGCAGCTCATCCACCTGAGCTGCCACATAGGGCTTCAGCCGTTCTATCTGCCTCCGCCGCCGCGTTGCTGCACCTCCCTGGCCGATGGCCTCCAGCAGCTGGAGACAGGGAAAAGGGTGTGAGAGGATGACAGGTCCCAAGGCACTCTCTCAGATACCTTTCCTGAGCTGCCTCCTTGGAACCCAGGAAAGTTACACTGAAGCCACTGAACCTGAGACCTTCCAAGGCTACCAGACCAGGAGAGGAACCCTTCAGGGTGGGGTCAGGAGGCCAAGAGCAGACTACTTCCCACACCTGGTCCAAGGTCCCTCCCCGCAGGATGCAGAGCCCTCGGTCTTACCTGATCCAGCTCAAGTTCATCTGGTGTCTGCCAACGTGGGCTGAGGGGTCCGCTAGCCAGACGGTCGATGGGTACCACTACAATGTAGAACCACCTGGGATGGATAGGAAGCCAAAGGTCACCCACGTGATGACTGCTCAGACATAGCTTTTCAGGGAGGACCAGGGATGCAGGATAACGCATGCCCAGGGGCATCACTGCCTGGTCAGCTAGAGGCACTTACCTGATGGCTGACTTGGTCTCTACCCTGGGGAGTGTGAGTGTGAAACGGCCATCCTCCATGTACTTGGCCATGGGCAGGGGCTTCTGCAGCAGGAGGTCAGGGGCTGTGCGGATGGACACCAAGTGCTGCAGGCCACCAGCACTGCTCCCACGACTCATCAGCACGAATGAGTACTCAGTGTTGGGCTGTAAGTCCCGGATCAGCTTCTTCATGGACTGACCGTCCACTTCCACGCTCTGTCCATTATAAAGGATCTGCAGGGCAGGAGGCCAACATTTCACAGCAGAACGGGAACTCCATCAGCTCCTAAGTCAGGTCTGGCCAGAATGGGGCCTGCTCACCCAGAATGCCTCTCCGGTTCTGCTCACATTAAACCCCAGACCTATGACACCAAAGACCTGGCCTCATCTACCCCAAAGGCCCAGTCCATCCACGTCAAAGACCTGTCCTTATCTACACCAAAAGCCTTGTCCATCCACACCAAAAACCTAGTCCATTCACATCAAAACATCTGGTATTATCCACACTGGGGACCTGGTTTCACCCACACCAAAGATCTGGTCTTATCCACTCTAAAGGCCCTGGTCCTGCCATCATTGCAGATCCTAGGCCAGTGCGCATGGCAGATTCTGCCTTAGGAAGGCTTTCCCAAGTCCACTGCCAGAATCTATGCAGTGACCTGGCATCACTGAGGGAAAAAGGGATGCCACCTTTACATCAATGGTGAGGCTATGCCAAGCTATGGATGGTCATCAGGGGGTACAGAAATCAAAGGCTCATTCTTTGAGTTTCTGCCTGACTGGCCCCACCTGAGCCCAACCTAGGGAGTTTAGCAGATGTGATCTCAGCCCAGCAAGTGCGCTTGTCCTCTGCTGCTGGCCTGGGACCTAAGGATGTGTCACTGAGGCCTAGCCCTCCCCCTTCTCCCCTACTCCCTGCCATCTCTCCAGGTTATTAGCCTTCAGGTTGTGCTGCCAAGTTAGACCCTGTGCTTGATCCTCAAGGATCCCAGATCAGCCATTGCCCCAATTCCCTTCTGTGTTCTGCACTCACACCCCATCCTCTAAGTCAAGCCAAGGACAGGGAAGGATGAGGTCTAGGGAGAAGCTGTGGTCTTGGTAATGCTTCTTCTGGTTCACAGATTCCAGAGCTGGGAAGGGACTCCTGGGTTACCAGCCCAGGCTAGGGAGGGAGAAGTCTGCCCTTGTATATCCCACGTGCCAGATATTAGAGAGAGAGGCTCGGTGAAGGAAAGGGAAAAGCAGTGAGACATCTGGCAATGTGAGGGAGACGAAGCTGGACAAAGGGCCTGGAGTCAAAACCGTGGCCTTCAAGGCCTGCACCCAAATGCCCAAACTTTAGATAACAAACTAAAGAGACAACCTAGTTCTCATGGTTCTCACTGAACCTGGGAGGGAACCCAGAGCTCTGGAAGGTGTGGGCCTTATCAAAGGAAACAAGACGGCAGGAAAGACAGTCACAGGAGGAATCCAGGAACAAGGGGGAGCAAAGGATGATGGTGTGAGTGAGGGTCAGATGCGGGGAGGGGAGGCTTCATTATTGAAGCAGACTACAGACCACCTAGGAAGAAGGCAGAAAGAGATGAGGACAGGGGACAGCTCAGTGCAGAGATGGGGGACTTTGACTACCCAGAAATCTGCCAGGGGATCTCCCCCAAAAGCAGAGCAGCTAAGAGCAGCAGTGGTAACGCAAACTTGAAGAGGTGGGGGGCCACCCAGGAGAAACACTCCACTGCACCAAGCTCTCACTAACATGGCCGGGGTAGGGGAGACTTTTGTGGGGGGGGGCGGTCTGTGAAAGAGAAGAGAAGCACTTTTGGGCCTCAGCTGGCCTACACCCCAGCTGTGCAGGGTCAGCCTATGAAGGATTTCTGAGGCCTCCAGCAAGAAGTGAAAAGGGGGTATGTCTGACTAACCATACCGCCATGGGTGGGGGAAATGGCTCCAGCCTGAGTGCAGAAGAGGGAGGCAGCACAGGTGGGGAGCAGCCTTGTTGGCCGTGGTCCCAGAATGGGAAGATGTGATGAGCCAGGAGAGCTGGCCTAGAGCGGAATGGCCTTCCGAGGGAGGGAATGTGTGCGAGAAGAGGTCAGGTGCTGCAGGGGCTTCCTGGCCAGGTGCCTCGGAACTGCTGTGACTGCTGCTTCTTTGTCCCACACCAGCTTGGTCATTAAAATCATGCCAATTCCACCTCCATGTCTCTCCAATATGCCCCTTGCTCTCCTCTGACCCAGTCCTAGCCTCGTGCAGGCCCTCATGGCCTCATGCTTCTGCCCTCTCTGGGCCAGCCTCCACTCTCCACTGAAGTGAATGTCCTCACATGAAGATGTGCCAAGCCAGCCCCAGCCTCCAGCCTTACGGGAGCTGATTCCCACACCCCTTTGCCACCCTCTTCCACACGTGTTTCCACCCATGGTACATGTGATAGTCCTGCCCAGCTGGGCCCCATCCCACCCTCTCCCACTTCCATGAGCACTGCAGGCCATCCCCTCTGTCTGGGACAGGTTCTGGGCTCATCCAGTACCTCCTCCTCCTGGACGCCCTCAGCCTCCATCCCTGGAATACCTTGAATGGCACTGAAGACTTGTAGGAGTCAGGGACTTCCCAGCTAAGCAGCACCGATGTCTTCATCACGGCATTGACCCGGAAGTTCTTGGCAAACACTGGAATTTAAATCAACAAAGGTCATAGGAGGGTTTTCTGCCCATGGGGTATGCGGTCCTCTATTGCTAGGTGTGGTGAGGGGAATTTTCAAGAGTGGGCCCTGAGGGGTCCATGGCAGCAGGATGGCATGCCCTGTGTCAACAGGGAGCTGGCAGTGGCCTCCCCAGGCCACCAAGCTGATTCTGCCAGCAGCCACCAGGCAAATACAACTGAAGGCCACCATCAAGAGAGGTCACTGGGTCACCACCACCGGAGGTCAGGAGGCCATTCCAGGAGGGCATTAAGACCCACGACCAGAAGTCACTGGGAAATTCCCTGAAGAAATCATTCATTCATTCACCAAACACTTATTAAGTCTCTCCAGTGTGCTCCCGAGGAGAAAGGGTCCCTGCTTAAGCAAAGGGCTCTGGGAAGGCCAAGGCATCAGGGAGGCCTTCCTGGAGAAGCAAGACCAGAAAGGGGATTCAGAAGGTAAAGCAGAAGCAAGGCCAATCCAGGCCCAGGAGAGGACCTGAGCACCGTCCCAGAGGAAGGAGAGTCAAGGGCACATTGTGAGGATGGACAGAAGAAGAGCCTGGCAGGCACAGAAGGTAACCGGAGACAAGGTCAGAAAGGTGGGTGACGACCTCGCCAGAATCCACGGACTGCCACTGAGGCCTCCCACCTGCTGCCCGCCCTCCCTGGGGCAGCTGGTCCCGCTGGCATGGGCGTGGCTCACACACCTTGCTCCACTGGCATGGTCCGTGACTGGATGCTGGGGCTGAGCGGCCCCGGGCCACGGCTGGTGTGGGCGCGGACCTTGATATCATAGGTGGTGTCAGGCAGGAGGCCAGCCAGGGTGAGGTGGGTGCTGCTGGTGACCCTCTGTTGCTCCTGCTGGCTATTGATGTCCCGATACACTATGGTGTAGTTGGTGATGTGCCCGTTCCGCTCAGCCAGCACAGGTGGGTCCCACCGCAGCTCTGTGGTTGACGTGGTCAGCCCCACCACCTGCAGGTTCTGTGGAAAACCACTGGGTGCATCTTCAGGGGTGGTGATTTCCTTCTCAGATGCCTCGCCGGGCCCTGCCCGGTTCTTGGCCGACAGGCGGAAGATGTATGTGGCACCCTTGTGCAGGCCAGTCACATTGAAGTGGTGGTCCTCCTGGCCAAAAGCCACTGTGGTAGGCTTCTTCTCATCTGCCCGCAGGTACTGCAGTCGATAGCCCAGCAGCTCGCCCGGCACATCCTTGGGCGGGTACCACTGGAGGAGGGCGGTGTTCATAGCTGTGGTGCTAATCATCATGGTAGGCCGGCCTGGGACTGAACAAGAGGGCCCCCCATGGCTACATGAGCTGCCTCACTTGTGGTCCTCTCTGGCCTGGGGAAGGCCCCGAAGGCGGACTGGCCAATGCCCCCCCCAGGTGGCAGCTCTCCCAGAGGGTCCGCCGCCCCTCCTCCCCGACTTCCGCTGAACTTCTGCCCCTAGGCCTGGCTCACCTGCCCCTGTGGTAGTGACAATCTTGGGCTTGCTGCGGGCTCCATCTCCTTTGGTCGTGTAGGCAGCAACAGTAATGGAGTAGGTGGTTTCTGGAGTCAGGCCTCCAATAGTGGTTTCCTGGAGGAGCGGGAGAGAAGAGTCTGGTGTAGTCCTGGGAAGGTTATATGGCCCAGGAGACCTGGGGCTGTGGGACAGCATGCTCTGAGATCTCTGCCTTGGCCCTAGATGGCAAACAGCTCAGCTCTCCATTCAGCCCGTGCACAGAGTCGGGGCTCTCTAGTAATCCAGAGCCTCTCATGAAGGCCTGTCTATAGGTGGGCCCCTGGGACTGGCTCATCTCGGCCCTTCATTCTGCAGGTGAAGAAGCAGACCCAGAGACAGGGATATGGCTGGCCCAGGGCTCCACAGGTAGCTAGGAGCAGGTTCATACCAGGTTCAAGCCCAGCAGGGCAGCTGTGTGGCCCTGGACAAATCCCTTCTCCCTCAGTGGGCCTGTTTCCTCTTCTGCTGAGTTAAGGGGGGGGGGGTGGGGCAGGGCTGGAAGAGATGGCCCGTGGTCCTGGGGACAAATCCACTCCCATAGTGGCCTACCACCACCACAGAAACCCAAGGACCCAAGATCCAGGGGACAGCAGAAGGGGAGGAAATGACAGGTGCCCAGATGGACACTGTTTCCCTCAGAGCCCACCAGAGACAGAGAAAATCCAGAGATCCCCACCCAGTTCCACTGAGGAAGCCAGAGTACTGGCATTTACATAAGCATCCCTACAGCCTTGGGCTCCCCATGATGGTCCCTGCCTTTGCAGTCCCATGCAGGGCACCTTGCCTCAGACTCATGCCAGACCACACCACAGCACACCACACCACACACCACACCACACCACCAAACCCAGAGGGACCCATAGACTTGGGGCTGTCACCAAACCTTTCCCAGTCAGGGGGGCTTATGGCACCTGCATCCTGGGTCCTTTAGCCCCAAGCTCCAGGAGAATGAAGCCTGGGATTTGGGGATTGAGGAGTCTCCACTCAGCTCAATGGGGCTTAGGGACCTTGGAGGCAGTGATCACTGGCCGCCCAGCAATGAACAGAGGGTCTTCTGACAGCCCTGGGTCTTCTTGGTGTGCCCACCATACCAGACTTTCCCCAGTGAGGAGTGGCTACCCATGCCTCTACTTACATAATCCTCTGACTCCTCCGGCCGCCACTGACCACGGGAGGGAGAGAGAGAGATGGAGACAGACACTTGTGAGGGAGAGCTAGGTCTGACCAGGGGGTGGGGGCTCAGGACTATGGAACTCAGCTATGGGCAGGTCGAGCAGAATCAGAGTAAGGACCAGGGTGTGAGGCAGGCCCAGCTGACCAGGCCCACAGATGCCAGGCTCAAACCTGCATGCCCTGCATATAGCATACAACAGACAAGCAAGTAGTCACGGTGGGCCAGACAGAAGAGATACTGCCTGAGGGAGCCTGACACCCCCCCCACCATAAGTCAAAGGGAGATGGAAGTGGGCTCCTGGAGACCCATGGCTGAAGGATTCTGACAGCCAGAAAGTGGGTGGTATTTCTGGCGAAGGGAATAATGTGACCATGGTAAGGGAACCATGTGGTCCCAGCAGAGGGTACATGGAGGGAAGCAACAAACACCATGGGGGCATATTGAGACCAGTGTGGGGAGGCTGCGAATGCCAGCTAATTGCTGGTGATACATCCATCCTGGAAAGCATCTGGGGGCCATGCCCTGCTCTGACCCAATACTCCTGCTCCTTGGTCTGCAACCCAAGATAGCAAGAAGGCCCACATGTGCAGAGGATTTACAGCAGCCCTTTCTGTGGGTGACAGGCAGAGAGCTAGAGGCCAAGGGGCTCCGCACACCGTGGAGCCGCCAGACAAGGAGGGGCAACTGAAAGGAACGGGCTGAGAGGCAAGGGAGGGGAAGGGCGGAGGCTTGGGGCCCTCCTCTGGCCAGCCTACACAGGGACAGCTCCCTCGGGCCCATCCGTGGGTCTGTCCTGGGTTTTAGGAAGGGGTCCAAGAAGCTGGAGTCGGGTATGGGAGGTAGGGAAAGTCTTGTCAAGTGAGGGCCTGGACTTGTTCTTTCTGGCCTCCTTCCCTCTGATGACCAACAGCTTCATAGCCATGAGAGCTGTTCAAAGTGTAACAGGCTGCTGGAAAGGTAGTGAGCTCCCTGTCTCTAGAGGTCAGCAAGCAGAGACTGAATGAGTGAGAGAGTGTGTGTATGTGTCTCTCTCTAGCTGCGGCAAGGAGTCCTACTGACAGATGATGTGGGAGGGATGATGGCTGACATCCTTCAGTTCTTGGGATCACATGGTGCCTGGTGGGGCACAGGGTACAGCTCTGACATGAGGGGGTACATGGATGGCCTGAATTGTGGGGCTGGCCTCTGAGGCTTCCATCTGGCTGCATAGCAGCACCATATGCTTCCCTTGGAATGGCCTCTGGCCTCTGCCTAGCCTGGCAGATGGGGCTGCCCATGCTGGGCTAGGGATGGGTGAGACAGAAGCCCAGGATGAGTGTCCTTGAGATGCTCCTGTTCTAACAGCAGGCCCTGCCCCAGGAAATCACTCAGCCCACAGAGGCCCAGTTGGACGCTGAGGCTCAGCTTCAGATACACATCAATGGGCTGCTTGGACCATGGGTTGTGTCAGTAAGGGACTGGCAAGGCCCATGGCCAGTGGTGGCTGTCTTGGGATGCCTAGAGTGAGAGGCCACCACCAGATGAAGCGATGGGCGGGAGGGAGAGACAGGTGCCAAAAGGCATTCCAGGAATGGCCCTGGAACATGAGTGGGTGGTTTGCTCAGCCAGGCCTGGCCTGGGAACAGGGACACGTAGTCCCCTTAGGGCCCATCACCCACCAGGAGAAGCAAGAACAGTGAGGATGTTTAGTGTGCAGGCTGAGGGACCATCCAGGGAAATTTGGTCCAAGGTTTGGAAGGGAGAGTAGATGAATGGCTAGGGAGAAAATGAGGGTTATGGAACCCAGAGAACAGGGACGGGGCACAAAAGATGGATGTCAGCACCCAGCTCAACAGGCAGGGGCCTACAGGTGTGGAATCAGGTGTTGTCCGCCAGACCTGCTTAGGGCCAGTCTGTTGTTGTAAGAGAGGATGAGGGTAGGTGTGAGGGGAATGAGGTGGGCCTGGGAAAGGATGACAGTAAAAAAGGCATCGAGGACCTTCTGACGACATAGAAAGAGACTGGCCCGGTTCTGCTCCATCCCAGAGCAGAGCTCAAGGCGAAGGGCCCCACAGGTTGGGTCTTGGGACTCGCTTCCCCACAGCCAGAGCTACCTCAGGGGGGCCTCAGCTGTCCTGGGTGGAGCAGGGGCAAGGCATGAGTTCCCTGGCAGTGGAGGGCTCCCAGCAGGAGCAGCTGCCTCAAAGGTCTGTCAGGGACTGTTTCTGGGCACCCTGGATCTCGCCTGGAGCAGTGTGTCTTTGGGGTCTGTGCTCCTGTTTGTACTGGCCTGGAGTGCTCGGCGAGCCCTCAGTCTGGTTCACTGTGAGATGGGGAGTCTCTCATCTGCCCCCACAAGCCTGGCTCCCTCTGTATCTGGGCCCTGAGATCAAAGGGTTGCTGCCCTCAGCACCCCCTCTCCCCATTGCTGTCTAGGAGCTGAGTCATAGCAAGTCCCAGCTCTCCAGCTCCATTCTGAGCGTGGAGGCCTGAGGCATAATGGCAAGATCTGGGGTATGAGTTCTGGAGCTGGAAATCCCACAGAGAAAAGGCCACTTTCCCTCCTGTTCCATCCACTCTTGGGTCTGGCCAAGTGCCAGGGTAGGGCCTGTTCCAGCTCCTGGCTCCAGAGGCTGGAGGGGTCACTGGCCACTCTCCTTCTCTGCTCTGGCCCCAAGCAGACTGCTCAACCTCTGCCATGGTCCTCCTCAGGCCTAAGTGTCTCCCTGTCCCCATCCCACTTTGTCCTCCATCCTCCTGGTCCTGATGGTCCCCTCTCCCCTGTCCCCAGCCTGCCTACACTCTGCCAGCTTGCTACCTGGGCTTCAGCGAGCATCACGTCTTTGATGACTGGCTGCCCACGGGGTTCATTGTTCTCAAGTCGTACATAGGTGACCTGGTAGCCGCGGATCTGGCCGTGCTGTTTGCTGGACACAGGCAGCTTCCAAGACACATGCACAGCAGTTGAGTTCACTGACTCCACCTCCACCTTCCTTGGGGGTGCGCTGGGCACTGTGGACAGACGGGAACAAGGCCTATCAGGGCTGGAGCGCGCTCACACGACATGCCCCTTGCGTCAGCTTGGGCCCTGGAGGAGTCACGTGCCCACCCTCTGAGATTCTCTCCTTTAAGGCTTTGAGACCCCCATTCCGTACTCAGCTCCAGGGAGGACTGAGGCCTGGACCCAGGGTGGCTGCAGAGCCTGCTTGCAGTCTGACCTCTACCACTCCCATTCCCTGAGGGCCTAGGCCCGGACAGCTCTTCTCCTCAACAGCTTGATCAGCCCTAAGTCTGAGCCCAGGACCCCATTGCCCAGCCCACATTCTCTGGCACCAGGCAAACCTTCATGTCTGATCTCAAGGCCACTGGGCTCTCCCTAGACAGAGCAGGAGCCTTAGTGCTTCACGCAGCTCCTGGCACACAGTAGGTGTTTAACAAGTACTTGTTGATGGACTGTCCCCCACATGTTGGCTGCCACAGGACAGGGGATGAGCGTGGCCAACAGCAAGGGCTAGCACAATGGAGATAGAAGAAGCAATTCTTTCCCTAAATGTCCTGGGTCCCTGGGCTCTGCAGACATTTCTGGGCCAGAGGCTGGTGCCAAAAAGAGCTGCTGGGAATAGCCTCCTTTGGGGTCATCCCTGGAGAGGACTGAGCCCTGGCCCCTCTAGCCAAGCTTTCTCCCTTCTACCTCCTCAGCCTCCCACAGCCACTCCCTTTCTCCTCTTGACCAGTCCAGGCCCTCGTCCACCACTTGGGATTGCCCACAAAGAGCCTTCCCCACTGCTCCCAGGTCTGCCTCAGAAGCCAGCTAGAACAGGCCTGGGCACCCCTGAGATACTTGAAGTCAGCTCTTGTGCCCTCCTCCTCCACCCAGGGTCTTTTCTCTAGGCCCTTTCCTGTGCCAGCTTCCCTGCTGTGGATGCTCTCCCGCTCTCCAAGATGTCTTCACTGACCAGTGGGGCTTGGAGGGAGCCAGTCCCCATCAGATCCTGACCTCCTAGAGCAGCTCACTGGCATTTGCTGTCTGGCCTGACTAATGTCTGCTTGGGTCCATCTGGGCTCAGCACTGCTGTCTCTCACCTCCTTGTTTCTCGAGGCTACCCCCCATTAATGGAGCCCACTATCTCATGAACCTTCTGGGCATCCCACCACACTGGTGACTGACACTCAGTTTGGAGTCCACTGAAACCCCCAGATCCTCTTAAGATACAATGTTATCTAGCCAAGGCAATGTAGTAGTGCTTGGGAGGGTAGAGCATTGGACCTAGGGTCAAGAAGACCTGAATTCAAATCTTGCCTCAGACACTTACTAGTTTTGTGACCCTGGGCAAGTGATTTCACCCGTCTGCCTCAGTTTCCTCATCTGTAAAATGGGAATAACAACAGCTACCTCCTCCCAGGTTGTTGTGGGATCAAGTGAGATGATATCTAAAAAGCACTTAGCACAGCGCTTAGCACATAGTAGGCACCTTTACTCCCCTATCCTGGGTTTAGAAAGTTGTTTTTCTGTACCCAAGTGCAAGACTTTCATTCACATATTTTTTGAGCCAAAGCTTCCATCTGCCAAGGCCCTTCTGGCTCTGGGTTCTGTCACTAGCCTGCTGCCCCCTCTTTATCTGAGTCTCTGATAAAAGTGTTTGTCGATGACCAAGAGCCTCTGGGAATCCTCTCTTCCCCAAGACAACGAGGCACAATCGGAATTCCCCAGTCCACTAGACAAGAGAATGCGGGACTCCTCCTCCCAGGCAGGAAGCATCTCTCTTACCCGGGATTGGAGAGAATGCTGGAAGGGATCTTGACGGCCACCTGATCCAACCTCTCATTTTACAGAGAAGGAAACTGAGGATGGGGGGCGGAGCTAGGACCACGGCGTTAAGAGTGGAAGGAACATCAGGTCAGGAAGTCCAACAACCCCATTTTACACCTGAGGAAACTGAGGCTCAGGGAAATTAAGTGATTGACCCAAGGTCACTTAGCAAGTATTAGTTAGGATGTAAAGCTAGGTCCATAGTCAGGACCTAGGCTTCCTGCCTTCAGACCACCTGGAGGGGGCAGGGCACCCACCCACAAGTGCACTCACAGGTTCCAGGGCGAGACCCCAGTTTTCACAAAGGCACAGGAAAGGTGGTGTGGGCAATCAGGGAGATGGAGGGGTTAGGAAGGAGAAGCAGGTCCAGTTGTGGACTCACTAGACTGGAGAGGCTGCATTGAGGCAGGCAGGAGTGGGGGGAGCAGAGAGAAGAGGGATGCGATCTTACATGTCTTGCAGGCAGCTGGAAAGGCAGCTTTGAGAGGCCAGGAAGGGAACTGAGCAGGAAAAATCTGAGAGGGAGGAGGAGAGTAGGAAGGATAGAGGATGGGGCAGGACCCAAGAGGGGGTCAGGGGGCAGAAGGGAAGTGGGTGATTGCCCCCAGGGGGGAAGGCAGGGAAGGGCCATGGGCATCAGAAGGAAGGGGCTCTGGAAGAATGGGGCAGGGAGAAGAGAGAAGGAAAGAGGGAGGAAAGGAGGGGGGAGAGAGAAAGAGACAGGGAAGGGGTGAGAGGGAGAAACAAAGAGGGGAGAGGGGAGCAAGAGACAAAGAAAGGGGGAGGGAAGGAAAGGAAGAGAGACAGGGAGGGGAGGGAGAGGGAGAAAAATCAGCTGCACCCCTGATCCCCAAACCTCTGCCCCGCCCCCACTCAAAGGCAACACCTACCGTCCTCATCGGTGCGCACCAGCACCGGGGGGCTCTCCGGGCCTGGCCCTACATCCGTGTGGGCCCGTACCCACACCCTGTATTCTGTCCACTTCTCCAGGTCCTGGATCTCCTGGCTGGAGCTGTCTGGTCCAATGCCATCCACCACATGTCGGGCAGTGTCCTCGCCATCCACTGCCTGGTAGGCGATGGAGTATTGGGTGATGACGCCATTGCGGCTAGCAGCCGGAGGCGGGACCCAACTTACCCAGACCGTGGTGGAGCTGGTACTGACGCACCGGACGTCCTGGGGAGGGGCAGAGGGGGCTGGCGGGACAGAAATGGAGGAAGCAGCGAGATGGAGGGGGGTGAAGCATGAAGCGGGCAGCAGGCAAGGCTGGGTATGCTACAGGGAGTCTCAGGCCCAGCCAGGTGACTGCTTCTACAGAGCAGCAAGAAGCCCAGGATGCCTCTTCCCCATGGGTACTTGGGTGCTGGCACTGCATTCTGACTCAGCTGGTCCCTCCACACTTAGACACACACAGACACAGCAGGTCAGAGGCCCTGGGTCTGAAGCCCAGCTCTGACACACAGACTGGCTCTGTGACCCTGGACAAATCACTCCCCTTGTCTGGGTCTCACTGTCCTCCCCTGCAATGTCAGGAATGACTCACACACACATACTCACACGTATACACTCACACATATGTCCTCTCAGGGGATATCTTTCTGAACCCCCTTTTCCTGGCTACTCTGGACACCACTATGTGAGGATCACCACCCCATGTCAAGTGGGTGACTTCTGACCCTCAGAAGGTGTATGAATACACCTGGAACAGCCTGGCTGGGAGCCTCCCCGACGGAAGAGATGGAGACATGGATGAAATGGGGGGTGAAGGGGAAAAGGACAAGGGGGTGGATCCCACATGCACACTTACCTGAGCAAGGGTTAGTTGGGGTTAGGGCAGATAAACACAGTGACTTGTGGGGGGCAGAGATGAGGATAGGGAAAGAAGGGGCATGTGGCCAGACTGAGGTACCCAAACTCTAGACCCTAGTTTTGGAGCCCCCAGAGACAGGTGCAAAGGAGCTTCTGTGAGAATTAACCTTGTCTCCATGACTAGAGTCAAGGCAGATTCAGTCCAATTTGCAGAGCATGGGCCCAGTCCAGGAGGATGGTAGGGGGCTAGGAAGGGCCCTGCCCTTGCCATGTGGTTGAAGGTTGGGCAGCTGGGAATTTCTTGTAGGTTAATCAGACAGTCAAGGCTTCGCCTCTTTTTGCTCATGGTTTTACTGAAGACAGGCTGGTCTCTGGGGGTCAGCAAGAGCCCAACCAACTCTCTAAGCACCAGGCAAGTCAAACCTCTCATCCTTTCCTTTGAAGGGGTTACTGGGCCAGTGTACTAGAGACAGCATTTGACAAAGTCTCTAGGTTTTTTTCTTATGGAAAAGTCAGAGAGAAGTGAGCTAGACAAGTTAGATTCAGAATGGAATGAACGACTGGCCCTGGTGGTCTGATGTCCTGATGGAAGGTTGTCTTTGGTGAGGGGCCCCAGAGATCTGTGGTGTCTGGCATTGTTACCACTGCCTTAATTCAAACAAAGGCAGACAGGGCAGGTATATCACCCCTGTGGATGGTACCAAGCTGGGAGGAACATACAAGAGCTGGGACCACAAAGTCAGGATCCAAAAGCACCTCAACAGGCTAGTACAGGGGCCAAATATAAAAAGATGTAACTATACAGGGACAAACGTAAAGTCCTATGCTTGGGCTCAAGAACCAGTGTATTGTATAGTGGGGATGCGAATCGTTGCATCTGTAACAGGGCTGCTAATGCTGGTGATTCATCATCCAGGGGCTAGAAGCAAGAAGAATTCAGTCACACTCAGAGTCATTAAGAGGTACCTTCCTAATCAGTATGTGGAGGGCTGTGGGATCCTCAGGAGGAAGGGGTAGGAGGTGAGCCTCAAACGCCAGTCCCATCAGCTAGCCAGGGCTAGCCTGGACCAAGAGTTCCAACTTGGTGCTGAGACAAGGGAGTGTCAGAGCATCTTTGGCATGGGGATGCCTTTTGTGGCAAGAAGGGCCTGTAGTGCCTGACAAAAACAGAGGATGGGGCAGGCTAGGTAGAGAACATCTGCATGGTGACAGAGAAGAGGACGGCAGGAGAATGGGGCAGAAACGGGGAGAAACAAACCTTAAATCCAGGCCTACTTTGTGAGCCACACTCCAGGGAAGTCATGGGGTGACCCCATGTTCAGATCCCTAAGGCAGTAGGACCAACTGAGAAGGAGGTCCCCTTGACCCTCTAACAAATTAAACCCTTTTTACTTGGGGGGGGGGCTGGTATTTCATTGGTGTCTGAGAGAAGGCAAGAAGCTCTCTGAAAGATAAAGTGAAACTCTTGATGCTGTGGGCTCAGATTTGGGCCCTTTACTACATAAACAAAATTTGTTCTGTTTTGAAGCCTTGTGAGTCTAACTGCTTACAAGGGGAGCTGATGGCCACCCCTGGGGGTACCAAACACTTAAGCTCCTAAATGACATGCTAGAGGCCCTGAAAGTATTTCCAGGCCCTCTATGTCTGGAGAGAGCTTTTCAAAGAAGGGCAATGGCCATAAAAAGGACTTGTGGCTTGTAGTGGACCACAAGGTGATCCAATAAGCAGCATGGAAGGAATGAGCAAACATGCTCTTGGGCTGCACTCAGATGCAGGGCTTCCAGGAACAAGGAGGTGACAGGCCTGTTGTCCTCCTCCTTGGTCAGACCACCTCAGAAAGGTGGGGTCCAGTTCTGGGAGGGTGAGGTTGGTGTGTATTTTGAGGAAATTATTAATAATCAAGAGAAGATTCAGAGGAGAGGAGCAGGATGAGGGGAAGATGGACACCAGGTCCCATGAGGAGCCACTGGCTAAGTGGAGATGTGCAGCCCAGAGAAGATGGGAACCTTGTTCTGCTTGGTCCCATGATAGACCACGGAAAACTCCCTAACAAGAGAGTGGCTTCGGTGAATGTGGGGAGCCCTCTCTGCTCCTACACAACTTCAGGTTCCCCAGCTAAAGATGGCATCCAGGGAGTGCATCCTGTCAGAGAAGAGGCCATTAAAAGGTCTGAGGATGGACTTGAAAGCTGCCCTTGAGGATTTGAAGGCCCCTCCCAAGGATTAGGACTGTTCTGCTCAGTCCTGCAGGGTATGGCCACGAACAATGGTGGATGGGTGGGTAGGAGGTGGGCAGCAAGACCCAAAAAGGCCAATTAAGGCTGGATGATGCTCCTTAACTCTAAGGCTATCCTAGAGAGAAATGTCAGGAGGGAGAGAGATAGGGAGGAAGGCTGGGGGGAGGGGAGGAGAGGGGGAGGAGGGCTGGGGGCCTTGGAGCTCCATCTCAGACTTGAGGCCACTTACCAGGTTGTCTCCTTATCTCTCAATGAGCCCTAAGCCCACGTCTCAGCAGCCTTGAGGAAGATGAAAGTTGGGGCAAGGAGTATGTGCCCCAGACCTTGGGAAAGCCCTAGTAGGGCCAAGAGGCGAGGCTCAGGACACTTACTGGACTGCTGTGTTCGTGTCTCAATGGTGGGTGTGAACACCCCAACACCCAGGTCTGAGCGAGCAGCCAGCTGGAATCGGTACAGGGTGTCCGGCTTCAGGTCTTCGAGGACATAGGATGAAGTGGGGTCAAAGGTCACTTTTTGCTAGAAAAGCAGAAGGAGCCAGTTACTCAATAGAGTAGTTATCTCTCTTTGGGTCTGGTCCTCCTACTTCCCCTTCCCCCTTCAGACTAGGAGCCCCGTGAGGGCAGCCCAGAGATTGCCTTCTGGCAGAGCTGTTCTACTGCTCCTATCATGTGGCTGGATCACAAGGTCTGAGAGTGAGGGAGCATCTAAGCAGTTGTCCAGGCTCTGCTTGACCTCTGGGGAAGGAGGGGCCTACAACCTTCCTCCCTCCACGTGGCCTGCATTTAGGCCTGGGCCCTATTCCTCACACTGGGTCTCCCGTCCATCTCCATGCCCACTTGAGGCTCTGGCTCCGAGATTTCCTCATCTAAGAGCTCCCTTCATCTACAATGCTGACTTCTCCACCCCCTCCCTCTCACTCTCTAATTTATGCTGCACCTGAAGAACAAGGGTGTGTGGGGGTATGAGGACCCTAAATCCAGAGTCACAAGCTCTCCCCGCAGGCGTCCAGGCTGCCTGGGCAGTTCCCATGGCTGCCTGGTATGGGCACCTCTCTGTTCTCTTGCTTATGATCTCTGCCAGTCTGAGCCTACAGGTTTTCTAACCACTCCTTTCTTGGATTTGGTATTCAGTAAACTTCTAGGAATCTCAGGAGTGATCCTGCTTCCTTGATGGGAGTCCATTTGGTGGGAACACTGAATAACTGAGGCCTACTAAGTCTCTCCCCTGTCCCAACCCTTGGCCCTCCTCACCTGGAGTCCACCTTCTCCTTCCCAGTACAGTAGCTCATACTTGGTGATTCGCTCCTGGGGGGGCAACAGCCATGACAGCTGGACCCTGGTGTCTGACTCAGCCTCGGCCCGGAAATCTGCAGGCTGGGCTGGCACTGGAATGGCCCCACCAGAAGACAGTCAGCTCCCCCTGCAGCCACACCCAGCCCCTCCCTGATGACCCCTTTACTCCAGCAGAAGCAACAGGAACTCTGAGTGAGGCTTCCAGTTGAACCCAGGCCTGAAATCAGGCCAGAAGCCATCAACTGCACCCCTGACAAGGGACCATCACTACCTGAAATGTCCAGGGAGGGGAGCTCCCTGCCTTTCAACACCTTTCTCCAGACATCCAGCCTCAATCTGCTTCTGCGGTGCCCCTCAACCTACCCCGCTCCTCACTGTTTTACCCTCTGAGTCCCCCTGACCCACCTTATCTTCTCTACACTGGGCACCCCCAGGTCCTTCACCCAATCATCTTATGGCACAGACTCAACTTCGGCCATAACATCCTCTGGAGGTGGACTGACCAGGCATATTCCAGTGGGATGGACTACCTCTCTTCTCAGAGACTAAAGGAATGCAAGAGCTTCCTTGGTCTCTATACTACACTATCCCACAGACTCAGACTGAGTTTGCAGTCCACTACCTGCCAAATCGCACCCCCCACCATCTCCAGATGAGGTGCTGTCCAGTCACACCAGTCATACCTTCCACTTGGCAGCTGACTTTTGGGATGCCTACATTTGATTTTATCTTGTGAGCTTTAGCCCACGTAAAGTCTGCCCTGCCTGAGCCAGGGTCTAGGCTGTGATTTTATACATGCCCAGAACAGGACTGGAGGAAGAGGGGGAAGAGCCCAATACAGTTCCCATCACATACCTCCCTGCTGTGTTTTGACCTGGATGGGGGGTGAGGGCGGCCCATCACCGACGGCTGTGAACGCCAGCACACGGATGCTGTAGGTGATGCCGGTGACCAGGCTGCCCACGGTGGTGAGGTGGCTGTCATCCGTATTGTGCTTGTGCCAGGAGCTGAGGGGCAGCAGGGCATCTGGAGTGTAGTAGACGCGGTAGCCACGCACCAGGCCATTGGGCTCATCTGGGGGCTCCCACTGTACGAGCATGGTGCTCGCACTTAGCATGCGGGCTTGCACACGCAGCGGTGGGCTGGAAGGTGCCTGCTCCCCGGTGCGGGCTGTCACCAGCTCACTGGGTGGCCCACGCCCTATGTTGTTCACGGCTAGCACACGGAACTCATACTCTGAGAAAGGGCTGAGGCCACCGATGATGTAGCGTGTGGGGGCCACACCATCCACCTCCTGGAATGTGCTGTCCCCGGTTGTCAGCCGGTACTGGATGCCGTAGTAGGATACAGGCTCCGCGTTCCCTGAGTCCCAGGTCAGGGTCACACTTGTGGCCGTGGTCTCTGTCACCACCAGCTCGACGGGAGGCCTGGGCAGCGCTGAGGACAGAGGAGTGCATCAGCACCGTTCAACCCGGCCAACCCTAACCCCAAGAGCCCACCTTGAGCCCTGGGCAACCTAGCAGGGGAAAGGCAGCACAGGACTTGGAGCCTGGCGAGAGTGGGGTTTGAGCCCTGCTCTCGCATTTCCCATCTGTGAGACTGGGATTACTTTCTCTCTCTCAACTTTAGGTTGACATTTAGACTGTCTATGTCACCAGGCTGTTTCCTGAGGTCTGTTATCATGCGCTAGGGTAGGGACCAATGCAGGTCAATGATTCTTTAGCATGTTATGGCTGACAACAGTAACAGTGAGCATTTAGACAGTGTCTCCTCTGTGCTGTGCATGGTGCTAAGTGCTCTACCAACGGGATCTTATTTGAGTCTCATAAGAACCCTGGGAAGTGGGTGCTGTTATAGTCCCTATTCTACAGATGAGGAAACTGAGGCAGAAAGTGCTTCAGTGATTTGTCCAGAATTCCACTGCTAGCTGAATTTGGATCTTTCTTACTCAAGGCCTCAGGTTCAATCCAGGGCATCCCCTAGCTGCAACTGACGAGCACAGGTGAGGACCAAGGGGGAGCCTGGGCAATCAGGAGGAGGGTGGTGTCCTTGTCCAGAGAGGAGGGGAGAGAATGAACTGATTTGGGACATGCTGAGTTTGACACATGCATGACATTCCAATTTGAGATGTCTAGCAGGTAGCTGGTCACAGGGGACTGGACGGCAGAGAGGGGAGAGCTGGTCTGGGAATCATTTGTGTGGGGATGCTAAGTGATTCTTAGAGGTGAGGAGTCCACTAAGAGAGTGTGGAGGGAGAAGAGAGTCCAGGACACAGCCTTGGGGGCCAGGCACAGTTAAAGAGTGTGACCTGCAGGAAGAGAGAGTGAAGGAGGCTGGGGGGGGGGGTCAAATGGAGAGCAATGAGCAGTGTCAGGGGCCAGAAAGGAGGGGGCACAATCACCAGAAGTGTGAGCAGGATGGGGTCATGGCACTCTCACTCTGAGAAGCTGCCTGACACCCCCTCGCACCCTGATTTTTCCCTCACACCTGGCCCAGGGCTCAAGGCCCAAGAAGTCAGATCAGACCCTCGGGGCTGTGTCCTGGAAGAGCTTTCGGTTAACTGCCTCCCCTGCTCTGCCCTGCCCTGCGCCAGGCCATCCGAGGCTGCAGAGGGTGACTTTTGGACCCAACCCAAACACTTTACATTCACCCCATTCCATTCCAGTTTACATTTGCCCTGACCATCTAACCTGCCAAGAGTCATCCACTCTCTTTGCTCTCCCTCCCATCTTCATAGTGCATCCTGACATCAGGACATTCAGAAAAACGCTAAACAGAATAGAGCCTTGGGGCTCTCCCCCATACACTTTCCAGGTTAATATCAATTAACTAATAATGTCTCCTAAGACATTCTCTCTCTCCACATACATACACACACACACCACCTACCACATATATACACACATACACTACACATACGCATGCATGGATGCATGCACATTTATGTCCAAGGAGAAAGACATCTCCCTCCTCTTCTTGCCCATCCCATCCTGCCTGACTGACCCCTGGCCCAGTCCGGCTGACCTTTGACAGTGATCTGGGCAGTTGCTTCAATCAGACCCAGAGAGGAGATGGCTACACAAGTGTAGTTGGCCGACTGAACGATGTTGGTGAGCTCCAGAACATTCCGGCCAACAGGCATCTCATCTTCCCGAGTAAGCTCCTCAGCCCCAGCCATCCACTTGACATAGGGCATGGGTGCGCCCACTGCTACACAGGTCAGGTTCACGCTGCCCCCAGGCATCACCTCATGGTTACTGGGGGGGATGGAGAAACGGGGAGCCACCCGGCGCACTGCAGAAAGAGAGGGGCCTAATAGACTTGTGGGCCAGGCTGGGAAAGGCTACAACCAGGATGCCCCTCTTTCCCCCTGGATGCCCCTCACTGCCCCGAAAGGCAAGGGCCAACCTGTGCTCTCAGGGCAGACTCAGCCTCCCAGCCCATTCCAAGTCATCTCCTCCTGGAGGCCAGCCCCAACATTCTCAGGCCTGGAGGGCCCTCCTCGGGTCTCGTGCTTAGAGGTAAGGGGGTCCCTCATTTGGAGGGGGGGGTTCAGTGGACCTCCATGTCCTGCAGGACCCACCCAGGGATCTAGAGTCAGGAGAGAAAGACCCCAAGATCTGAAGATCCCACTGAGTCCCATAGCTGGTGAGGAACAGAGCCAGGATCCGTGCCAGCTGCCTCCCCAGAGTGAGAAAGGGGCCCTAGGCTGGGACAAGCCAGGTGACTGGTCAGATGGAGGATGCCTGTAGCTCCAGGGCCTCATACCCTGACCTCCTGGGGGCCAAAGGCCTGGCCAAGGGTGTGGGGTCAAGAGGATATGCAGTGGGAGGGGGGAGGGGAAGGCAAGGCTGAGCGGGTCTTGGGGTACCCTGGGTGGGAACCCTGTAGGAGCTCAGCCTACAGGCTGCAGAAGGTGATGGGAGCCATGTGTCCACGGGAGGGGGCGGGCTCAATGGGCATGACGATGGGTTTAACATGATGGAGGGGGTGGTTCCAGGCATGGGGGGCATACCCTGAGCCTCTCAGGGAGCAGGGCTTAGGTTTAAAATTGGGAAAAAAAATTTCCTAATCAGAAGATGTCCTGAGGTGCTCGGCCCAGGGACATGACCCTAACATCCCCCTCCCTGCCTTCAAAGCTAGCATGACATATGCCACACCCTTGGCATGCAGGAGTTACAGGCCGGACTGGCAGGATGGGGTGCAGCTAACAGGCATGGCTTTGAGGATGGCTGAGTAAGTGGGCAGGCAGGAGACAGGGTCAGAGCCATACTTAGCCTGGTCTGGAAGAAGCCATGCATGAGCACATAAGCAGGCATGCAAAAGGATCTCCCAGAGCTACAATGAAGGGCTGCCCTTCCCCACCCTGGGTCCCAAACTCCAGGGCTGGCCCCAGGAATGACAACGGGTCAGGCCCCACCCCCTACAGCATGGAGATGGAGACTGAGACCTGGTGGCTCCAGACCAAGCCTCCCACAGCATTAGAATCTATCCACTTCCCGATCAAGACAGAGACCTGAGGCCTGGAGGCCCTAGCCCATAGCCCCCTCACTGGTCTAGACACCATACTGGCCCTCTCCCAGATTATGCCCTTTAACCCAAGTGCTTGTTAAGCATCTGCTGTATACCTGATTTACAACCTTGAGGTCCCTGACCTCAAGGAGCTTATGGTCTACAGAGGGATGGGAAAGAAGAAGGGACATGGGGAAGAATACTTGCACATTTAAGGAAATAAAAAACCTATCTAAAGGAAAGTACTAATTACCGGATGGGGGTGTTGGAAGATGGTAGTAGTGTCAAAAGGTTCTGATAAGGACGTTAAAGGAAGTCAAAGATCCCACTAGGCAAAGATAGCCTGGCATTTCAACTATGGGGATCAGATAGCAGATCAGTCTGGTTTGACACTAGGGTGCAAATTGAGAAAGGCTCATGAAAGTCTATTCCTCTCCTAACACAGACGAATGGCTTTTCTTCTTCCTCTTCCCATGACTCTGTGAGGACAGTTTATGACCTGCCCTGCCTACCCTGGAACCCAATCCAGCTTAGAGCCCAGAATACGGTGCCCAGCTTGACCCAGAACCCAGAATATGGTGTTCAGCTTGGCCTCAAGCCCAATGTCAAGCCCTGATTGGGAGGCCTTGTTGCGTGCATGCCCTCTCCAGGCCCAGAGCACACGTGTTCATCCCTGTGAACTCTCTTTTAGATGGTACACTCACACTTGCCTCCTCAAGGCCCCCCAGCCCAGACCTTTCCATGTCTCTCCTCTCTCTCAAGCTCCTTGGGGTTCCTCTCCTGGTGGACCTGGCATGGCAGTCCCATACCTAGGTGCCACAGCTTGATGCTCTGACACTAAGGTCCTTTCCACCCCAGCCTCTGTCTGCTTCTCAGGCCTTGAATGTCTTTCCCTTGACTTCTCAGCCCTCAGAGCTGTCCCCAAGGAGGCAGTCAGTGAACTTCTGGACCTGAGAGATCTGCCAGCAAAAGCTGAACAATCCAAAAAGCCAGACAGGGAAAGATAGCTCACACTTACAGACTCCAAAGCACATGGTCTATGTATGTACAGACACTGAAGACCTGTATGGGTTGGACTGAGTGTTTCTAGCAGCCCTGCCACCTCTGGGACTCCTAGAGGGGACAGGGCCCTCCTGGGTTCCCTGCAGCTTTGCTGGGATCCCGAACTACTCTTTCCTTTGCAATGTTCACTTGGGCTGAGGGGAACCTGGGATGTAGAGAACGATTTCCTGTCTCTATAATCCCAGAAGCCAGAATAGGGCTGGGGGCCCTGATTGGGAGTTCAGAGGCAAGAAGACCTGAGTTCAAATCCCTTTGGTCTCCCTTGCTGTCAGGGTTGAGGCTTAGCCCAAGCTGCCAGCAGTGTCTTCTGGGCCATCCCACCCTCAGGGTCCATGCCCGTCTGACCTGGCTCTCTCCATGTACTCCCTCTAAACCCGCAGGGCTTCCTATTGGGATGAAGAAAGTGGAACGAGGACAATATGGAGGCCAAAGTCACAACCATGATGCTTTGTCTCCAGTAGAGGTCACCAAGGTCAGGGCCGCCACAAATCCCATCCCCAGGCTCTGAATTAGGCTGTGTCAGGCAGTCCCTATCATACCAGGAAATGAGGAGGAGATTCCTGACCCTTAACCTTGGTGTGCCTCCCTAACTCACCCTCCCCACAGCTCCTGGTGCATCACCTGAGCCTGAGCTCAAATGGAACAAGTATCCATCTTCTGCCCTGGTGACAGATAGGTCTTGCAGGTCCTCTCCTCCTCCCCCAATCAGGTTGGATTTGCTTTTTCTGTTGGGAGGGTTACTCCCTACTAGGCTGAGCTGGGCTGTGGAGCATTAGGACCAACAGCCCCGAAGGGAGCCTGACCCTCAGGATCTTCAGTTCCACTGACCCCTTCCAGATGGCCTCCATCCCATTCCTGGGGGCTCAGGCCCCATCCAGCTATCTTGGTGTTCTTTGCTGCCACCCCTGAAAGCCCAGGCCTCTCCAGCTCTGACACTAATCTGGGCTCTCAGGGAAGTAGTGCGGTTGGCAGTATTCTCATGGTACTGTCCTGCACTCCTCTCCACCTGGTGCCTATGTCCCCTCAGGGGCTGCTATCAGGCTGCCAGGTCCAGGTCTTGGTCAAGGCTGCCAAGGGCCTCCTTCCTCACACACTGGGTCTGGCCACCAAAGCAATCACTCCTAGTCAGGACCCAGAGCAGGGAAGGGGAGAAGGTATCATCTGGCCTGGGAAGGCCAAGGTTCCCCTGGACTTCTCTGCTCCTGACACGTCTCATTTCCCAAATAGGGCTTTTCGGTTTTGGGATTAGATTTCAGCTACAATTTCTGAAGTCTAATTTCTGTGCTGACAACCCCCTATAAGGGGAGGTGAGGAAGGCAGGGGAGACATCAGCATTCACCCAATGACAGGCTAATGGAGAAGAGTGGAGGGAGCCCTCCCTGCTGGCAATTTGCATTCACTCCCCGATATTTCTGTGATGAAAATACCACAACATAAAGGCAGGGGGAAGGGAAGGATCTGCTGCCCCAGGACAAAACACCTCTGATAAATAACCTTGTAGTGGCATCACCACTGGCAAGCTAATTAAACTCCTGGGCTGAGCAAAGCTGGGAGATGTAAGATATAATTACCTGGGCCAAACAAACCCTGGGCAGCACCCCCTAGTATTTAGAAACTCATCTCTGCCGCCCACCAAGTATTTACACATTGTCTCTAGCAGCCTCTGAGGCTGGCTGGGGGAGGGACCAGGCCGACTCTGCTTGCTACTGCCTCAGCCCCAGCCTCCCTGCTGATGAGTGCTTTCTGAACTCTCTGCTAAGCCCAGTCAGCAAAACTGAGTAAGTGAACGGCCCCAGGGCCCAGGAAGGTCTGGCCAGAGGCTCTCTCATCCTGAAACTTGAGCTGAGCCAGGAGCTCTCTCTCTCTTTGCTTTCCTGGACAGGCTCCACCAAGCTTTGGCAACTCAATCCCCAGAGAAGAGTGAGAAAAAACACTCAGCCCAGGGCCCAAGGAAAGTGCCTGTCAGTCCAAGAGGAACAGATGGGGCTTGGAAGGAGCCTGACCCCCAGAGGAAGAGATCAGGTCTCCAGGGTGCCCCTCAGGGCCAAGGAAGAAGTCAGCTTTCCAGGGGTGTCTGTACTAGAAGAGTAGCCCTGAGGTTCTGCTGGGCAGGTGGCTACCACTGCAGGGGGCTGCTGCTTCTCCCTGGGCCTTAGCTTCAATGGTGGGGGCAGGGCCAGCCCAAAAAGCTATGTCCACAGCCAGAGCTGACTTGGTATTTTAACAAGAAGTTGGCCTTATGAGGCCCAGCCCAGAGCATGCACAGTACCCAGTCCTACTGAGGTGCATGCAGATGTCACACATGAGTGCACATGTATGTACCTATGCACATGGGCATGCGTAGGCAGAGAAGGTGCGGGACATGGGGGCCTTCAGGCAACGGTAACATGCAAGGTGTTGGGGGGGCAGGTGAGGAACTGATGTCCCTGCCCCAACCCACCCAATGGGCCTGGCCCGGCCCAGCTGATCCTCAGCGCCAGGCCAACAGGCAGAATTCAGGTGGGTGGTGGGCAGGTGGGCCTTGGGGGTGGTAGCCCAGGGGCTGGCCAGAAGGAGCACAGCCCCAGAGCCAGGCCAGGCCAGGCCAGCTCCCCTGTCCCTGTGGCCAAGTCCCACCTGACCTGCGGGGCTGTCAATGGAGAGATAAGAAGTGAAAGAGACCAACCTTCTCGCTGATCTGAGAGATGAGAGTTTGGGTTGATGGCAGAGTGCGATGAGGATGGAGGGAATAAAAAGACAAGGAGAAACACAGAGAGAGTAAAACAGACCAAGCTTCAGCTGTCCACACAGCACAGACAGACAGACAGACGGCCTTCCGCCCGCCCCCACCCGCGTGCTCACACCTCTCACACACAGACTGGAGACTCATGGAGAACGAGGTGGACAGGGCCGAGGCCCCTCGGAACACTCGCAGCAGGAGCTGGGAAGTGGGGCACGGAGCTCCAGAGGGCACCCGTGGGAGCGGGCCAGGCTAGCAGCAATGAGGGACAGAGGGAGGAAGGAAGCAGGCCCCTTCCTAAGGGGAAGGGCCGGACCCTGAGGCTGTCCCCCCATTCCTCTGCACCTGAGAAAAAGCACTGAAGAAGAGCCCCCTCTATGAGCCCATGGGACCCAAGAGAGATGCCTAACTCTCCACCCCTACCCCCAGCAGGGGAGTGTGCACCTCTCAGGCCCAGCCCCCTCCCTCCTCATGCTCAACATGGTTTTGTCAAAGGGCTTCGCTGGCGGTGACCTCACCCAGGCTGAGCCGGCTCAGTTCTGTGGCCTAGCTGCTGTAACCAGATCCTGGCTGAGCCTGCCCAAGGGGAGGGAGGGAGTCAGTAAGGTGGCTATAACCACGGGGAGACAGGAATGGGCAGGCCACATCTGGAAGGTGAAGTCTGACTCGAGGACCCCATGGCAGGAGCACCAGTGAGGCAGCCTTGGGAGCAGGGGCTAAGTGGAGAGGGCTGGGACCAGCTTGGGGAGGCCTCTAAGATTCCAGAATCAGAGAGCAGCTCAAGGACCGGGAAGGCCACAGGGTAGGGGAGTTGGTATCTGGGAAAGGGTACCACAGACCCTACCCGTTTCACAGCAGGGCAGAGAGCCCAGACAAGTAGGGGAGACATCGTATGGTGGGAGGAGGCCAGCAGGCCAAATCAAGGCCAAGGTCCCTGCACGTCATCCAGACTGACTCAACTGCCAAGATTGTGTCAAATGTGACCCTGGGAGGAAGGGACCCAGAAGGCTGGAGGGCCTCCCTACTGGTCCCTCTGCTCCATCTCCCGACTCCAGGCTTTTGCTAGGGTCATTCCTCAGGTCTCTCTCCTTCTCCAGTCATTTGGGGCCCCAGCTCCCTTTGAAAAGTCTTTTTTTCAGGGGTCATCTCCCCATCCTTTTTTTTTGTCTTGGCATGTGTCAGGCCCAGCACCTTTCCTCCTCCAATCCTTGTCTACTTGTGCACAGTAACCTGCTGCCTGAACCCCGACACCCACCTCTGCACAATCCAGCCCCAGTGTAATAAGCAGGTCTGAGAGAGACCAGCCCCGCACCTGGAAGCCTCCTCTATAAAGAAAGCAGGCAAGGAACGGGTAAGGGGGGGTTCCCCCAGCAGTCCTGAACCCTGCCTCTGCAGCCTCCCCATCCAGGAACAAGATCTGAGCTGAATATCAAAGGGAAGGTGGGCTTTGGGGGCTCCGCTCAGACAGAGTCACCCCAGACCATCCCCACAAATGCTGATCTCATATTTCCTGTGTGCAGCACAAGGCCAAGGAGATCAAGGGCAGGGAGAAAGTGGTGAGGACCCTGAGGATAGAAAAGAGCCTTCCAAGATGAGCTTAGTGCATCTGTAGAGGACACAAGGTGGGAGGGGTGGGTAAACACACAAGATGCCTAGTCAGCATCCAAACGGCTCCAGACAGATACACAGAGGGACCCGACTCCAAGATCAAGTTCACCAGAGATGAAGAGAAAAAAGCAACTTTCTTGGTACAGCGTGGGGGAGGTCTGGTGAGACAACAGTCTGTCTAACAAAGATCAGGAGGCTTCAGTGGACCACAAGCTCAGTCAGCCAATATTGTGACTGATGAGGCAGCTGGAAAAGCTTATGTGAGTGGCTCTGGGTCCCAAGGAGGGCAGCCACGCTATAGAATAACCTAGGGTCTGCATCCTGGATGAAGCAGATGAAGGAAGCCAGGACTTGGGCACCACGTCTTCAAGTATGTGAAGGGCTATCTTATGGTAGAGGGACTCGTCATAGAAGGTAGAACCAGGAGCAAGAGCAAACTGGGTCACCTCAGGGGGTAGTGAGCTCCCCATCACTAGAGGTCTTCACACAAAGACTAGCGGATGCTAGAGTGGACATTTCTTTCAGGTGCAGGTTACATCCGATGCTAATAAAGTCTAAACTTCTGAACATTTGATTTGGCCTTGGTTTCTCAGTCTGAGACCCTGTGATTCTAGTCAAGAGGCAGATGAGCTGGGCTTTGAAGTGGAGGAGAGGATAGCAATTGCCAGCGATGGAAGCAGTGTAAGCCACTCTCGGAGGCCCCAAAGCTAGGATTTCCCTCCTTAGGGAAGGCGCCTGGCATGAGCTGGAGGGCCTTGAAGGCCAGGCTCACAGGTCTGGACTTCACACATTATGTACGGGGGACATGAAGAAGACTTTTCAAGCCATAGTTGAGACCACTAGCCCTGCACACTTGGAACAAACTGCTCCAGGGAGCATCTGGCCTTGGCTGCTGGAGGCATTCCTCCAGCCCTCTGGGAGCCCTTAGGATAAAAGGACACGAGGACACAAGAGTCCGCTGCTTGAGGGAGCTGGGTTATCAGGAAGAAATCCTAGCACAGACAAAATCCAGAGAACAGGGCAGAGAAGGGACTGGGGGCCCAGTAGGGCCCTTGGAGCACCAGAGATAAGGATGCTCCTGGCCCAGCCATGAGGACAATCACTGAGGTCACCAGAGAGGGCATTTTGTGGCCAGTCCACGGTCTGTAAAGCCCGTGCATCACCAGGAGGAACCTCATTGCAGCATGAGCCAGGCTGGGGTCACCCAGGCCTGAGGTTCCTCCTGGGGCACTGCTTGCTGAGTGAGGGGCAGTTAGCTGGGACCAGCCTGCTAAGGGAGACCCATCTTTCCTGGGGTCCCAGCTATAAGACACAGCTCCATGGTGAGCTCCATCCCCAGGTGAGCATGGCTGATCAGCCTCTTCAGGAAGAAAGATGAAGTGAAACTCTCCAAGGACAGAAGAGACAAGACAGATGAGAAGCCGAGAGACAGAGTACAGTGGGCTAGGAAGTGGTGATGAGTTCCCTGTCCTTGAAAGTGTTCGAGACTGGAGGCCTACCTGTAGGGGACATGGCAGGAGCAGGTAGGACTGAAGCATTCTGGTGGGGAGGGGGATGGACCTGGGGGGATGCACTCTTTCCCAGGGTCTTCTTCTCCCTGTCCCTTTCACGGCTACCTTCCTGTGACTAGCATGGCCCCATCCTGCCACTTGTTCTCTGATCACAGGAACCAAGAAGGAAGTGTTGGAGCCCCTTTGTCCCGACTTGGCTAGCCGCTCCCAGCAGGCTCCCACCCTACCATGCAGGGCCCCAAGGTTCCTGACCACTGGACAGAGCTCGCGTGCTCAAGACATTTCTGTGAAAAAGGCCACAACAGAAGAGATGTATAATCACCAGCCCAAGGTGAGTCATGAGAGGAACGAGGTGCTTGTGGGGGAAGCGTGGGATTGACAAGCAAACGTGGGTCCCGAAGGTGGCAGCACCCAACGACCGCCTCCCATCAAGAGCAGGCACGGGCCATCCCTGCAAGAGGTTCAGACTTGAATGGGGAGATGTGATACAATCAATGACACGCACGGTTCAATGGAGGGCTCCAAATGCCAGAGGAGCATTTTGGATTTGCTCCTGAAGGGGACAGGGAGTAACTGAGAGGTGGTAAAAAGGCCGAGAGGAGGCTGGCCTGGAGGTAGGTGGTGTGACGGCCCAGGGGTGAGGTGAGGAGGGCCTGCAGGGGGTGACGGCGTCAGAGAGAAGGAGGTGTATTCGAGAGATACTGTGGGTGAAAGTGAGGAGACTAGGATGGTGGTCACTGGTCAGTGACTGAGATGGCGAGCTGTCAGGGGGCAGCTCCAGGGGCACAGGGCTACCTGGTCCACAGCAGGCACTGTGTCACGGTTTCTGAACACAATTCTGGGGACCTGCTTGCGAAACCTTTTTGTTTGTTGATTGAGCTTGGTCTGGAAGCTGGAGTAAGCATCTTCCCAAGCAGAGAACACTAGGGAGTTGGGGGGTAGGGATGGATGGGCACACCATCCAAGGAAGGTGTGGGAGGGCTCCCAAGCAGTGGGCCACTTGGACCTCTGTCCCACCTCAGACCCCACTCGGGAGCATCCTCACCCACAGTCCTGCTCAGTCTACTGACAGTCTACAGCAGGCAGCTCCCAAGTGCCCCAAGCCAGGAGCAGGGGGAGGTCCTGCCCACCCCAAGGCCCATCCAGTTCATACTCATGTGCCTGAACCCTGAAGGGGAGAAACACGTGTGTGAGGGACAAGGAATGACCAAGAGCACAGGAGCCCAGGCCAGGGAGCAAAGCTGCATCAGAGGAGGGGGAATCCCGGCAGGGGCCGTTGGAGTCCTCTGCCGGGGCCTGCCTGGGCATCTTACCTCGCACGTAGAGATTCGCGGGGGCTGAATAGCGAGTGCCTGCAGAGTTTGTGGCCACACACTCGTACTTGCCCTGGTCTGACTCCTCACTGTTTTCAATCTGCAGAGCTCCTGTGTACAGAGAAGAGACAGAGCCAGAGGGTGAGAGTCACCTAGGGCAAGGCTTGGCGCATCACAGCACAGGCACAGGTGTGGCCCACCCCTGAGGTCATTGCACACCACCCAAGGAGCCTGGGCCCGGGTGGCCCCTAAATCCCACTGGCTGTCCAGCCTGGAGGGGAGGCAAACTGAGCGGCTTGCAGGCTCCCCAGCATGGGGCTAGGTCCTTCCAGGGTAGGTATGGCTCCAGGGCAGGAGAGGGGTCACTGCTCTTCATCAGTAGTCTTTAAATTCTACCTCTGACCCTAACTAGTCGTGTGACCCTGGGCAGTCCCTTCCTCTCCGAGTCTCACCTCTCACATCAGTAAAATGGGGGCAAGGATGTGGGTGCCACTGCTAAGGGCCAGCACACATCCTGAGCCCCCTGGGAAGAGCACAGGGCCAATACTGTACCTTGAGCCCCCAAGAGGGGAAGGGCAGCGGGCTGAATCAAGGACCAGAGGAGATGAGGGGCCCAGGACCCCTGCTGCCCCTCAGGGAGAGGAGAGAGGCTGGGAACAGGGGGCCTGGGAGATCCAGGCTCTGCTCAGCTCCTCCAGCCCCGCTCCTCTTCGACCATGACCCCCTACATAATTTAGGAGATCAAATGGAGGCTCTCGCCTGAGTCTGGATCTCCTGGGAAGTACTGGGCAGGGCAAGGGAGGGGGAGAAACGGACTCAATCGCTGCTCTCATGCAATAAAGATGATATGATGGTCTGGCTCTGGGGTTCTGTAGTTGGGGGGAGGAGCTCACAGGTGCCCAGAAAAGAAAGAAAGCAGCTCTTGCCACCTCCACCCTCTGCCTCTAAAAGCACAGGACTAGGCTGCTCCTTCCTCTTGGACCCCAGCCCCCAGAGGCAATGAAGAACTCTGCAGGCCTGAGATCGGCTGCTTACATCACAGGGAGGAGAGGGCCCAGCCAGCTGCCCAAGTAGCAGGGAGCCAGAGGCAGGACCAAGGCAGGTCAACTGGCCTGAAAGATGGAGAAAGGGGCAGATGAGGATGAAGAGAGCACAGATACCCCAGAAGGGTGGGGGCAACATGAGCCCCCTCCCCATCCACCAACAAAGATGCCTCTGCAGGAGGAGCTCATCACCTGCCAGGGAAGGCCACACCCCTCCAGGACAGCTCACAGGGAGGACAATCTAGTTGAGACAAAGCCTCCACCTACCTAGCCATAGCCTCCCTCCACTAAGCCTGGGCTGAGGTTGCTGCCAGGTGGGGAAGACATATCCGTCTCCTTGCTTCCCATTTTTGTGTCCTGGAGAAGCCTCTTCTGAGTCCTCAGTGCCTTCCATGCTGTTCCAACCTGGGACAAAGCCCAGTCCTCTTGCCTATTCCTGGCTTCCTTGCGGAGGTCTTGGGATGCCTGGGGAGACTCTTGGTGTGCAGACGTTGAGGCCTGTTGGCTCAGGGGAAGAGGTTTCCCTTGTGACCCTCTTCCTGTTTCCTACATTTTGACCCCAACTGGGGTCCTCCTTGCTTGGTTTTCCCTTTAAAGCCCTTCAGATCTGGAACCCATCCTGGTTCTAGGTTTCTTAGTATCACTTGTCCAGAAACCTCAGCCCTGCTGTGGCCCAGGTCACCTTGATTTCCTCCGATTATTTTTTCAAATGAGTATTTTCTTTTCCCCCAATTACCTGTAAAAACAACTTTCAAAATTCATTTTTAAAACTGAGTTCCAAATTCTCTCCCTCCTTCCCCACCTGCTCATTGAGAAGGCAATCTGATTTAGGTTGTACATGTGTAGTCATGTTAAAGATATGTTAAAATGAGTCATGTTAAAAACTAAGAGAAATAAAGCAAAAAAGTCTGCTTCAATCCGCATTCAGTCCCTGCCAGTTCTTTCTCTGGAGACCTTTCATACATTCTTCAGGATTGTCTTGGATCCTTGCACTGCTGAGGAGATCATCACATGATGTTGCTGTTACAACATTCTCCTGGTTCTGTTTATTTCACTTTGCATCAGTTCATGTTCATCTTTCCAGGCTTTTCTGAGAGCACCCTGCTTGTCATTTCTTATAACACAAGAGCATTCCATCACAATCATATATAACAGCCCGTTCAGTCATTCCTGGGGAAGCCTTCCTACACAATCATCTCTCCTCATGTGAATCCTTGGGTACCAGGCAGGCAAGGGTAGCTGAGCCCTCATGCCCACTTCTACCTCTAAGCCTCTGTCCAGGTACTGGGTCTGTCCTTGCAGGGCCTGACCAGTGGTTTCTTCATCTTTACCATCCAAGGCCCAGCTTCCCTTGCTGCCCCCTCCCCCTCCATCCTGCCCCAATGTCTTCTCCACTGATGTCTCTGGCTCTGGGACCATGAGGAGGAAGAAAGAAGTGGGATAGATAGAGAGCAGACGGGGGTCAGAGATGGCACTCTCATCCACCTCCTGAAGATGTTCAATTCAAATGGAAATGCGGCTGGAGGATAGGCTGCGATAGAGCAGACAGCCCTTCTGAGCATTCTGCTCTGGTTCCCTCCCTACCAAAGCATGCTGGGAGGTGGTCTTCTCTACTGGAACCTTCACTAAAACACAAGAGAGCCTTGTTGGACTGGGAGTTCCATGAGGGCAGGATGGCGTTCTACCCTTCTTTGTGTCTTTGGCTCCTAGAACAATGCCCAAAACACAGTAAACACTGACTAAATGCTTGCTGACTGATGCAGGAGAAGCCAGGAGCAAGGAGGGAAGGCTGGACAGAGGTCAGAACTTCTTTCTTGGGTGGGACAGGTTGCTTCTGGAAGTGGTGAGCTGCCCATCCCTGGGCAGTTCCAAGTAAAGGCTGACTGGGTCATGCGATGAGAATTTTTACTCAGGTCTACGATGGACCAGAAGCCGCTGATTTCCATTCAGTCCCACTCCCCCAGGCCATCTCCATCTCAAACAGAAGGCTGGGGATATAAAGTCCTAAAGGCAGGGTCTCTGCTGACTTGGCCTGTGGAACTCCTAGGCCATCTTCCTGGCCCTGAACTAAGGCATTCTAAAAGTATGGCTGGTCTGGATACAAAGGGACCTTTTCTCCCCCCTGGCTGGGCAAAGTTGCTGGTATCCTCATAATGCACACAAGTGACAAGAATGTCCAGGGAGTGGAGAGGGGAGGAAGAGCTCCCCCTCACCCAGGATGGCAGTGGGGTGGGCAATCTGACTTCCCCAGAAAGCCCCAAAGCCTGCCTCCCCTAGGCCAGAAAAATGTTGCCTCTGGGCAGCATCCAAGGACCCAGGAGAGGGGGCACTCCAGGCACCAGGTGGCCCATGACTGGTGATGACATCTTGTATGCAGGTTGTGTTGTCTGGCTGGTTTGCCCTGTGCCCCCAGAGCTTCTCATTTCAAGAGTGTTTAGACTCCAAGACACTTCCCTGGAGTTAGACTCCAAGACACTTCCCTGATGTTAGACTCCAAGACACTTCCCTGGAGCAGGGTGTCAATGACTCAGGAATCAAGGAAGGCCTCCTGGCTTTGGAAGACAGGCAGGAAGTCAGCCAGGGATGGAGGGCACCCTAGGCACAGGGAGCAGCCAGAACAAAGACAAACAGAAGACTGGGCACTTCAGCCTTGGCAAAAGGGAGCAAAAGAAAACTTGCAAGCACAAGAGCAACATCAGAGCAGTGTCAGAGAATAGGAAGGATGGCCTGCGTGAAGTGGAGGGTGGCTGTCTGCCTAGGGAGCCATTGCGCCTGTCTGGGTGGGAAGATGTTGTAAAGAGGAGGCAGATGCAAGAGGAAATTTGGAGGGACTCAGGAACAGACTGGGTGCAAGAGGGTCCATATAATCCATAAAAACCCAAAGGATACAATGAGGCAGAGAGGGCCACAAGGAAGAGTGAGGCACTGGGGTGGAGAGGTCAGGATTGGACAACCGGACTAGGGGAGGCCTCTCTATAGGGGTGCCTGAAAGTTATGGAGAATGTCAAAGGAGGAAAGTAGAAGCTAGACCTCTGGGTGCCCCAACACCAAGTTTGGGATGAGGATGTGGAATCTGAGGAGGGGTCCGGACACTGGGAAAGCCTGTACCCAGGCGGAAACAGTGTTGCCATCATTGATAACAGCACAAAGCAAAGATGTGCCTGAGTTCAGCCCAGGGGACTTCAGGGACCCCAGACAGGGCAGCTTCAGTTGGGGACAATGGCCACTAGGGGGCACCACTGGGCACAAAGTGAAACTCCAGCTCAGCTATTCCCAGTGTGACCCTGAACAAGTCACTTAACCTCAGTTTCCCCAACTGTAAAGCAGAAATAATAACTTCTTGCCTCACAGGGTTGCTGTGGGGATCAAATGAGATCACATTTGTAAAGCACTCAGCACATGCTTACTAGAGGCTTGTTTCATCCCACCCCTCTTTCCATTTCCAGACCATAGGACGCTTCGTTCTGCTCTAGTTTCTTCAACTCGTCCTCCCCCAGCAAGAATCTCTGAACCCGAACACAAGACTTTGCCCAGGCTTCACTGACGCACCAGCTGAGCTGACCAGAAGCAGGCTCAGGCTGCAGCCTGACCACATCTTTGGGATCCCGACCCTCATGCAGGGGCAACTGGAGCTGGCACCATCCATCCAGATGAAGATTGGAGGGAGGGTTTGTGGGAGATGGTCCTGAGCGGGCAGGAGGCAGGGATTTGGGAAGGGGGAGAAGTGAACTAGGCTGTTATAAGTCATTAGTATGGCCCTCTGAAAGGCTGGTGTTTGGGGGAGCAGGGCTGTGAGGATTCCATATCCATCTCCCCAGCTGCCTCCAGTACTGACGCAGCTCCATCCCCCCCAACGACACCAGAATACCCTATGGTCCTCGCTTCGGTCGGAGTGCCCTGGGTTCCTCCTGCCAGGCACCACAGCTGACTTACCATACCAGTGGGCACTCTGGGGAGGCCTGGGCTCAGACCAGCACAGGCAGGGGCAAAGGGGCTGCTGAGGCTCTGGAGTGGCCGGCACAGACATACCAACCCCTCCCACCATCCCCATGACATGGACAATGAGCTGTGGGACAGAAATGTGGTGTTCCAGGTGGGGAGTGTGATGGGGACAGCTGAGCTGGGATGAGAAGTGTGGACACTCCACTTGGGGCTGATAGCTCCAGCCACTGGCTACTGGGGGCCATGACCCCAGCCTCACAGGATGATGTCTGCTGAAGCACGGTGGGAGGGCAGAGGCCTGGGGCCAGGCAGGTTATTAAGCCTAGGGTCAGCTCAAGAGGGTTGGGAGGCCTGTACCTGGGGGACAGAAGGAAGGCTTCGGGACTGGGGAAGAGAAAAAAGATGGCTGTAGGTTACGTGGGAGGGAAGGGTGAGTCCTGGGAAAGGCTGAATTCACCTAGAGACAGTCATCAGGGCTCTGCCAATTGCTCTTTTCACCATGGGACCCTGGAAGGTCCTTTTCCCTCCTGGGCTTCCTCATCTTGTAATAGGGCAATAGTACTGTATCAGGCTCCTCCTCTGGGGGCTGCAGAGTGGGCTAGCCTTGGGGACGGCATGTCGGAGTCTGTGAGGGTCCTTTCTGCAGGCCTGGCTGTGGGCTCAGCTCACTGAGCTGCCAGCCCAGTACTCTATCTCCTTCTCTGTCCTGGCCTGGTCTAATCTGAACCCCTGACCCCTTAGTTGTTCATACTTGCAGTGGGGGAGTCCACAGGAGTTAAGAGGCAGGAGGAAGTTAACACAAATGGGTGAGAGTGAGTGTAGACCCGGGGCCGCAGCAGGCGCCGGGGATGAAGTGGACAGTAAATGGAGTGACACACAGGCGAGGCGGCGTGGCGTGGGGGGCGTGGCATGGCGTGGCGTGGCATGGGGGCCACAGTCCGCACTCTTACCTCTGATCGGCGAGCCCCCTGGCCAGGTTATGTGGATGCAAATAAGATCAGAGAGAAGTGTTAGTACAGAGAGGAACCAGAGTCACTGAGGCAGGAGCAAGCCCTGGCCACTCAGAAAGGCAGCTGGACCAAAGGTGGCTGGGGAAAGGCTGGCACCATAGCGGGAAGGGTGAGGACGGGGACAGAGGAGAGCACTGACCCTCATGCACCTCCTCAGCTTGGAGGGAGACAACAACCTGCCAGAAGCTAGAGACTAGGCCAAGAGAGGGCTAAGGGGGGGGGGCCAGCCAGGAGGTTCTGCAAGACCCTGGCCTGGTACTCCTGTCTCCAGCCTTTCTCCCACCAAAGTGACCATGACCTACTCGGCCTTTCTCCACTGCTGACCACATCACAGATGTGCCCATGGCAGACCCAGAGAGAGATAAAGGAGAGGAGAGAGATGGAGGAAGAAAGGGAGGGAGAGAGAAGAGAGAAAGAGGGAGGGAGAAAGAGAGAAAAAGGACGAAAGGGAAAGATGGAGGGAAAGAGGGAGAGGAGAGGGAGGCAGGTGCAGCTTGGAGCCACCAGCGAGGCTGGGATGGGGCTCCCCGCCCCAAGTTTGCTGGTTTCCTGCTCCCTAGAGGGGTAAAGATGAACAGGGACTGATTGATAGGAGGTATGGGTTCAAGTTCCTTTAAAGATCAATCTGAACATTTCCCATTTTTATCGAGGTGAATAAAATCCATCCAAAGGGAGGGAGAGGAAACAGAAGAATGAGGTTCCAGCGGCAGCTCTTCCACTAATGGCTCTGTGGCCCAAGGTGGGTCCCTGAACCTTGCTGGGTGTGCTCCTAGACTCCCCCCTCACACCAGCCATGCCCTGAGGGTGTCTTGGGGTCACATCTCCTGCAGCTCCTTCCCAGGATCCAGGGAAAGGGGACTCCTAAGCAAGGTTCCAAACAGGCCCCCACCTCCCACCCCCAGCAACTGTCCCAGTTCCTGAGAGCCAAGGTAAGCCCCGGCTAGCCAGGTCTACAGTACAGGGACTGTGGGGAGGAGGTGTCGCCAAGAGGAAGCCCCTGCAGCAGAGACGCCAGACAAGATTCTAGAACATGGAGGCCAGGCCAGAGATGGGGGGGCCGCCCTGACCCAGGGCCCTCTGTGGCCCCCTGGCTTGTGACAGGGCAAAGACAGACAGCCTCCAAAGGAGATGCACTCTGCAGGTGACAGAAGGGCCCAACCACTGAAGGGAAGGGGCATCAGGCTCCAATTCAGGCTGAATTCAAACTGTTCTGTTCTACAGAGGGCTGGGCCAGCCTGGGAGGCAGTGAGCTCTTTGGTGAAGGTCTCCAAACACAGGCTGAGAGACAGCACTTCCCGACAGTCCAAGGTGTCCTGTGGTGGCCTGGGCAGGTCTGGGAAGTGGTGAGCTCCCTGTCACTGAAGGTCTCCAAACACAGGCTGGCTGGCCACTTTTGAACGGAGGCAGATTTGTTCTGACTAGATGCCTCAGAAGGCTCTTCTGGCTCAGAAATTCCAGGATTCTGGACATGCGGCAGAGGCAGTGATGCTGTGAAGAGCGCTTTGCATCTGCAGTTAGAAGGCTGGAGCTCAAATCCTGGCTGGACCACTGGATCCCAGTGTGACCTTGGGCAAATTGTTTGGGCTCTCTGGGCATCACTTCCTGCAAATGGCCACAGCTGCTTCTGATTTGCTTCCTGGGGTCTAATAATCCCAGGGTGTGTGGGGGCAGAGGCAAGGTAGGAACCAAGACCCAGGGGTATTGGACCTGACTGAGTCTTCGACATTCCTGACACCTCTCCCCCTGACCCCCCCAGATGAGGTGAGATGGCTGCACAAATCCCAGGCCTGGAAACCTGCCCTTGGTACTGAGAGGTTGGAGGGCATGGCAACGTGGAAAGAGCTGGGCTGCTGAGATCCAAGGTCTGGCTTTGAACCTGGGGTCTGTGAGACTCTGGCCCTGTGTCTGAGCCTGAATTAGATGGCCTATCATGGCCCTGCCCTAGTTTTGGGGGCCCCTGCAGCCCTCCATCTCCCTTGGGCTACTCCTGGGCCAAGACAGCCAGGAGACCATGAAGAGAGGACAGCCTAGATCCTGCAGCCAGCTGAGGCCCAGTGTAAAGGTCAGCAGGCCCAGACTCACTGATTGCAGTTAAAGTTGGATGCCACTGGGAAGACTGTGGGTAGTTCTGAGCATCATGTTTTAGAACAGACATGGATGAGGGTGGCTGGACTGGGGAAGGCCCCTGAGGAGGTCAGGGACAAAGAGCTGGGGAGAGAAGGCTCAGGGGACCCAGGTCAGCTGGGCCTGAGTGTCTGAACTACTTGGCCTCAGGGGGCAGAATGGGGCACAAGGATTGGGGTGGCAATGAGGGTGATCTGGGCTAGATGGCCAGGGTAGGAGGGAGCTGCTTTGCCAGTCTGTGAACTCTGCATCACGGTGGTCTGCAAGTCCTTGGGGGCATCACAGGACACCAAATGTGGGGGCTCAGAACGGGTACAGAAGGTGGTCAGTCTCTCCATCAGAGGGCATGGCATGGTTAGATGCATGGTGTGGTCAGGCAGAGAGCACAAACCCAAGCGATGCACGAGAACCTCCACATCTATGGGCTTTATTGCGGGCACCTTAATTAACTGCCTTACAGCTGCCTCCATCTTGCTGAGTTTTAATTAAATTAAATGAGTGGATTCCTTCCCCGCGGCCCAGATAGTGGCTGGTGTGTAGTCCCAGCTGGTCTCCTCCCTCCTCCGGCAGCCTCAGGGGCCTTGTCTGCCTCCCTGGCTTGCCATGGAGGGAGGGGAAGCACATCCCTCACCAAGCCCCCTTGGCAGGGTGGGAGGACCAAATGAGGTCCCCCCGCTCCCCAACAGGGGTGGGGCCTCCAGAGGCTCAGTGTCCTGGTCAGCGCCCGCCCACATGGAGCTGCTGGGAGGCTGGACAACAGCTGCTGCTCTATGACCCCTCCCGGAATGATGAGAATGTCCTCAGGGATAGAGAGGCCAGCTCTCAAGAGCTGGAGCCCAGGGACACTGGCCACACACACTGGAGACAGAAGAGATGGGGCCCTTCTGCTGAAGGCTTAGCAGCAAGGACGGTGAGGCCTTCCAGGTCCCCCACCTCCAGGCTGGCTCCCAGGATCCACAGTCCTTTGTTCCGGCTCCTCTTGGATGCCAGAGTGGCAGCAGTAGCAGCTGCTAATGGACCAGCGGGAGTGTGGGAGTAACTCCAGACCTCTGCTCACTAGAGGCTGATGTCTCTCCTGCCTTGATCTGGCCTGGACACCCAGGGCTGCAGAGGGGCCTTCAATGCTTCTCCTGGTCCAGGTCGGGCATCCAACAGTCGTGGGGCCTTGCTGCATCAGGCTCTTGACAGTGCTCCAGGTTTCCTCTGGCCCAACATACCCTGTGGGCCTATGGGGCATGGACGTGGCAGGCTACCCACCTCCTCACTTCCTCTGCTGAGACCTACTCAGCCCAAGGCAGCAGTCTCAGCAAAGGAAAAAGGGCAATTGGGGTCCACGATGGTGGGGGAAGGTTAGCATCTGATGTGTGTTCTCGTGAACAAGAAGATGCAGGGGAGCTGGCTCTGTGCCCCCACTCTAGGACCACCAGCCAGGCTGTGGTGAGCGACCCGTGGTCAGCGAACGCTGAGTGGTCCTGGTGCAGCTATGGGGAGGCCTTTGGGTCCTGCTCCAGTTTAGGGTTTGGATCTGGGTGGGACCTGGTTCCTTCCAAAGGACGGCCCAAGCACCTCACCCCTGTCCCAGTGCATAGACACTTGTCAGCCTCACCCAGTCCGTCGCTCTCCTCTCTGGTGTGGGTGTCTGCTCAGGAGTTAGGTGAGGGTGGTGGAGGAAGCTGGCACCAGGGATCTGCTTGGGCAGGGGACCAGGTGCCAGGGACACACACGCATGATCCCCAAGAGCTGGTAAGCCAGAGACGACCCAGGGCAGCCGGTAGGGGACACATACCTGAGCGGAGCTGCTTGATGCGGCCATTGCTAGCAGCTGGGTCCACAGGTAGGAAGTCTTTGAACCAGGAGATCTCAGGGTCAGGGTTGCCCCCAGCAGCACACAGCATGGTGGCTGTCCTGGCCTTCTCTACCACCTTCAGCTGGGGCCCCATGTCAATGGTGGGGAAGCCATGAGGCAGTTGATCCTCTGTGGGGAGAAAGAGCAGAGGCATTCATGAGCACTCAGCTCCACAAAGCACCTGCTGTACCCCAAGGTCTGGTGCTGTAAGCAGCCCACTGAACCTGGACACCCAGCCCCATTAAGTATCTAATGTGCCTCGACACCCGACTTCACGAGGTGCCTGCTGCACCCTGCGACCCTGGCCCCTGCCCTCATGGGGCCCACTCCAGGGGTATTTCTGTGGGAGAAGGCGGTGGGAAGGACAGGACCCCAGCCGTCACTAACAATGGAGCTAGGGTTTCAAGAAAAGGAAGCTCACCAGAAATTGGACCAAAGAGGACCCAGCATCATGTTCTCTCCCCCTCTGACTCCTCTATCCAAAAGCCCACCTGGAGTCCCCTAGAGCTCCAGGAGGCAGGAAGACAAAAGAGAGAACCCCCCTCACACCCCTCCACAAGCCTCAGGCTGCCTGGGTCTGCTTTTCCAATTTGGATTCTGGAAAGTCCATCCTATCTCTGTGGGCCCAAGGTAGGGGATATCACTGGCTTTACCAGAGCTGGAGAAACCTCTGCCAGTGTCCATGGGCTAGCCAGGCTAGCAGCCTACAATCCCCACCCTGTCTCAGAGCCCTGGGTGCTCCCCTTCCATCCTCCCACTGAATACAGAGCAACTTGTTGACCAGACCCCCAGAGCCCCCCAAACGGGCTCCAACCGCATGTCACCCTCTCTCTGTTACAGCTGTTGTTTCTTGTTTGTCGTCCAGCCCACCCCCAATGACTGGCACTGGCCTCAGCCTAGCCCTCTGACAGATCAGGAGACTGAGGCATCACCTGCCTCCTCTCCTTACTCCTTCCTGCTGTATAGCCAGCTCCAGGCCAACTAAAGGTGCTGCCGTGCGGTTCAGGCTGGGCCCATCCCTTCACCCGCTCAATTTCTCCCTATGCTTTAACGGACAGTTCCACACTGTCCCCTCCAGTCTGGAGTCCCTGTTTCCTATCTGACTCCCCCCACACCTTCCCTAGGGGCCTTCTCTAAGTTCTTCCACCACACCATGAGCACCTGGAGAAGTCATTCTCTAAACTGTACCTCCTTTCCCCCCAAAGCCCAAAAGAGGATCCTGCACACACGATGGGCCTTCAGCACATACATGGGTCAGGGCCTGCTCAGAGCCCATGACAAGCCTCCTGACTGTCCAGAGGATTTCTGGGAGTCCCTGAGACGCCCCACCCCCCGGCATGGAAAGTTCCCCTGGAGCCACATATCCCTGAGAACGGAAGACTTCCAGACCGACAGCATCAGCACTTAGTGGAGCTGAGAACACAGATTCAACGGGTCAATATTCCGATGGTGGCTGAACGCCGGCATTGATGAAAGAATTAGCAAAACAGCAGCCGAAAACCCCCAGATGCTTTGTCAAGAATTACCTGGTAGCAGTTTGGCTGGACCCTTCCCCCGATCCTGCCCTCATAGGAGCCAAGGCTCCTCCACAGCCGCATGGCCCAGGATGGGCCCCTGGGGGACAGCCACGGCATGGGAATCCTTGGAGGAGTCCTTCTCAGTCTCCTCCTATGAACTGGAAACAATAACCCCCCTGTGTCCCCCTGTGTGTTATGGACATGCTCACCACACACAGCCTGTGCCCACAAAGGCACCAATGAAAAGACCAAAGGGCCTTGGCGCCAGGGAAGGACAGGCCCCTGGTGCCTGGACCTAGCACTCCTGGACTGCTTCTGCATCTGGGAAGCTTAGCCTTTCAGCTCCCTACACCTACATTCTGCAGGGGAAGGAGCTGGGACTGAGCCCTTCTCCTAGCCCCCAGGCCTCTCAAGCTGCCTGGCACCTGGTCCTAGCCTTGCTCCTTCAAAGCTGGGCACAGCCACCCTAAATCTAGGCTTATGATCTGACCAAGGCTGCTCTTGGGGCCTATCTGCCTTTCCCTCAACGTGTAAAGGTGGAAAGGTGGTGGTTCTGTGCCACCCTGCCCCCAAACAGAGGGTTAGGGCTAGCCTAGCATGCCAGGGATGTTGTGGGGAGGGGAGATCACACTTTGGAGCAGCTTGGGCGGGTTGCTGAGAAGGGTGGGGGGCACTCCAAGCTCAGAGATCTGACTGAAGCTTGCACAGCTAGCCCTGTACACAGCCCATGAGCCTGGCTCCCCACAAAGTTGGCACTGTTCTAGCCCCTCCCAATGATTCCACTGCCAAGATCCTTCCAGAGCAGGCAGAAATGCCTAGCTTGGCTGAGTCACAGTCCCACCACCCCACCCTGCCCAGGACATGTGGGGAGAAAGGCTCCCTCTGAGGCCAGCAACCACCCTCTGGCCCTCTCTTGCCACCCAGGCCTGGGGTTATCTCGAGAAAAAGGCAGTACTAGGATCTGAATCCAGGTCTCTAGATGATAAATCAGAATTCCTTGTGCTGCACCTCACTGCCCTCTCTGGTTGAGGTGACTGGGGCCAGGGTCTCAGGTAGTCCTCAACTACCTTCATTAGCATCCTTGGGAAAGGACACAGTTCCAAGAGCTGGAGGCCTCCAGAATGCTCTGCTCACACCCAAGACCCAGAAGGGGGTCACACAGCTGGAGTCAGAGCCAGGACTTGAACCCGGGCGCTTAGACTCTAAGTCCAGAATTCCTTCTAGTACCCCAGAGAGGATGTGGAGATCAGGGGCATGTCCTCATCACTCCCACCCCCGCCCCAACCTGTCCCACTCTCAATAACTTCCATATCCCGCTAAGACACAGGGGTTGCCTTAAGCAGGGGAGGGAGTGGGAGACTGGCTGGAGCACCATCCACAAAGACCGCAGTGAGGCACTCCTCCTTTCCCCACCCCTGCCAATGAAGACGTGCGAAGCTGGGAGCACACAACACAGAGCCCCTGTCTTGTGTTCATTCACACAGCTCTCTGGGGGACAATGGAGGGCTGGATGGGCACTGAAACAACATTTGTTCACAAATTAAAAAACACATGGATGGGAACTGGTGATCTCCTGGTGCCTGGAGTGCATCTCATGGTGACGAATGAGCCCTCACAAGTATATGGTAAAGGGGATGAGGTCAGAGCTGGGGTGGCCTGGCAGCCTCTCTGGATGAGGATGAGTAGTGAATTCTGGGTGCTTGTGACCCATCTAGAGTCTCTCCCTCCTCATCTCCCTGCTGTGGGATCTGTACTGGGGCTGCAGGGTCAGTTTAAGGTTACTAAACTGGAGCCAGAACTGGTGTTCAGGAGCCTCAGGGCAGACCCCAGCTTCCTTTGAGTTCCTGTCAAAATACCACCTCCCACAAGAAGCCATTGCTAACCTCTCCTGATCCCAGGGAGACCCCCTGGACCATATTTATTCTGCAGAGGGTTTGTTTGTACAGTCATGCACGCATTCCCATGCTTATTAGCACAGTGCCTGGCACACAGTAGGTGCTAGTAAATGCCTACTAACTGAATTGACAAAAAGTCTGGGCCCCGCTCCTGAGACAGCTTTGACTCACTAGCCAGGACAAGGGACGATGGCTTCTCTCCTAAGAGGGAGGTGGGAACCCGGCAGAGGGGACAGGCCAGGAGACTTGGTCTAAGCCCCAGGAAAAGCCCTTCTCCTCTCAGAGCCATCCCCACCCTCCACTGTGCCTAAGCCTTGCCCTGGCACTGAGACCCTGGCCCCCAAAATAGCTCCCAGCCACCCATCTGCCAGTGAGGCAACAAGGCTCTTCCCAGCCTGACTCCCTGTCTGGGCTCCACCACTATCCCATGACCTTGGACAGGTCCCAGGCCTCAGTTTCCCTTCTCTATAACGAGGGGTCCGGATCAATAAGCCCCAAGGTGACTCCGTGGTCCAGGCCAGGCTGCACGCCAAGCAGGGAGGCAGCCAGAGCCAAGGAAGCCCTCCCGGAGGGCAGAGCAGGAGCTCCACAAAGGGGACTGAGCCCTGCTCGCTGCGGGGTGGGGACAAAGCATCTCTTCTGCTGTTTAGGCTGAAGGGTCCACTTAGAATCCCTGACAGCCAAAGTGAGCCCTGTCTAGAGTTGGGTCCTATGCAGCAAGGTATCCCCAAGACCATGGGCTGGGCAGAGGGAAGGGGAATCCCTCCCACATTCATTTGGAGTAACTGCCCCAGGCTGAGCAGCCCACTCATTCCATACCATCAGAGGGGACATTCTGCCCAGGCAGGACAGGGGATCCCCCCAGTCTGAAGCAGCCTCAGCCCTCATGCCATGGCTATTCTGGAGCTTTTCTCTGTCCAGGTCTCAGATCCTCTGCCTATGCCATCCTCATAGCACATCAGAAGTAGGAGGCTCCCAACATGGTTCTGGGACCTCCCAGAGGGCAGGGCCTGGGTCTCATCTGTCTTTGTCCATCCCCAGAAGGGGTAGCCTGCACAAGGCTGGCCTAGGGTACTGGCTCAGCTACTTCCTAGCAGAGTGACCTTAGTTTCCATCTCTGATGAGGGGGGCTGGTCAGGCCGGCCTCTTTCTAACTCTCTGGTCACCTTCCCTGGAAGGAGTGGCTAGAGGAGAGGAGGAAGGGAAGAGGAAGCCCCGCCCTGGTCATCCACCCCAGAGCTCAGGCGGGTAGGCCTGATTGTACAGTGAAGAGCTTAAGAGCTCCTCTGCTCTCCTGCTGCCCACGGGTTCTCCCAGCCTAATTAAGCTGCTGGAGTGCGGCACCATGGCGACGGGAATCACACATACAGTGGAGGGTCCCTTCCTCCTGCTTTAGGAGATGCTGAATGAGCCACCGGTCTCAGGAAGCCCCACTCTGTCCCACAGGCTGGCTCTGCCAGGACCCTCAGCTCCAGGGCATCATCCCTGCAGGAATCCTGATGGTGTGCAGCCCACCATGCCTGGGCTCCACAGTGAGGTACCAGGTCACAGTTTGGAGCATGGAGACCAGGGAGAGGCCCCTGGCCACAGCACTTGGTACAGGAGAGAATATGGACCCTGTGGAGATGGAGGAAGGATAAATGAAGAACAGTTCCCATATCTGCGTCTAAGGCTGCCAAACCCTGGAAGGCAGAAGTACAAGGGCCACTTTACAGATGAGGAAACTGACTTGGAAACATGCCATCTCAGTTCTAAACCTGAAAGGGCTCTCTGAGAACAGCAAGTCCAGATCCCTCATTTTTCAGGGGAGGAAACTGAGGCTCAGTGGCTTGTCTAAGGACATCTAAGCGTTGGGCAGCATCTACCTCAAGTTCTAGGACTCCATGTTCAGGGCCCTTCTGCACTGGTCTTGTAGCTAGAAGCAGCAGGGACTGAATTACTGACCAAGCTTGAGACACATGGTACCAAGGCCAAAGATCCAAGCCTCCCAAGCATAGGAGAGCCCTAGGGCACTCAACAATAGAGAAGGGGGGAGGTGAGAGGAGAGGGTGGGGGGAGGGAGAGAGAGGGAGAGGGAGGGAGGGGGGGGAGAGAGGGAGAGAGGAAGAGAGGAAGAGAGGGCGAGAGGGAGAGGGGGAGGGATAGAGAGACAGAGAGAGAGGGAGGGAGGGAGGGAGAGAGAGAGAGAGAGAGAGGGAGAGAGGGGGAGAAAGGGAGGGAGGGAGAGAGAGCGAGGGAGGGAGGAAGAGAGAGAGAGGGAGAGAGAGAGAGAGGGAGGGAGGGGGGAGAGAGGAAGAGAGTCAGGGAGAGAGGAAGAGAGGTTGAGAGGGAGCGGGGGAGGGATAGAGAGACAGAGAGAGAGGGAGGGAGGGAGAGAGAGGGGGAGAGAGAGAGAGAGAGAGAGAGAGAGAGGGAGGGAGAGAGAGGGAAAGAGACACTGAGGTAGTTAAGACAAGTAGGTGGAATAGTGAATAGATTGCTGGTGCTGGATTCAGGAAGATGAGTTCAAATTCAGTCTCCCACACTTACTAGTTACATGAAACCAGGCAAGTCACTTCTTTGCCTCAGTATCCTCGCCTGTAAAACAGGGATAATAAGAGCTCCTACCCTCCAAGTTTGTTGTAAAGGTAAAACAAGATAGCTGTCACGTGCTTTGCCAACCTGAGGGTGTTATGTAAATGCTGGCTATCACATGTTTTTAGCCAATATCTGACCAAGTTACATGGTTACTAAGTGGCAGCAGAGGATTTTAACCCAGAATTTTCTAATTCTAAATTCAGCTTGGACTGATATAACACAAGGTCTTGTAGCTAATCAAACCTAGAGTCCCCCCGGGATACCCTGAATCAGGGGATGACCAGCCCCTGCTTGGAGACCTTTGAGGATGGAAGACTTACTACCTCTTGGGGTTGTCTATTCCATTCCGTGACAACGTTCAATATGAGGAAGTTTTTTGGCTAACATTCAGCCTCAAAAGGCTTATGTGCCACACCACACCTTCCCCAGACTCTAGACCTCAGCCCTGCCCTCTGGGGCTCACAGCCTTTTTCTCTCCAGGCTGGCCCCTTCCACTGGTCCTCCATGCCATGGCTACCCTCCATCCTGAGCCAGGGAGCCCAGAACTAAACATGTCTCCAACTGGTCTGAGCAGGACCAAGGACAGTGGGTCCAAAGGCTTAGGCTCAGTCGGGAAACTGTCCTTTCTGCACACCCCAACCCTAACTGCCAGGAAGAAGACCCTCATGACCTGTAGAATGTTTCAGGAGGGGGCTGACCTCACCAAGGCCCCATACCAGGTTGCCCTTCCTTTCTGCCCAAATCTTGGCTCATCCTGTGGCTAGGAGCTGAACATGTCAAGGCTGCAGGCTATATATGGAAACTGGCCCCCAGCCCTTTTCTGCCCCATTCTTGAGTCACCCCTGGTAGTGGCCAGGCTGGCTCGCTCTGAGCCCAGGCGCGAGGGAGTGCTCTGGGGAGAATAGAGTGCAGGCAAGCCCAATGCCTACAGCCTCAGGAAGGCTCCGTCTGGGGTATCCCTAACACATAGTGAAGAAGAAGGAAGCAGCCCAACCCAGCCATCTGCTGTTGTAATTCAATCCTCTGGCAATTAGTGGCCACTCTCAATCTCATTAAGACACTGAGCCTCATAAACAGAAATCCCAGGCCAGCCGGGCCTCTGCCGGTCCTTCAGTCACATGGCCCCCGTTCATGCAAAATTCAGAATGAGTAGCAGGGGTGGCAGTGGTTCACGGCCTGGCCCGGCCACACCCAGACCCTAGCTCCTGGGCCCATCCAGTCTCAGATGGGATTTCACAGATGGGAAAACCAAGGCACAGAGCAATAAGGGGAGTGGCCCCCAGTCACACAGTGAACTGGAAGCCAGGAATTCTCAGGTCACACCAAGAACAGAGAGGAGGCACCAGGGGTCAGGGAGCAAGGATTTCTTTCTTTGGTCTGTAAACTAGCCCCAAGTTCAGGCTTGCTGCCTGACTTCTAGGCCCACTGGCTACGTTCTCTGACTTCAGATGCCTCTTGGCTATGTGGTCTTGGGCAAATCACTTAACCTGTTTGCCTCAATTTCTTCAACTAAAAATGGGGATAAACCTAGCACCTGCCTCCCAAGCTGCGGTGAGGATTGGACAACGTATCTGTAAATAATCCAGCCCAATGTCTGCCTGGCACATCAGAAGCAGATGCTGCAGAAATGGCAACCACTATTAGCATCACAGCCCCACACTCACCTTCATGCACAGATATGAAATGGAAGCTGCAGAAAGAAGGAAGGAACGTGCTCAAGGCTGACAGAGACAGGACAACTGGTGCTCTTCTCCATAGCCCCCTCCCTTCCTCGAAGGGATCTGAGAGCCAGGGGCAGTGCAGACAGGTGGGGGTGCAGACAGGGGGTGGTGCAGACAGGGGGTGGGCTAGGTATTAGGTACCTGGGTCAGGCCAGCAGAAGGCTGGACGCCTGGCCCTCAGGCTCAGATCCAGCCATCTGGTATCTGGGCCAGCACAAGCCTGTCTAGACCACCCAGGCACCCATGAAGGCCAGTTTGACCTTCCCCAGGGCCATCTTCCCATTCTTTTCTAGGCTTTCCCACTGCCCAGTTCAGGTCCATCTGGTTACCATGGAGATGGGGGGAGGGGAAGAAAAGAGAGGGAGAGGGCAGGTGCCCGCATAGGGGAGAGGGGAGGCAGGCCCTGCCTCCCGAGTTTGAGGCCCTGGCCCTGCCCTCCCAGTCCAGGGGCCTCCTTCCTCCCAGAATGCCATCAGGCAGCTTTCCCTGCTAGCCCTGGAGCACAAAGGTTGCCTCTCACCTATCTTCAGCAAGTGTGTGGGGGAATTTCCATGACCCCTGTGAGCCGGGGTGCCTGTGTAGGGCGGGACCCATGTCACCCAAACTGCACATAGCTGGCATTCACTCAGCGCTGGCCTTGGAGCTATCTATAATAACTGAAAGGCCCCATGTCTGTGTCCGAGTGAGCAGCTCACTCCCCTGTGACTAAGGCTGGGGTCCTGTTTACTGCCTGGGGAGGAAAGGTAGAGTTGAACTCCAGAGGGGAGCCAAGTAGACCTCCTAGCAGAGGGAAGGCTGTGTAAGGTCCCCCCATGACAGCAGCCATGATGACTGACCGAACCCAAGTGTCCAGCAGAGCCCTGATCCTGAGGGGTCTCCCCTTCCCCCAGGGAGGCTGCAGGACCCCAGGAGACTCAAGACACCCCTCTAGCCCCTGCTCTCAAGGGGCTTCCAGTTTGGAGGGACAGGGATGACCAAAGGAGGCCAGTTCTATGTGCAGGGAGTAGGGAGACTAGTACTTGGAAAAGGGTATGGGGTTCAGTGGGAAACTGGACAGATTTAAAGGGGCTTATGTGTATAAGCCCCAGCAGAAGATAGTTAACATCTCCCCCAAAGGACTGGTTTTCCCAGGCAGGCAGATATGGGGAAGACAGAGGCAGAAAGACAACCCTCCCCAATCCTTCCACCTGTGCCTGCCACTGGGGAGTGACTGACTGGCCTCATGCCTGGTCTCTGCCCTGCCCTGGAATCTTTGCAACGTCCCCCCAATTTGGTCTAGCTGAACCCCTTCCTGCTCTGTGGGGAGGGGGCACAAGAGGGGAATGATACCAGAAATTGAGACCCTGGGAGCTGGCGGGGTCCTTGGCATCCCCCATTCAGCTCACCCCTGAAAGGAATCCTCACCAAAGGGTGACAGGGAGTTCACTATTTCAGACTGTTCAGTCCCGGGGTGGGGTGGGGGGGGTGTCAAGCAGAACCGGGAATCTTGGCCCCTCCCCCTGGGCCCTGGCAGATGGGGCCCAGAGAGAAGACCAAGCTCACACAACAAACATATGGAGTCTCCAGAGCCAGACGCCCGTGTGGAGCGGAGGCCGCGGTAGCGTCTGTTGGGGTGACCTCCTCACCCGCATGTTTACCAGCCGCCTGGGCCGTGTGTGCACACCCGCACCCACACGCATGCACAGACGGCATGGGCGGGCTTGAGAGCAGGCGCAGGAGCCCCCACCCCCTCCTTTCCAACATACAGGCAGCGACTCCCCATTATTCCACTCATCAAACCTGGCATCTTAAAAGCCTGTTTTGTTTTTTAATCTGGGAGCTGCTGGGCTCCATCTGAAGATGAATGGTGAGATGGGGGGAGGGCCTTGCCACAGCCCCCACAAGCTGCCTGGCACTCCAGGCCTCTTATCTCTCTCTGCATCTGTGCTAATTCCACCCTCCCCTCCAGATCACACTTGCCTCTCCCCAATGTCCACGATCTCCCTGGAACCACACCTCTGGCCACCTCCCCCAAGACCCTAGCACTGGACTCCATGCCCTTTCTGCAGCCCACCACCCAACAAGCCTGGGTGGCTGCCACTGGGGGAGGCACTACTAACTTGCGGATGTTCAGCTGGTGGTCCACCCAAACCCTCAGATCTTTTTCAGACAAACACATGCTTAACTAGGTTCCCTACCCCCGCCCATATTCTTGAAAGGCCAACTTTTCTGAACCTGGGTATAAGAAAATGCTATTTTCCTCTGACGCAGGTCACAGGTTAGTCTTCAATCTTGATTCTGTCAAATGAGATGTGTTCAGTCTGACACATTTATTTATTAAGTACCTACTATGTGCAAGGCACTGGTGACTAAAAGCTGAAAATTCCTCAGGAGAGAACACCTTGGGGCGGGGTGTGGAGAGGGGACACAGACAATTAGGCCTTGGGGGAAACCAGGGCAGGCTGCCCTCCTGACCTAGGGGATGGGACAAGGAGGTGCAAGGCCCCCAGAGCTGCCCCTAGAAACCACCCCAGCCCCCAAGGGCCCTGCTCTGGCACACCTTGGCCATTCTATCATGGGGAGCCCTCCTGATGAGGCTGGCCTCAGGGAGGGCCTCAGGCACCGAGCCCAGGCTGCTAGCAGCTTCTGGGGACGCAGTACCAGGGGAGGAGATGCGGTCACTTTTCATGAGAGCCTGTCTTGGCTCCTTTCCTTTCAGAGGGCTCACAAACTATCCCTTGAATAATAACCCCCAGCTGAAATTTTGTCAAAGGTCAGCTTTAAGAGGACACAATCTTACTGCCCAGAACACACTTTTCTAAAAACTGGGACAACATTCATCTGCCTCTGGCCCTGCGGCCCCTCACTTCCCAAACGCTGCTGGTTTGGGGAGCTCGTCCATGCCGATGGTCCCTCCATCTAGAGACAATGCTGACAGTCCTCCTACTCTTCAACAGCTCCTGTCCAGGTTTTCCATGCGGCCCCAGGGTAGGGACCCCTAACATGCTGAATACCTTCCCTGCTTTCTTGTCATCACCTGTGTACCCTGGTTGTCCACTGGCACTCTGCCATTCCTGTTCAGAATTTGCCTCTCTCCTCTCTCTCTCTGGGGATGACCCTTAGGATTCCTTCAGCTCTGGCTCCTGGGTGGCCACCCCAGTCCCTGACTGGAGCCACAGGCCTAGTCTGTCCTTTCCCTCCCTCTCCTCTCTCTTTCCCTGTCTCTGTCTCTCCACTCCTCATCTCCCCTTCAGACTCAGTCTTGCTGAGCTGCCTTTCAGGAATGTCCCTATTCCCTGCTGTCCCCACCAGAGTCCTCACAGCTCAGGACCTGAGAACTGAAGTCCAGGAATGCCCACGTGGAAGAGGCAGCTAGAGCCCTCTGCCTAGCAAACGTTTGTCTCTAGACTCACAAGGGAAGGTCAGCCCTAATCAATGAGGATGGCTTGTTGCCAAATCAAGACAGTCCGCTTCCATGTATGGAGCTGAAGGCACATTTCAAGGGGTGCCTGTCCAGACTGGATTAGACGCCCCCAAAGACTGTCCCAGGCCTGATGTTCTGTGCTTCTGTCTCAGTGGCTCAAGACAGGCCTGGGCAATGATGAGATAAATTCAGCCTAGGGGACAAAGGGAGGGAGAGGGAGAGAGGGAGACAGTGAGAGGCACAAAAGAGAGAGAAAAAGGGGGAGGGAGGATGGGGAATGGCACACACTGCTGGCTCCAGGGGCTGTGGCAGCTGGGCTCGCATGCCTTTGACAGAGCCGGGAACACTGGTGCTGAAAGCTCCCCCAACCTGTGCCATCACCCAGGCTGCTCTGTCCCTTTACAGCTCAATCAATCCTTGTGCACACCTCTGGTGTTTAGGGAGTACCAGGCTGTCAGACACCAGAGAGAGGAATACAAGGCAAGACAGTCCCTGTCTGTCCTCAAGGATCTTAGAGTCTACTTGGGACACTGCTGCTAAGTTAATATAGATAGATACAATACAACTAGACTACAGGAGAGGTAGAACATTTCAGGCATGAGGCACAGGCTGAGTAAAAACCTAGTGGTGGGAAAGGACATGTCCACAGAAGAAGCTGGCCAGCTGGATTGGACTTGGGACTGTGCTGGGAGAGAGTGAGAGGGCAGGCTGAAGGTGACTGTGAAGGCCTGTAAATGCCCAACACAGGGAGCTGTACTTAGTATCTAAAAGGCAAGGGGAGTCATAGAAGTTTCTTGACCAGATCAGTGACAAGGTCATGAATGTATTTTAGGAAGGTTACTTTGATAGGTGAGTGGGGAAATAAACTAGAGTCAGGGAGACCTACCGGCAGGCAGCCAGAACTGGATCGGGGAGTGGAACCTTCCCCTTCTCAGCTTCCCAGCCCAAGGCCTTAACTCTCCCTCAACCCCTAGACCCATTTGCCCAATCTGGTCATTTCCACTTCCACAGCATCTCACATTTCAGTACTGGAAATAAAGTCAGGAAGACCTGAGTTCAAATCCCCCTTCAGGCACTAGCTGTGTGACTGGCCAAGTCCCTTAACTTCCTTCTGTGCCTTAGTTTCCTTGTTTGTATGTTGAAGGGGCTGGCTATGATCCTGTGACCCATTCTCTTCAGTCAGTCGGTGATATGGGACAGGCGATCTGGAGAGAGGTTAGGGCTACCTAGAGAGGAAGATTGAGCCAATGGGAGCTGATGCAGTAGGTCTCCCAGGGAGAGAGGGTCGAGAGAAAAAAGAAGCGACACACACAGTCTTTGGGGACACCTGCAGTTAGCAAGCATGCCCTGGAGGAAGGTAATGCCTTCTGAGGCTCAAGACTGGGAGTGACTGCACTCAGACCCAAGTACCAAGAAGTGGCAGGGCAGGACTTTATAGACAGAGACACTGACACTGACAGACAGACACAGTCCTTCCTTTCCTGGCCCCCAGGCTGCCCAAGCCTTCCTCCCTAACACCCAGCACTGATTCTGAATACAGGTTCCCAAAGTCACCACCTGCCCCCCCCCTTGCAAAGAAGTAATCACTATTCAGTTGTAAAGAGTTTGAGTTCTGTCTTTGGAGGGGCTCAGGGTACACATCTGCTGAGCCTGTCCTGAGTCTATACTGTCCCCAGCCAAAGCTGGGCTGTGTGACACCAGAGACCCTCAATTCTTGTTGGCTTTAAGAAGTACTGCTTGACCCTTAACTACAAACCAGGAGGGGCCCTAGGACGCCCCTGAGGGTAGGCAAAGTCAAGGTTGCCCTGTCCTGGCACCCTGAGGCATGCTGTAAACACAGAGCCTGGGCACTGGGAGCGGGGGAATGACATAAGCCTAGCTGCCTAGCTGCTCCTCCTCGAAGCAGATTGCCTCATGGGCCCTCCCTCTGAGCAGCCATCAGCCATCACTTGCCAGCCATGGAGAGGAGGCTGATGACCCCAGAGGGCAGCTTGAGTGGTTGTTGCTAGCATTCTGCAGCTCTGGCTCCACCCACTCCTGCCCAGGCTGGGCCAAGGTTTCCATAGCAACCCTGGGTGGACGGATAGGGACAGTGGAGGGGGCGGGGCCAGGACCAAGGACTGCCAGCCTGTCAGGCTGAGTCGAGCCAAACAGAGGAAGAGGCCTGGGCAGGTGGGCGGGGAGGGAAGGAGCCAGAGCCACAAACAGAAGGACAAGGGAGGAGAGGAGAAGAGGGGGAGGGGGCTCTCAACGGCTTCAGGTCCAGGGAGATCCTGTTACCAGAAGGAAGTAGCAGAGGAACAGGATGGACAAACTGCTGACAGCCACTAGATTTACAGCATTTCAAGGTCTCGAAGCACTCTCTAAACCTTATTTCACTGGATCCTTCCGAGAAGGCGAGGAGATGGGTGCTGTCAGTGTCCACATTTTACAGATGGGGAAACTGAAGTGTAGAAAGAATTTAAACAAACTGCCCAGCTACTAAGTGTCTGATGCTGGATTTGAACTCAGCTCCTCCTGCTCTAGGTCCAGAGAAGAGGAGTGATGCGTCCACAGCCACACAAGGGCAAAGGCCCAGCTAGTCTTGTTTCTGGGCCCAGGAGGGCACATGGGTGCCCCTGACTCACCTAAGGCATCCTGCTTCCAGTAGCTGCCTGGCTGAGCCCCACAGGCCTGGCTGTGCTTGACAGCTCCCAGGGGAGGTGGGGCTGCCCTGGGGCTTCTGCTCACAAATCTCCTGAACCAAGGCCAGCCTCTTCTGTACACCTCTCTGGGGCCCTTGATTGGGCCTGGTGCTTTCTTCCCTCCAAGTCTTTTCTTGGGCTGTTCTCCTTGCCTGGGATGCCCTCCCTCCTGCACATCCTTCAGACTCAGCATGGGCAACTTCCTTCAGGAAGTAGCACGCCCCCTCACACAGCCCCAGGATGTATTGCAGACATCACCCCAGGGTGGCAACAAGGCTGTGCCTAGGTGGGGCTTGGTCCACCAGAATGCCCAACCATGGCCCAGAAAGGGAGGCAAAGACCTGACACCATGGGGGTGGCAGAACAGATATCCTGCCTGGGTATTGGAGAAGCAGCCCTCCACTGGCATTCAAGGCTTTCCACAATCTGGGGCAGACTTGAGGGAGGGAAGGGACTGCTCAGTCAGCAAATACGATGGCTCCTGGGCCCTGGGTTTTGGTAATTCAATGACTGAATCATAGACTATGAGCCAGAAGGAACCTCTGAGGCTGTCCAGACTCGCCCCAATCCTTAATGAGGCCAAGGGACCTGTCCAAGGGCCCACAGCCAACAAGGCTCAGAGGCGGGATCTGACTTGTCCTGCTTCGCTTCTGAAGATGTCTACACTGGCAGCCAACCCTCCCATGGCTCACAAGAGCCACTCTCGGGAAGTTCTCTTCCCTCTTGCCCCTTTGTGGCTAGGCCCTCAACCCACCTCCATCCTGCAATATTCCTGCCAACCTCCTACCCCACCAAAGGCCCCAGCCCGGGATCAAACACTGTTGAACAGAGGGACAAGGTGGAACCTGCCTGGAGCCTGGGAGCCCTTTTCTTTTCAAAATGACAGACCCTGTGTCTCCCTCCTCTGGTCCATCCATACTGGCCTCCCTCATTATCACAGAGAGACCATGAGGGGATACTGGACCTCATTGACCATCGCCCAGACACTACAAGGAGACACTCAGCCTCACTGACCTGTACCCAAGGGGCACGAGGGCATGTCCAGCCTCACTGACCATCACACAGTCACCACAAAGAGACTTCTGGCCTGACCATAACACAGACCACAAGTGGAGACCTGACCTCACTGACCATCCCACCACAAGGGATGACTTAGCCACACCAAATATCTTGCCTTAATGACCACCACACAAGGTCTGAGCTCAGATGTCCCCAGGGAGACTGTTCAGCCTCCCCAGCCTCTCCTCTCCACCTGCTGCTGGCTGCAGCGACCCCTGAGCCCACACACACCACACCTACCATCCAGCACCACACCTACCATCCAGCACAGTGAGCTTGGCACTGATGTTGATCTCGCCCAGGCTGTTTGTGGCCGTGCACTCATAAATGGCCTCATCCCGGTGCACCCGCAGAGGCTGGATCCGGAGCACAGAGCCAGCCCCATCATCAAACTCGATCACCTACAGGAGGGCAGCATGGGAGGAGGCCATCAGGGAGGGACGCATAGGCCCAGGGAAGCTTCAAGGGTCCCCCTTTCCTGCCTGTCTCTGCAGGATGGGGATGCCCCAGCAGGTCTCTTGCCTTCTCCTTGTCCATCCCCTAAACATCTTGTTCCCACCCCCACAAACTCATCACCCCCAAGCCTTGCCCTCTGACTAGGATCCATACCCCCCATGTCTAAAGCCCTCGTCAAAGCCCCCAAGAGATGCCAGCTCCAAAGCCTGACACTTGCTGGGCATGCTCCTCTTCCCTCACCCCTGTCTTCCTAACTCCGCTCATCTTTGGATTAAGCTTGGCTTCAGGAGCCCTGCCCCACCAATCCTCCACCCAGGCTTCCCCTTCCCTGATCTCCCCAAGCCTCTGGTCCCACGGCCTCACCTCCCAGTAACCTTTCCTTGTCCCCTCCATTCCCCTGGGTAGCATGTGGGCAGCCTCACCTCAAAGCGCTGGGAGCTAACTTTCTTGCCCTTCTTCATCCAGGTGATTCGAGGCTTGGGCTCACCTGTGGCCTGGCACACAAAAGAGGCCACACCCCCAGACAGGCCTGTCTGGTCCTCAGGAGCCTTCACAAAAGTGGGCTTACCTAGAGCAAAGAGGGGCAGATGGGTGGTCACCACTGACTAAGGGCCTGGCTCTAGACCCCTCTTCCCTGGATCCATATGGACCCCATAATCAGCTGGGCAACAAAAGCATCTTCTCTGTGCTAGGAGCAAAAGTGAAGTGGTCCCTTCCCTTTGGGGCTCCCATTCTACAGGGAAGACAACAGGGACATGCAGGAGAGGAGAAGGGAGCGGCCCCAGCAGCAAAGGAAGCAAAACTGCTATTTGAACTGAGCCATGAAGGAGAGGAAGGCACTGAGAGCAGGTGGCAGGGACTGCCCGGGTAAAGGCACAGAGGCAGCAGATGGGAGATGTCATCTACATGTTTGGGGAGCCTCATGAAGGCCAGTCAGACTGGGGTCTGGAGGTCGGCTAATGAGCAAGTCTTGGTGGTAAGAGGGCTTGGGAGGAGCCTACACTGTCCCCAAGCTGGCCAAAGTCACTGTACGAGCATCACAAGAGGCCTGCTTCAGGGACCCTCGGAGCTCTGAGTCTGGGCCTCTTCTTGTCTCCTGTTCTGGGAGTCCTCTGAAGGCAGCCTTAACTCTGGGAGGGAACTTAGAGAAGGAGGTCCTTCGACCTGGCTGGGTAGGCCCCAGTAGGCAGATCACCCCTCAGCAAGTCCCTGGTGGCCTGGGGCAAAGGGAAGGGGAGGCCTCCCCTGAGCTCTGGACCTGGCCTCCCTCCCAGGTCCACCCCCAGGAGCAGACTCCTCCCCCTCCTCACAGGCTCCGGTGTGCCCTTCAGGAGGGGGCAGGGCTGGGCAGGAAGGAGGGCCCAGAGGGTTTGATGGAGAAGCCCCACCCCCACTCCACCTCCCAGCCAGCCTCAGCCTGCAAACCTGTCAGACCAGCAGCTAGGCCCCACCCCCACACACCAGACTGCAGGGGGGAGGGGGGAGAGAACAGCCTGCTCTTGCCATGTGCCTGATATCAGGGCTGGTTCTGAGGTCCAGCCCATGGGGCAGAGCCAGGATCCCAAGGGTGAGCTGCCTCAGTTTCCTCTAGCCCCCTCCAGGATCCCATACAGCCCCTATACTCAGCCCCTCCTCCCTTCTAGACCAACACCCAGAGTCCAGGTCAAAGTCTAGCAGGCTGCCAGGGCCCAGCCCAGCCCTCCCCACCTGGGCCTGACCTAGCCCTCCCCGCCTGGGCCCTGGCCTCTTCTTCCTCTGCCCAGTCAGGGGTCACCCCCAACTCCCCTCTCTCACCTGCCCCTCCCTCCATAACCAAACTTTGCTAAGGACTGGACTGGGGATTTCACCTCAAGCATGTTTAGAATTTGTCCCATCTTCTCCCTGACCCAACCCCTTCTCTCTCACCTGGACTCCTGAGAAAGCAGAGCTTGCTCCAGGACAGCCTGGGGCTTCCTCAGGGCTCAGCCTACCCCCGCCACCCCCCCCCCCCCATAACTGCTCAGCTGAAGTGGCCTTCTCTTCCCCCGACAACTCTCACTTGCTCTCTTACCTGTGGGCCCTTGCACAAGCTCTCCCCCTGTCCTTGGACCCCCTCCTCCCTCACACATGCCTGTTGGGAACCTCAGGGAGCGAGTGGGAACTTACTGTCTGCCTGGGTGCCCACTGTGAATCCAAGGAACACAAGAGCGGGCAGCAGTGGGACCATCATCCACCGAGGGGCAGCCTCCGGGGCCATGGCCAGAACCAGCAGCACACCAACCCTGGACAGAGGCACAGACTGTGAGATGGGGGCTCCTGGGAAGGTCCAGGGAGCAGAGCCCTGCTCAGACCACATCCAGAGGGCCGGACTGGATCTCGGGGCACCAGGATGGGGAAGGCACTAGAGCCTGGGACACAGGAAGGAACCGGAGGAGAGGGCTGGGTCATGGGGAGGCAGAGCCGGGAGCACCTTGAGGCCAGAAACAGAGGCCGGAGGTCACCGAAAACAATGAACACTGAGCTGAGCATGTATGGGGTGGGGGGGGGGGTGGATATTCTGGGTACATGTGGCAGGAGTGAGCTCCTTGTGAGAAGGAATGTTCTAGCAGGGGCCAGAGGTTTGTCAAAGGGTCTCTCAGAGGCTGGTCCTCCCTTGCTCCAAGAACTTCCTGCCCTACTGATGCAGGGAGGATAGGGTGCAAAAGGCCAGGCCCACCCAGAGGGGGCTCTAAGCTCCTGCCCATAACACCCCATGAAAAGGGGAGCCTCTCTAAGCAGCTCGAGGCCTGGGCTCAGGGCCAGGGGAAGACCAGCCTGGACTCCCCAGAACTTGTTCCCAACAAGTTGGTGGCAGGCAGAGAGCCTGGGCCCAGACACTGTCATCCCACCCGATTCCCATGACGGCACCCTCCACCCCCAGTGAAACCACCTGAAGCCATGTCTGCCAGGCTGAGGCGGCCAGCCCGCCCCTCCACAGGGGCCCCTCTCTAGTCTCCCTGTCCTACACTTAGGAGTTGGGCAGTCCTGGCAGACTGTCTTCACCTCATTGGCCTCATCTGTAAAACAGGGTTGATAATAGCACCTCCCTCACAGGTCCTTTTAGGGACCAAATGAAACAGAGAGCAGAGCAGCCTGGAGCCCTTCAAAGTACCAGCCCAGCCATCCACCTCTCAGTTTGCCCTGAATCAGTCCTGATCAGAGGAGGAGGGGCTTATGCTGGCAGTTGCCCTGCCTTCTGTCCCGAGGGCACAGGAAGAGTCAGGAGCTCAGGTGACAGCCCCATCAGCCTGGCCTTGTTCTTCCCCAGACATGCCATCAGGTCATCTCCAGTGCCTGTGTCCTTGCACAGGCTGTACCCCCTGCCCGGAATGCACCCCCTTCCCACCTTTGCCTCTTATGGTCAGTCTGTTTCCTCCCAAGGCCAGCTCAAGCTGGTCAGTTTCTCCAGGAGGCTTTTTCTTCCCCCCACCCCAATACCTGGTATTTTTTTTTGGTACAATATACTTTTATATGTTGTGTATATGTTTAT
>CM053770.1:665584671-665702365 GCA_028658325.1 Potorous gilbertii
GCAGGGTTCTCTCTCTTAGTTGTTACTGGCAAAGTTCTTTGTAGAGTCCTCCTTAATAGGCTGATCCTTCACCTGGAAGATTATCCTATACCTGAGAGCCAGTGTGGCTTCCAAACGGGCTAAGGAACAGTCAATATGGAGTTTGCTGCCTGACAACTCCAGGAGAAATGCCAGGAGCAGAACAGAGGTCTGTACACAACATTTGTAGGTCTGACCAAGGCCTTTGACCCTGTTAGTCATGAGGGCTTATGGAAAATTATGTCAAAATTTGACTGCCTGGACAAGTTCATCAATATTGTAGGTCGATTTCATGATGACATGTTTGCTCAGGTTCTGGATAATGGAAAATGCTCTTGTGCCTTCCCAGTCACCAATGGAGTGAAATGGGGTTGTGTGCTTGCTCCCATGCTTTTTAGCATGATGTTTTCAACCACATTGACAAATGCTTTCAATGAACACAGCATCAAGGTCAACTACTGTACTGATGGCAAGTTCTTCAATTTGAAAAGGCCAAGACCAAAGTGGAGGCAGGGTTGGTACATGATTTTCTGTTTGCAGATGATTGGGCACTCAGTGCAGCCTCTGAAGCTGAGATACACTCAGTATGGATGAATTCTCTGCTGCCTGTGCTAATTTTGGGCTAATAATTAACACCAAGAAAACACAGGTGCTTCATCAGCCACCATCACACCATCCACAGGTAGAACCATCAATTACAACAAATGGAGAAGTTTTGACTGCTGCAAATAAGTTCACTTACCTTGGTAGTGTACTTTCCAGGGATGTACACATTGACAATGAGGTTGATGCACATATTGCCAGAGCTAGCTCAGTGTTTGGGAGACTCTGAAGAAAAGTTTGGGAGAGAAGAGGTGTTAGACTGACTACCAAATTGAAGGTCGACAGAGCCACTGTTGTATGCCTGTGAAACATGGACAGTTTACCAGTGCCATGCCAGGAAATTTAATCGCTTCCATTTAAACTGTCTGAGGAAGATTCTGAGGATCACCTGGAAGAATAGGGTACCAGACACTGAAGTCCTTGCTTGAGCTGAACTGCCAAGTATTCAAACTATGCTTCAGAGAGCGCAACTCTAATGGGCTGGCCATGTTGCTAGAATGCAAAAATGTATGCTTGCCAAAAAGACTATTTTATGGAGAACTCCCATGGGGCAGGTGATCACATGGTGGCCAAAACAAGCAATACAAGGACACTCTCAAGGTCTCTTTCAAGAACTTTGGATTTGACTGTGCCACATGGGAGACACTGGCACAGGACTGCACAGCATGGCATGCCCATATCAGAAAGGGTGCTGGGTTCTTTGAGCAGAGCAGAATTGAAACACCACAAAGTAAATGCAGGATGCACAAATTTGGAGTATCCACCCCAAAAATTCATACGGACTATCTGTGCCCAACCTGTGGTAGAGTATTCCGAGCTCCTCTTGGCCTGATCAGCCACAGTCGGACACACTGACATTTCACTTTATCATGGTGATGTCATTCTGGTCCTCTTTGAAGAGGAAGGGCAACAAACATATATATATATATATATAATGTATATATATTATATATAATATGTTATATATACTATATGTATTATATATAATATAATATATATATATAATATATGTATGTATAGAATACACACACACACACACACACACAACGTGTGTGTGTATTGCAGAGAATATGGCCAATGAGGATATTTATTTTCCTTGACTATACATGTTTGTAATTGAGGTCTGATTTTTGCTTCTTTAGTTCTCCACTGGGGTGTGGGGAGAGTACTGATAGGAAGAGAAAGCTGATTTGTAAAAATTTGAAAAACAGAAATAACTATAAATTTTTCAACAGTTTGCTCAGTTCTTTTTCCTTTGTTTATATTTCTGCTAGATTTTCCCATCTCTGCAAAACAGTAATGTTTCCTGCTATTAGTGTATCACTATTTTGTGTCTTTGCAATTTGGTAAATTGTGTTCCAACTCCACATTTTAATACTGTGCATATCTTTGCTTTTTAAATGGGTTATCTTGTAAACAATAGATCATGGGGTTTGTTTTCTTATCCATTTTTCCACGCTTTCACTTTATTGGATTGTTTGTCAATTCATGTTTAAAATTATGACAGTTAAGTATGTGTTTGCCTTCATTTGTTTCTTTAGCATTTAATAAAATGGTTTTAAAAAAATTTCCTCTTTTAAGGTGATGTTTTGCCGCTGCAATTAGTTTTGCTCATGGGCCCAGACCGTGGGGAGTGAACAGGCTGGTGTGCTTTCACACGTGGAAGAGGGGGAATCTGATTCCTGAAAGGCATGGCATGCAATGCAATGGAATTGCCTTGGAAAATACATTCTGCATCTGGTTCTGATTCTGGTTCTGGTCAGTTAGTCCTGCGATGAAAAAGATCCTCTTTTATTAGGTGCAGGAATGGAACTGAGTTGAAGGAGAGTGAGAAGTTGAGGGTGACTGACCTTGGAAGGCTGAGTGACTGAAAGGACATTGGATAAGAAGGACTTTGTCCAGTAAGGGCAGTTGGGATGAGGGATGGCCTCAAGTACTTTAAGGACAAATTTCCAGGGCCTGGAAGGACTTAGCCTGGAGAGGAGATTTAGGATATTGTGAATGTGTTCTACAGTATGTGAAGGGGGGCATCTGCCTTGCTCTGCTTGGCCTGCTAGAGGAGACCCTGGAGCAGTGGGAGTGAGAGAGGGTCAGGAAAGGCTTCCCCATGATAATGCAAGCTCTCTGGGGGTGGATTGTGTTGCCTGGAAGCTCCCTTCCCACACACTCCAGCTCTTTCCACAGAGGTAGGGCATCTTACCAGCCAGATGTTTCAGGGGGGGGCTTCATGTCCCTCTCTGGGGTTGCTGAAGCCCCTTCCCTCAGCGCTGCCATCCCTACTGGCCACTTCTCTGTCTAGAAGATGAATCTGAGTTTTGCTTTCCTCGGTCTCTTCCTCCCACTAGGGTACAGGACCACAGCCTTTCCCAGCCTTGAAATTTGGCCTAGGGGCAGCAGGGTATGGCACAGGGATGGCTGCAGTCACTGGCTCTGGGCAGAGGGTGTCCCAGCCTGAGCACTTATCTAGGTGGAGGATTGCCTATTTTCCTGAAGACTCCAACCCAGGGCCAGTAGCTCTAGCTATTTGGAAAGGAGAAGGCGAAGAGACCAGGGAGGCTGACAAGGTGATGACGGTGGAGGGAAGGTCTAGGGGCCTAGTTCATGCATGCTCTGGGCTCTGAGGGAACACTGTCCCAGGCCCACTCTCCCTCTAGCTCTGCCTTCTTAAGGGGCCTTGAAGTCTCAACACAGAGGCCCTCTGCCCAGACAGAGAGCAAGAAAGTCCTGATTCCCACCTGACCCTGACTCATTATTGAGTCCAGTAGCGCCAAAACTATGCCTGGCCCAGCAGGAAGCCCCTAGGGTCCCAGAAAAAAACAGACCATCTCCTTGGAACCCAGCAAATAATCGGGTAACAACGTTAACAGAGAAACCATATATGGCTCAAGGTTCACCAAGTGCTTGACATTTATTTTCTCACTAGATCTTTCCAACAACCCTGAGAGGGAAGTACCCTTGTTATTCCCATTTTACAGGTGAGGAAATTGAGGCAGACAGAGGTCAAGTGACTTGCCCAGGGTCAAACAGCTAAGTTGTGTTTGAGGCAAGATTGGAACTCAGGTCTTCCTTTCTCCAGGTCTAATGCTCTGTCCACTTCAACACCTTGCTGTATCGGCAAGCACAAGTTTTTGAATTTCATCTCAACTCCATCTCATCCTAGATGGCCTTTCAGCTGATGGAGTCTGTATTTGACCAAACATGTACAGGACAGCAGTGAACATGGGAATGTGTGAGTATGGAGAGGGGGGCGGAGTGAGAGAGAGACAGAGAGAGAGACACAGGGACAGAGACACAGAGAGAGACAGAGACAGAGCTCCATTCATAGGAGTAAGGAGTTCCTTCTCTGCCTCTCCCATCCTCTTCTTTGTCTAACCGAGAATAACTTGTTCTCTATAAGTAAACTATTGAGAATACCCCACAAGTGTCTCACTGAAGACTTCTGGGAGGTAGTCTTTAGGTTGTCAATGGCCAAAGTAGAAGACTTGCCCCCAGGAACCTCTTCCTCTTCCCCCTGGAATGCAGAATTGCACCCCTGGAACTGTGGGCTCTGACCACCATTGTACTACTTGCCCATCTCCAGTCAGGCAACTAGGGCCCTTCCCCTTCCCCCCATTCCAAGTCTAGCTCTCCAAAGTGAATTGTCTTCTCTAATTAGAATATAAATTCCTTGAGAGCAGGGGCTGTCTTTCTTTTGGCTTACATTTATTCCCCCCACTTTGCATGGGGGCTGGCTCATTTTAAAGGCTTAATGAATGTCTTTCATTCATTCATTCAAAGCCCACCTCTGAAACTCGCTAGCTGAATGTGAAACTCAGAGGATGACATTTCATTTCAATTGATGTGGCTGTTCTATTTACACTGTGGTCATCAATGTGTAAACTACTTCTTTCTTCAACCTCTCTTGTAAAATCTATCCATGCTTCTATCACAGCTGTCTGTCTTTTCTTAGATGACAGTAATATTCCATTACATTTGTGTACTGTGGCTCAACCTTTCCCAACTGCTGGGCACTTCTGTTGTTGGCTCTTTGCTCCCTTAAAAAGCACTGCTATGATTACCTTGGAATATTTGGGATCTTTCTTTTTATCAATGATCTCGTTGGGCTATAAGCCTAGTGGTGGGATTGATGTGTTTGAGAGGTTCAGGTACCTCTTAAGGATTGAAGTACAAGACAAGGTCCTCTGGAAGAAATTCACAGACTCCAGCATTAAGTCAAGGTGACAAAGGTTTATTGTAACTCTAATATGGTGGGTGGAGCTCCTTAAAGGAACTTTGCAACTTAACAGGAAAGATGCTAAAGCTTATAGAGGAAAAGTAGATTATCTGGCAGATATGTTAAGTGGGTGATAACATACAATCTTGGTAACCAGCTGCATTCACTATTGGAAACCTGGGTGGGGATTTCCTAGGGGGTGTATTTTTGGTCTGTTTTGTCTGTAGCAAGATAGCTTTGAGAGTTGATGTCTATAGCTTGACCTCTGGACTGTATATGATAACTGTGGGAATCAATACATGATAACTCGGCTGGTACAAGTTAGTCCTGTTTTTACAAGGGAAATTCTACAAAGGTCAGCTTGTTCTTGTAACATGGAAAGATGTTTGCTAGGCTAGTATCCTTGGGCTGAGGAGAAAACTGTCAGGGATAGCGTTCTGAGGCCAGGGAGAAAAGTGATGATCGTGCCCAAGCCCAAGCGCCCCATCAGAATCTCTGGGTTAAAAGGTGTGGACATCTTAGTTAATTTAGTTACATGATTCCAAATTGCTTTCGAAAATGACTGTACAAATTCATAGCTCCAGCAACTAGTTTAGTGACACTTTCAGTGACTCAACATTTATTAAGTGCCTACTTTGTGCCAGAAATTGTGCTAAGCACTGGGGATACAAAAAGAGGCAAGAATAGATTGTCCCTCCCCTCAATGAGCTTATAGTCAAATCTTAAAGTGAGATATAAAAGTCCTGTGTGTCTTATGGGTGGTCAACAATCACCCCACCCCCACCTCCCATTGTGTCTTGGACTTCTTGGAAAGCATTCCTTCTCCTGCTGGGAACTCCTTTAACGACAGAGTCCCTAAATAAAGTGAGCACTGAGATCTAAAAGGTACACCCCAAATACCCCTCCTAGCCAGTGCCCCAAGCAAGCCAACTCAGCTCCACCCAACCCTTGGAGGACAAAGCCATGGGAGGTTGGCCTCTATCCCACTCTATGCCCATTTCTGTGAGGGAAAGAGAAGGAAACTCTTCCACTAAACCATCAACGAAGCCTGATGGCAGATGCAATGGTCTATTGACCTTCGATGGTTCTATGTGTCCATTTTTCACCATAGCTTTTTCTGGGCAAAGCTTGGTCATTTTAGTTACTCAGTTTGGGTTCTGAGGGTTCTGGATGCTTTTTTTTTCTCCTTCCATGTCCATAGCTGAAGCCGTTTCTTGTATGTTATTCTCCTAGTTCTCCCCATTTCATTGACATCTATTCATATGTTTATCTCTCTTTTCTTCCTACTCATCCTCTTCATTTTCTACTGCACAATAATATTTAATTCTTAGTGCCTCAACTTGTTGGGTTACTCCGATGGGCAACAACTTTGTTCCTAACTCCCTTGTATTTTCTAATGTGTCCCATGGCCTGGGGACCTTCCCACTAAGGGGCTCCAGCTCTGGACTTATACAGCCCAAGATCAATCCTGAGAAAGGCCTAAAACAGAGGTTCAGGCTTTTCTCTCTCTCTCTCTAGATTTTTATGCCCCCAAATCCAGAGCTCTGGGGAAACTCTCTTAAACAAAAAGTGGGTTTGGCTCACCTAGCCCTTGGCCATTGAATAGGTGTTGCCTCAGATAGACTGAGGTCTGGGAAAGACAGTAGTTTGGACCAAAGACATCCACTGCACTCTGGGTCATTGACAGTCATTTTGATTTGTTTTGTCACTGGACTTCTGGTGACTCTGGAGGAGAGTAAGGCTTGATGACTTTGCCCAGCTCTGCTCCACTTAAATCTGAGCAAGTTAAGACATTACCCTCATGATGTCACTGGGTCTCTTCAAGAACTGAGGACGAACAAGTCTCCCCAAAAGGGGAGACCCATCTAGAAAACAATATATTTAATGTACAAAGCAGATATCAAATACAGGACAGCTACTTCTTTTCTACACTTTCTCTACTTAATACATGACATAAATTACATTAACAAATGCTTAAAACACAAAACAACAACCCATCTCTATCATATTACTCTCCAGATAGGTAAAAGAACTTTGGGGGACTGTTGAATAGACATTTCCCTTTCATCTCGGACTTGCTTTGGCTGAGCATCTTACAAAGTCCAGAACTCCAAACCAAACAGAGCATGGCTGGTAATTTTTTTTCTTTTCAGGTACAGGCTCTTCCCATCTGTGGCTGGAAATGACAGAAATCTCAAGGAGAAGGACTCCTTCCCTTTTGCAAAGCTGAGCATGTCCTGGCGTGCACAATGGGTTTTGGAAGAGTAGATTTTAAAGAGATCAGAATGTCATTTGCTAGAGTTCTGCAGAAGTCAGCCCAGGAGACTGAAGAAGGGAAGTCTGAAGGCACAAAAGGAAACAATTCCAATGAGAAGGAAAAAGGGGATTTGTCTAAAGAGACCAAAGTGCATGCACAAGAAGCTCCCCAGTCAAGGCAGATTTTTCAAAGCAAAGTACAGAAGATAGAAGCCAGACCAGGTAATGGTAAAGACAAAAGCCTGGCACAGCTGCATAAGAACAGCCAGAGGGCTAAACTGAGGCTGGCAAGGGCAAGGAAGGACAACCAAAGTAGCTTTTTTTTTTAAAGGACACTAGAGAGAAGTGTGAGGACAGAAGGAGGGTATGAGACCGAGGCTTGGAATGGAAGGAAGTGTTGATGGTAACCAGTGCCAGAACACTTCTATTTTTAGTTGCTATTTTCTCTGCCAAGGAGAAGGATCTTTGGTAGAGAAAGAAAAGAAAAACGACATAAGATGTTGATGCTCAAGATGAGCAGGAATAGACTACGTAGGCACCTCACTGTGTTGGAGAAATTCAAGGCACTGAACTTTGACTTGACTTTAAGAGCTTCTTTGGTCACTTGAAGATGGACGACCCTCTCTTTCTCTTCATGGTCCTATGACCAATCATGCCTTGCCAGCTCTACCTGTAGAAGACTCCCATCATCACATAGATCATGCTTACTCAGTTCCTATTTAACAAAGCTGGACAAAGTCACTCGTTTAACAATAAAAATTGGATCACCTATGTTTTGTTTTATGATATCAAATCTCACCAGCCTTCTGGACCTCCCTAATCGATTCTCTACCACATTTACCCAGATAGCTTACCTAAACCTTCTTTTCTCTCCTCCAGTCTCCCACTCAGCTCCTCAGCTTTTATGGATTAAAAAAGAGAGAGGCCACTTACTGGGGGTTCTGTCTTTTCTATTTCTCAAAACTTTGATATCATTTCCCACCCTCTCCCCCTCTCTCTGAACTTTACAGATGTCCTATGTCTTTAATAATGATGATTGCTAGCATTCATATTAATGAAATGAAATGTGGAAAGCACTTTACAGATATTATCTCATTTTATCCTCATAACAACTCTGGAAAGAAAATGCTAGGCTTATCCCCAAGTCTAAGACTTTTATGGATAACCTTGATTTCATCCTTCCTTTCTCCTTTGGAAGACTGTCTCCATATTCATCCTCTTTCTCTCTTCCCTCTTTAGCCTCTCCCCATCTACTAGTGCTTTCCCCGTTTCCTACAAAATACCCAGGTCTCCTTCATCCCTAAAAAAATATTCACTAGCTCATGTCATCTCCACTACAATCCTCCTTCATTTCTTCTTTTCTCTGCCAAACTCCTAGACCAATATGTATTCAAAGTGAACAGGGAAAGTTGGGGTCTTAAGTGGGGCAAGCGAATTGAGGCTGAGGCTCCAGACAGCAAGTGTCAAGGTACCCCAGGAGAGGGGAGGGGGCTGGGAACAGGACTTATATAGGCATAGGGGACTGGCTGGGCGCAGGTGGGAGGAGATTGGGTGGAGCAACTGGCCAGGCTGCAGGTGGGATATGTTAGGAGAGAAAATGGCTGTAGGTGGGAGCGATTAGAGGCTAAGGGAGTATCACTATTCCACCAGGTAAATTGTTTTGCATAAGAAGGCAAAGTTCTTAGAGAAAGCCAGGGGAATCTCAGGAGGGGAGAGTTTGGATATTTACAAAATAGTCACAATCTGGGTGTGATAATCTCTGGTCCCCGGCAATTCGGGGGACAAGGTCTGATTCAGTCATCCAAGTCTGACACTTCCCAGGGCCTCGGTTTTCAGGTATAGGTCCATGGACTCTTCGGTCCCATACACTCTTTCACTTATTTCCCATCTTTCCCTGACTACTGGCTCCTTCCTACTGCTTACAAACATGCCCCTGTCTTCCCGATCCTGAAAATATCCTCAGCTGATCCTTCCATCTCTGCTGTCCTTCCTCGAAAAGGCATCTACCACGGATGCCTCCACTCTTCACCCCGTAGGGTACGGTTCTGATCTCATCCTTCCACCAAAGCCGTTGCCAAGGCCCTCTTAGCGGCCGAGCCCTGCGGCCTTCTCCTTGACCGCTCTGCAGCTTGGACGTGGTCGATCGCTCTCTCCGTTTGCAGACGCCCCGGTCTCCCAGTTCTCCTCCCGCCCCTCTGCCCCTTTGCTGGATCCTCCTCGAGATCGCGCCTCTAGCCCTGGGCGCCTCTCGGGTCTGTCCTGGCTCCCCTCCTTCTCCCCCTAGACCGCTTCCCCTTGGGGATGCCGTCAGCTCCCATGGATGTACGCTCAGGGGTCTCCCAGCCGCCTTTCTTCCCCCGATCTCCAGCGGACTTCGATACCCCCAAGCGGAGGTCCCGCAGACGTCTTCACCTCCGAGCTGGCTAGCTGTGCCCCTGTGCCCCTGGCTGTGCCCCTGGCTGTGCCCCTGTGCCCCTGGCTGTGCCCCTGTGCCCCTGGCTGTGCCCCTGTGCCCCTGGTTGTGCCCCTGTGCCCCTGGCTGTGCCCCTGTGCCCCTGGCTGTGCCCCTGGCTGTGCCCCTGATCCGGGACCCTCCAACGAGGCGCTGCCCCATGCCTGCAGTCTCCCCCGTCTGCTCTGACCACCGACCTTGCCTTCGGTCCCAGCCACAGTCGGAGCCCCTCGGGACGTGCCCTCCCTTTGTTAACTGCGGCCCGTTTCCCAGGGCGCCCCGCTGGCTTTGTGCTGGGACCGGCTTTTATCTCTTTTGTATCACTTTAGCAGCAGTAACAGGCTTAATAAATGTTTGTTGACTGACTGATGGATTGGTTCAAGGCTCGGCCGGACAGCGGATGCTCTTGGTCTCAGACCCTGGCTGGGCCGGTGACAACAGTCCTCGGCCCGCAGCATCCCGAGCGCGCTCCCGCGACGCCACGTGCCCGCTCGCCCCCCGGGGCGCCGTCACTATTGTCAAGATCTCCGGGGCCCCGCCCTCGGAGAACATCCCATAATAACCCTGGCCGGCCTCTCCGCTCAGCTATTCTCAGTCTGACACCGCCCCCTCTCTGGCGCTGATTGGCCCTCGTCGGGCAGATTCCCGCTGCTGATTGGTCCTCTCCGGAGGTGGCCGAGTCATTCCGTGGCTCCGGGTCCTTTGGGGCCGGCGTTTCCACCTGGCAACAGACACAGCTGGCGTAGATTGGCCAGCGGGGGCGAAGCCTCGCCCCGGGCCCCGGTCTAACTAGTGCTTATTGGTTGGTCTCGGGAAAGTTGCTGGAAGCCAATTGGCTGCGAAGGGGGGAGCTGTGCGGCTGCGCGAGCAGGCGGGAGGCGGAGCTGATAGAGTCCCTGGTCCGAGGTGGTCGCGGTGGACGCGGTGGATTGCGTTCCGTGGAGCCCGAGGCGGCCCCAGCGCCAGGCCGAGGTCCGCGGCGGAGCGGCGGCCACGTGCGGGTGAGCATTCCGGGCGCCGTGAGCCCGCCTTGGAACCCGAGGCCTGCGCTCGGCGCTGGCCGTTCCCAGGTGGGGGAGGGGCGGCGGGGGCCCCCCGCGTACGAACTGGCAGCCACCCCGGCCAATGGGAGGCGGCGCTGCGGCCCCTCGGCTTTTCATTGATCCGTGCCTGCTGCGCCCGGCCAATGAGCGCCGGGGGGCCCTACCTAGACTTCTTCCTGCCGCTGCCGCCGCTGCTGCGGGTCGGGCCTGCGGGGGCCGGGGGCCCTGGGGCCGTTTTGGGCTCCTGCCCTAAGGGAGGAAGCAGCCCCGGCCCCCGCGGTCCCGCTCCCTCTGAGCCTGGCCTCCGAGGACTGGGGACGGTGCAACTGGCGGCCCGCCCGGCAGCTGGGCCCTCCCACACCTGAACACATCATCCCGTCTGGAGCTTGTTTGTGTATAGTTTGCAGTTTGTCGTCTTCATTAGACCGAGGTTTCCAGGGCAAGGACCGTCGTTTGTTCTTAGCTCAGCGCCTGGCAGGTCCGATAGGAGCCCAGTGCTCAATGCTCATTGATTGTGTGAGTGCTTCCGGGCCACTGAGCTGACCGATTCCCTCAGTGGCCCAGTTCTTGGGAGCCAGTCTTAGCCAGATCAAGGAGCAAACGTTAATGAAGCACCTAGGGTTTCCCAGGGCACACGTGAAAGGCTCTCCGGGACAGGGGTCCAGTTGTTTCAGTCACCGCAGACTCTGACCTCGTTGGGGATTTCCTTGGCAGAGATACTGGAGGAGCTTGTCATTCCCTTCTCCAGCTCATTTTACAGCTGAGGAAACTGAGGCCAACAGGGTGAAGTGACTTGCCCAGGGTCTCCTAGCTAGCGTCTGAGTCTTCAGGACTCCAGGCCTCCTTGTTGCCCTTGGGAGTGCACACAAAGGCAAAAGCCACAGGCGGTCCCTGCGCCAACCAGTATTAATAAGCATTTGCTAGGGGTACAAAGAAAGGTGAAGGATTCAGTCCCTGCTCTCACAGTCCCGTGGGGAAGCTGGGGGAGGGGAGGGGACCGAGAAAACTTAGCTCTTTCTTCCTCCCTCCAGATAACTTGACTTAGCTCAAACCAAGAAGAGGAGGCAGCATGGCTTCTGAGTCAGACAGTCCAAACCCCAGCGCCCGGATCATGACCTTTTACCCCACCATGGAGGAGTTTCGGACCTTCAGCAGATACATTGCTTACATCGAATCCCAAGGAGCCCATAGGGCGGGGCTGGCCAAGGTCATTGTGCTGGGGCTCCCAGCTGTGTCTCTTGTGTTTCTTATGCCTGGGGTGGGGAGGCCAACTCTGTGCATGAGCACAGCCCCTGAGTCCAGGAAACCAGGTCACCATCCTGCCAGGTTCCAGTAAGGGGCTGCCCCGAGCAAGTGACTTCCCATGTCTAGTCATAATGATGGTAACCATAGCTAGTGGTATTTATACAACACTTACTATGTACCGGGCACTATTCTGGATGAGGTACAAGTACTGCTTCATTAACTTCTTGCAACAGTCCTGGAATGTAGGATCAATGATTATACTCATTTCACAGATGAGGAAACTGAGGGGGCAGAGGTTAAGTGACTTACCCAGGACCACACAACTAGCGAGTGTCTGAGATGGGATTGGAGCTGAGGTCTTCTCAACTCCAGGTCCATTGTTCTCAGCTCCTGGCTGAGGACGTGAGGACGAAGACATTGGGGTCCTCCTGGACTTTGTTACCTCCCTTCAGACAGTGCCCAGGCAGCCTTTGCTATAAGTGGCCCACAGCTACCTTTCTTGGTCTTAGGTGGCATGAAGGCTGAGGGTAGGTGGTCACACAGCCAGAGTGAGCAGACTCAGATCTGTCTTTGCAGGTGGTTCCTCCAAAGGAGTGGAAGCCAAGGTCGACCTATGATGACATCGATGACTTGGTCATCCCAGCCCCTATCCAGCAGGTGGTGACTGGTCAGTCTGGCCTCTTTACCCAGTACAACATCCAAAAGAAGGCGATGACCGTTCGAGAGTTTCGCAGAATAGCCAACAGTGACAAGTGAGTAAGGAACACTCAGAGCATTCTCACTGCTGCCCCTTATTGTCCCTACAGGCACTGCCATCCTGTCCTGGTGCCTGGGCAGTACCTGTTCTTTGCCTTTCTACTCAGTCCCAAGCAAGGGGCTCCAGAGAGTAAAGTTTGTGCCAGGGTGTGACAGCCCGACCAAGCCGAGCCCTTTGGGGCCTGTCTCATCTGAGCAGGGGCCGGGATGGAAGCCAGCCCTCACTGCTTTCTGTGATGGGGTCACCTGTCTTTGCTGTATCCTTTCTCTCTTCATTGCCTTTCCTCCCTGAATGCTTGGCCCCTGTACCTTGCCCATTTTCCTTTCCCAGGTATCCCTTTTTGAGCTACTTTTCCTTGAGGGCTAGTAGGATTCAAAGACTGAGGCTTTGAAGAGCCCTGCTCAAACTCACATATTCAGATGAGGAAATTATCCAAGGGCACTTAGTCCCTCCAGTCCAGCCTCTTTATTTTTGTAGATAAGAAAGCTTAGACCTAGAGAAGGCTCTCACAGGTAGAAGTGGCCTAGTCAGTGTTTGAACTCAAGCCCCTTGGCTGCCAGTGGAGCCCCCTGGCCCCATCTCATGCCATCTCTTGGGTGATCTGCCCCCTGGTCCTGTCTCATACCACCTCTTGGGTGACCTGCCAAAGGTCCCACTGCTCCGAGGTGTCAAAGCCTCTGACTCCAAACAGCCTTTTTGCCTGACCTGCCCATGGGCTCTGGGTCATTCCTGTGCCTCTCTCTAGATCCTTCCATAAGACCTGATTTACCTGCAGAGCTTATTTGAGATGCACTCCAAGCTCTTTGTCCCTCACCCAGAATCCTGATTTTTCTCTTTTTTATTGGTTCACCAGAGCTTGTGCTGCCATTCAAACAGATGTCTCCATCAGCAGCCCCTTCTGCTTTCATAGCTTGGACTTTGGGGCAGTGCTGTTCACCCCATTCACTAGTCTTGGAACTTGGATAGAGTTCCAAGGAGGGGCTTCCTCGTGTCTGAGACTCCTTAGCTCTCCCCCTTTGCTGCCCTCCTAGCACCTTGCCATAGTTCTGCCTTAGCCCTCACTCACCTCCTGACTTTTGGCTCCCACCTCCTGTAGGACAAAGAAGGCCTCCAAATTGGGAGGCTGCCTCAGGGACTGGGGGCAGCCTGGTTGAAGGATGCAGTCACTCTTCAGCCTCAGTTGGATCCTCCCAACTGCCCTTCCCTCTCAGGAGATGACCTTACCAGACTTGCCTCCCTTGAGCCTCTTCTTGCCTCCCCTTGCCCTGACCCAGCCTGCCCCCATGACACTGGTGCCTACTTTGCCCTGTCTGTGCCATACCCTTAAAGGTACGATCAAGCCGTCCCTCTTCTTGTGGAGCTCCTGGTTCCTGTGTGGCCACGTCCTTCCAGTTCCACACCTCCGGCATCCAGCTGCCACTGGCACAGCAGGCTGATCCCACCCCTCCCCTCTAGGATGAGGTCCATGTGGTTGTAAAGAGTGAGCATAGCTGCCAGACCAGTGTAGGGACAAGCTCGTTGGAGCTGGACTGCATAGGATTAGGTAGGCAGCCTCCTGCCCTTGGCCATCCTCTCTGCCATGTCATCTGCTTCCTCTTGTGGCCAGTAGAGTTCTAGAAAGGAAGCTGCCTTCGGTCCTGAATGGGCCCTGCTCAGGCCTCAGTCTCTTCTGCTCCACTGAGGCAGTCTTTTCTGGCTTCCTCACCCTATGGGCAGCATTTGATGCCTCTTTGCTTGGCCTCTGAACAAGCTCTTTTGGGCTTTTTTTGTTTGGCTCTTCACCAACTTCCCTGGGTTGGTCCCCCAGTGTCCTGCTTCAGGCCTGCCCTTGCCTCTCAGCATTTGCTTGATGGTCTCATTCCCTCTCATGTCGTCCGTGATGACCTTTTTCCACCTTCCTGATGGACAGCTCAGCCACTGTGGCCTTGGACCCTCCAGGCCAGCCATCCCTTCTCCCTTGTTGCATATTTGCCAGAGAGGTTCCTGGGCAGAAGCTGCCATCCCTCAGGCTGAGTCGTTAGAGTCATCGTCACCTGTCTGTTCTTCTCCTCCCAGCTCCCATGCTGCCCAGCTGCCCAGGCCATGTTGAGGCTTGTTCTGCAGTTTCTCCCATGTCTGCTGCAGTTGCTAAGGTCAAGGCCTCAGCATTTCTTGTTTATACTCTTAGAATAGCTTTTGCATTGTCTGGTCTTCCTGCCTTCCCTTCTTCCCCTCTCTGGCCTGTCCTGTGCTCTGGCTGCTTCCTTTTCTAGGTGTTGTTTGACCTTCTCTTTAATAAGATATTCTCAGATTTTGTGTGTGCTCAGTGGCCATGGAGCAGGCCCATCCATCTCTGAAGGAGATAGACTGGCTGGGGGCTTTGAGGGCCTTCTTTGTGATTGGCAGAAGAGCTGCTGGTGTGGCCTGCTTCCCTCTCTAGTTCTTCAGGTGGCAGTTGTCCTTGGCCTGAGGCAAGGGCCAGGCTGGGCCAAGGTGGGCAGCTAGGGGGCATTTGGACGGAGGCAGGAAGCAGATTTTCCTCTGCTGCCTTTCTTCTGCCTCCTGCAGCCCAGGAGACTCTGTTGTCTGTCTTGTCCTCTTGGTGGGGAATGATTGAACACTTCGTGTGCATTTGTGTTTTCAAAGGTACTGTACCCCACGCTACAATGAATTTGAAGAACTTGAGCGAAAATACTGGAAAAATCTAACGTTCAACCCCCCCATCTATGGTGCTGATGTGAATGGGACATTGTATGAAAAGGTAAGGAGGGATGCTGGGGAGGCAGGGAGGCCTAGTGGGTAGAGGATGGCCTTGGAGGTGACCTAGTTTCAGATCCTGCCCCAGACATAACTTCTTTTGGGTCGTATGGGCCAACAAGAGAATGGACAGAGCCATTTGTAAGTGTCATGCCATGAGGATGGCAGCTCTTGGCATACCCTCTGAGGGATGCTGGGCCCTCATGTGATGTGTCCAGACTCTGGGCAGGCTTTTCCTGTCTTTGGAGACACAGTTCTTGTCTTAGATGGGATCTTTTTTCTTCCTTTGTATCCCCAGCTGTTGGCATGGAACTTGGCTCCAACTGTGGTCGACTCTTCCCCAAGGCTTGAGTCATGGCTGGAGGAGGCCCAGTCATAGTTCAGTTGCCCACTCTGGGCAAGATGGCTCCTGGGGTCTCTCTGGTGAGGCTGACCAAGGAGTTTTGTGGGACGTTGGTCTTCTGTCTCACAGTGGTGCTCAGGAACATAAACGCAAGGAAACCAAGGACCGCTTAGTTCTTTCTGACTTTCCCTTGCTTTGGCCCTGTCCAGAATAGAATCTCTATAGACACTGATAATTGCCAGCTCTGGGAGGTGGTAAGGCAAGGCTGGCAAGGCTGGTGCAGCCCAGTGGACTGGGTTGGGATTGCTGCTACCTTTTCTAGTTGCTCATGGACCATCCTTGTCACAAAATATTCTCCAGTCTTGCCGGAAACTGACATCAGTTCTAGCTTATTATTGGCAGACTCCACATTTTTCCTACTTTTGAAAATTGATCCAGGGACCCCCTTCTGACCTTTTCTTCCCCCCAATTTTTCAGGACTCCCAGTTAGAGCTGCTAGTCTTTATGCTTTGGGGTTTCCCCAGGACCTGTGACTCGGGCTTATCCAGGGCACTAAGGTGACCCTCTTACTCTGTCCCTTTAGATATAGGACTTAAAGACAAAGAAGTTGGGAGAATGGTTGGATTGAACCAGTGTAGATGGTGAGAATTTGTGCCATTGACTGTGTGGCTGAAGTTCCCTCAGGAGGGAGAAAGTCACCAAACATTAGGCACCAACTCTGTGCCCCAGGTGTTACACTGAAGGCTGCACAAAAGAGAAAAAGTGCCCACATGAAGCTCTCACTGTGTTAGAACACAAGAGGCAACAAGCAGAGAAGTGTATCTGCAGGAGCAGTGTGTAGGAGAAATCAGAAATAACCAGCAGGGGCAAGGCTCCCTGTGAGAGATGGAGTTTTATTTGGGGCTTGATGGAGGCCTGAGGAGGGAGAGCCTCCTAGACAGGGGGACAGCCAGAGGTGAAGGGTCTTTGTTCCCACAACAGCCAGAAGGCCAGAGTCCCTGAATGGAAGTATAGTAGAATCACCTGGCATCAGCAAGGGCCCCATGTGACATATGTTTGTAGTGGACCCTGAAGCTGTGGTGTTTACTCCACCTTGGTTCAGTGGCACACATCCAGGGTGCAGACAGCAGATGGTGGGGTTGAGACTTGGCAGGTACCCCTGTGTGTAACAAGGGTGCTAGGGACTCAGGAGAGGACAATGCAGGGTTGGACTGATCACCAGTGGGTCAAGGTGGGCAGAGGAGACTTGGGAGAGAGCTGAGGGGATGGTTCATTGGTATGGGGAAGAGAGGGCATGGTGTGGGCCTTGAGTGCAAAGGAATGGGAAGGACTTCTGTCTCTTTACCTGTGATCTCTTGCCCATTGCTGAAGCTCTGAGCTCACTCCAGGGGCAGATTCACACATCAGAGCTGCTCAGATGAAGACCTTGTGTCTAAGCCAGAATCAGAAGGGAAAGGACTCCCTGTGACCTGGACTCGGGAAGACTTGGCCACTTACTAGTTGTGCAGTCCTGGACACATCCCTTCATCACCTTGTGCCCCAGTTTCCTCATCTGTAAAATGCACTTAGTTCCAACTGTTATTGTGAGGACTGCATGAGATAAGATTTGTTAGGTGCTTCACACAGGGCCTGGCTCGTAGATGTTAAATCAATGCTCATTCCCTTCCCTTCCACCTAAGAAGGTACCATTACATTTCAGGCTTTTTTTTAACTTCAGGCCGCTAGGTGGTTCAGTAGATAGAGCACCAGGAGTCAGGAGGACCTGAGTTCAAATCTCACCTCAGACACTTGACACTCACTAGTGTGTGACCTTGGGCAAGTCTCTTAACCCCAGTTGCCTCGTCCTGGGTCATCTCCAGGTATCCTGATTAATATCTGGTCACTGGATTCCAATGACTCTGGAGAAGTGAGGCTGGTGACCTGCACAGCCCTCCCTCTAAACAAAGTCAAGTGCAAGTCATGTCATTATTTTTTAACCTTATTCTCAACTCCAGGATCCCAGGCCTGCACTCTAACACACCAGTCCTTCTCTTTCTGGGAAAGAGTCCAGCCTTTTAGCACTCCAGTGGGTAGACCTGCTTGCAAGGGAAGAACCCTCAGACTTAATAGAGATTCACTCTTTCCTCTATGTGGGGGGTTCTTGTCACTTTAGACGATTAGCTGTCTTGTGGACTCCCCAAGTAGGAAAGAATTGGGAGTTGCCAGGAGGTAGGCCTTTCCCTTTTGGATATGCATGGATACCATAGCTCAGGACCTGGGCAGGACCAGCCGCAGCCTAGTTCTTCCTCTTCATGACAGTGACCACTTGGTGATTCTTGCTCCCTGGCTAGAAGGGTCTGACACCTCTGTCACTCCAGGACTGCCCTGTAGCCTCAGTTCCTGGCCCTCCTACCCCATTTGAAAGGAGTCTTCTCTGCCCAGAAGCCCTCTACCCTTTCTCCCTTGGTGATCTTAAACCACTTCTACTAGGGAGGTGGGGAGTGGGAGTGGTAACGTTCATTTCTGTACAGCTGGTTCCCAGATGTCTTATACAATATGGCCCTAATCCCTCTCCTGAGATCTAGCCCCAAATGTCCCTGAGGCATCTTAGCTTCTTTTCCCTCCCCTTCCTGACTTACTGCCCCACTGTACCACCTCATCTCAGTCCCTCCATGTCCTGTTATCAGCGTTCTTTATAAGTTGTGTGCCCCAGTTGTTTGAGCCAGCTCCATGGTGGGTACTTTCTTAGTGTTGGTGACTGAGTGTTGAGCTGGGTGGGGTGTAGCTTTACTGAGAGGGTGACAATGCAAGAAGTTATCCTGTTTTCCTCTACTTGAGTGGCAGCCCCCTGCTGCCTGCATGTCTCTGCAGTTTGCACTCCCCATGTGTCATCTTCTTGACCAGGGGTCTTGGTGGCCTGTCCATGTGTCCTCCCTTGCCCAAAGCATTCCTGCTGCTGCTACCACTACCACTTAAAACCACCTGGGAATTCTATTCCCAGGACCTGTGGGGTAAGGAGGGGTAGTGCCTACTGGACCCCCTGTTCCCTTCTTGACCTGGCTTGTGGCTTGCAGCATGTAGATGAGTGGAACATTGGCCGCTTGAACACCATCCTGGATGTAGTGGAGAATGAGAGCGGCATTACCATTGAGGGTGTCAACACTCCCTACCTCTACTTTGGCATGTGGAAGACCTCCTTTGCCTGGCATACAGAAGACATGGACCTGTACAGCATCAACTACCTGCACTTTGGGGAGCCCAAGTCCTGGTGAGTGCAACCTGCCCCTCTGCCTGATGGCAGTGCCCTTAGGTACCCAGAGAAACACAGGAGAGCAAAGTCCCTTCCAGGCCAGGGAGGGTGTGTCCTCCAATTTCTCTGGAGCTTAGGGTGACTGAGGGGAATGGAACGGGAAGAAAGGCTGGGAGAGGGGGCAGCCAGCATACCACTGGTCACTGGTTGCTGTGGCACTTTGATATGGTTGGACTTAGACATGAGTAAGATGTTCCTGGCAGCCCCGGAGGGTGGGCTGGTCAGGGATGTTTGAGAGACGGAGAGAGAGTACAGGTCAGAGCTGCCCCAGGCCTGCCTGAGACTGGGGGGAGAGTGTACAGAAGTCACAAGAGAGTGAAACAGAGAACCTAGCTCCCTGCCACCCCCAGATGTGAGGGAGGCCCAGGGAAAGAAAGAGCTGATGTTCTCATGAGCATTTCTACAGGTGTATCCACATGGGCACTGGCAGGACAGGGGAGAGGTGAGCAATGGTTCGTCCACAGAAACTGGGCAGAAGAGGAGCAGGTTTTGGGGGAAAGGATAGGGCAGGCCTATGGTAGAAGTATTGAATATGGAAACAAAGGTTGGGCCTAATAAGAAAAACTTGAGACTTGTGATGGGCTGTACACCACAGAGGTACAGCTGAAGCCAGGGTCATGGCCAGGTCACCAAGCGTCTTGGGGGCAGGAGGAAGCAGGTGAACCAGCTGTTTGGCAAGAACAGAAGTGGGCAGACTCCTGAAAGCTGAGGGTTAGACTGCCTTGGGAGGGGGCTGAGGCTGCTCAGGGCTGGCCAGATGGTGGGGCGTGGAATGCTACGTTGGTTCTTTTTAGGGATCAAGCCCCATGCAAACCTCCAAGCACTTGATGTCAATGTGATTGATGCCTGCCTCAGCAGCCATGCCAAGCACCTTTTTGATTTGAGACATTTGAGGGTTGCCAAACACCTTTTGACACAGGCTCCTCTTTTGCCCTGGGCTTGGGGCTGCTGAAGGTGGCTTGTCTGTCAGCAGCCAGGTGGCAGGGAAGCTTTAGGTGACCAGAATTGCGGCTTTGCTAAGTCATTGGCTTCTGGTGAAGTGCTCCTAATTCTGCTCCTGGGAACCTTCTCACCTTGTTGCACCTTCTCCCACTTTGGAGTTGCAAGAGGCATTGATGCCTTTGCGGGTGAGGAGACAGGACCCGGCAGCAGCTAAGGTAAAGTAAGATTGTGTTCCTCTCCCCTGTGTGCCTGCAGGTACTCCATTCCTCCAGAGCATGGCAAACGTCTGGAGCGACTGGCCAAAGGTAATGTTTCTCTGCCCAGACTTCCTCAGCTATAGAATTTCCACTGGGACGCCCAGCCCAGCCCTGTTTCCCTTCCCCTTCAGGAGAAGACAGGCTGTCCAGAGGACTGAGGCCACCAAGACATACCTTTGTCCTTTGGGTGTTAGAGGTGGATGCCCTATGCCTTAAGCTGTGTGCTGATTGTGGGGAAAGTGTCTTGTCCACGCTGGTGGTAGGGGCTAGCCCCCACAGGGGGAAGTGTAGCTAGTGCTTTCTTTTTCCTCATTCCTGGACCGTGTAAGCTGAGGCTGGAAATATGTAATGTGTACCAAGAGTCCCAGACAGCTTGGGGCTGGGCCTCTCCTGGGTGCCTCCAGGCAACTGGCCTTAACCCCTCTTCCTCTGTTACACAGGTTTCTTTCCAGGAAGTGCCCAAAGCTGTGAGGCTTTTCTCCGCCATAAAATGACCTTGATTTCCCCTTCAATCCTGAAGAAGTATGGCATCCCTTTCGATAAGGTAGGTTCCCTGTTTGCTGACTTGGGAGTTGGGGAGGCTTCAGTCAGGCCTTCTGTGCATGGATGGGCTTTTGGAGGGAGGAGAAGCCCCTACTTGGGCTTCGAGTTGCTGGTCCTGGCAGATTGCCAGCTGGGCTTTATGCATTTGATTAGTTTGACTTGGCTTTAAAAATTCTATTTATTTCATTAAATATTTCCCAATTACATGTAGAAACATTTTAACAATAATTTTAAAGAATTTTGGGTTCCAAATTCTCTTCCCACCCCTGCCCCCTCCTTCAGAAGTTTAGCAACTTGATATCAACTATATGCACATGAAGTGACGCAACACATATTTCTATGTTAGCCATGTTACAAAAGAAAAACAGAATAAAAGTAAACACAGAGTTAAAGATCTGCTTCAGTCTGCACTCAGTTCATCAGGTCTCTGGGGACAGATAGCATTTTTTGTCCTGGGTCTTTTGGAATTGTCTAGATCACTTTCTTCAGAGTAGCTAAGTCACTCGCAGTTGCTCGTTGTATAGTATTACTGTACCGCTGTAAATGTTCTCCTGGTTCTGCTTATTTCAGTTTGCATGAGTTCACATAAGTGTCCAGGTTTTTCTGAGAGTATCCTGCTTTGTCATTTCTTTTATCACAGCAGTATTCCATCACAACTGTATACCCCAATTAACGAGCGTCTCTTCAATTTCCAATTCTTTGGAGTGTGACTCTTTTTGCTCTAACTACTGTTGGCCTTTCCCCTTTCAGACTTGGGCCACCTCTGGTGTGGGGTGGGCTTGGGATGTTTGAGAGACAGATCGAGTATGGTTAGGGTCAGGGAGTTCCGACAGGCCCACAGGGGCTAAACAAGCATTTCTCACTCTGATCTGGAGGTAGAAATGGGAGATGGGGGAGGAGTTAACTTGGAGAATCCTGAGTTGGCCCGGGAAGCCTGAAAAGGGACCTTCACTTCTGGAATCTCCCAGCTGTTCAGATGATGGCCCAAGGCCACCCAGCCAGCAGACCTCCCTCCCATGGGCTCTGTTTCTTCAACTGGGTCACTCTCTTGGTTTCAGGTGACTCAGGAGGCTGGAGAGTTTATGATCACCTTTCCTTATGGCTACCATGCTGGCTTCAACCATGGCTTCAACTGTGCTGAGTCTACCAACTTTGCCACCCTTCGTTGGATTGAGTACGGCAAGCAGTCCGTTCTGGTAAGGTGCTGGATGAGTCTGTGCCTGTTGGCCAGGGTAGGGGGTAGGGATCCTCCCCATCTACACTGCCGAGTGCATACCTGGAGTGCTTAGACCTGTGCTGGGCATTCAGCATAGCTTTGGGAAGACAGTATCCAGGTCCCATGACAAGCAGGGACATATAGTCTAGTGAAGGAAGGTTCAGGGGATTTCCTTTGTGGTAATGAACTGGGGGAGGAAGGTCAAGCTTGCCCTTCCCCATCCCTAAGGGGCTGAACCCAGTGCCCTGGGGAAATGTTTCTGAGAGAGGCTTTGAGACTTGGTGTCATGAAGATCTTGGCTTATTTAATGTGGATGCTTCCATGTCAGGGAGCACCTGGGTGGAACAGAGGAGCTCTAGAGTAGCTGCCAAGTGGGCACCTGCAAATAGGTGAGATTCTTATTCTAGGTAGGTTGTATTGGTGGCTGCTGGGGTCTCATCCAGCTCTGAGACTCATCCAGCTCTGAGGCCCAGTCACTAAATAAGTCATCTTATTTAATACACAGCCACCATCTTAAGCCCTAACTCCAAGATCTTTACCATACGAGAACCTTTCGTAAGTATTGGAATTCCAGGCCCTTTGCTCTTAAGATTTTGAAGGTGAAGGTACATTTCTTGCCTTCAGACCCACTTCATACACTAAGATGTGGGAAAAGGGCTGGCTCTTCCTGCAGTCTAGGCCTTTCTCCTGGTACGAATGTACCTGACTCTTGCATAGGAGGCCTTGCTTTACTCCTGCCCTGAGAGGCCCCTGGCACAGTGAAGGTACAAGAAGGGTAGTGGTTCAGCCATCCTGATGGTTGTTGGGAGCCCTGGCTACTGCAGACTGGCCAGCCCAGCAGTACCATTCTGGAGGGGGAAGGAAGACGGGAGCAAGAGCCCCATGTCTCCCCATCCATCCTTGTTTTCAAAAGAAGCAGTGCCCAGAGATTGAGAGACTAACTGGACCTGCAGGTTTGGGGTCAAGGTTCTTAGGCCAGGAGGGAGGAAGCCCTTGTGTGTTGGCCTAAGCCAGGAAGTCCCCTCTGCCACTCTGTATAGACCCAACACAAACCATGTTCCTTTTTTTTTTCTTTACTAAACAGACCAACCCTGAAAGTCCAGACTTATATGTTTTAGGCATAAAAGGTACCTCTCTCTAGGGAAGGGCTTGGACTTCTTTGGCTCCGTCCTATCTCTGGCTTCAGGACAATCCCTTTAGTTCTTTTTAGCATACTTGTGGAGGGAGGAGTATACCACCTTGGACTTGCCTCACTTTCCTTCCTGGGACCACTCCCTGTCATTCTGGAAGTTTAAGACCCTGAACCTTTGGAGAAAGGAGCATTCTGTATAATGGACTTCTCAGTTCTTGTGTCTTCTCAGTAAAGATCCTGTTCTAAAAGCTAATTGATGTTAATTGTATAAAGGATACTGAGGTGCAAATCACTTGGGGATATTGTTGCTATAAGTGAGATGATTAACTAATCAATGATTCCTATTGGGTTCTTGAGCTCATGATGTCAGAAAAATGTCCTTGCCCCCAGGCCTTGGGAGATCCAGGTAGTTTTGCTGTCAGTGAGGGAGAGTTGGCTTCTGGGAACTGTATGGGCAGTGGCAAGGCTAGGGCCAGTTTCGGAAATTTAGCAGCAGCCTTGTTTCTCTGTGGTACAGTGCTCTTGCCGGAAGGATATGGTGAAGATATCCATGGATGTGTTTGTGCGAAAATTCCAGCCTGAGCGGTACAAACTGTGGAAGGCTGGCAAAGATGCCCCTGTCATTGACCACACTCTGCCTACCCCTGAGGCAGCTGAGTTCCACAAGGGGGAGCAGCAGGACTGCCCAGAGGAAGCCCTGGACGACAATGGGGAGCCAGTCAATGAGGATGCCAGGAGAAGGTAGACCTGCTTCTGACGGTCGCAGAGCTTGTGTGTCAAGGACATGAGCTCTTCCTTGGGAGCTCTCCTGACAGACTCCTGGTCCTTTGGGGCCCTGGGGAGGGCTCCTCGAATTAACATTCCCTCTCCTGGCTTGACTTGTTGCAAACCCAGAGCCCCCCTGCCAGGGTCAACATCCCACTTGGGGCATTGGCATGGGGCAAGCAGATGCTTTTCAGTGAGTCCAGCCCAAGAGGGTGTGAAACTTGTCTTGAGAATACTGGGGGTAGAAGTTTGGTCAAGAGCTTCTGCTGGGAATGAATAAATAGAGAACAGATCAAGGTGGGGGGTGTCATGAGAGATCATGGATGTTAGGAGTAGAAGAAGCCTTCTAGAGACCTAATCTGATTCCTCATTGTGGCACAGAGAGGCAGTGATTTGCCTAAGGAGATTGAGCCTCGGGAGTGACTTTTCCACTGTTCCATTGCAATAGCACATGAGTTCCTATGCCCCTGTTTGTATGTCAGATGTGTTAGTCCCAGTGCCTGTTGACAGGCCAGACTGGCCCTTCCAGAGGGCCAGAGTTCCCCTAAGAAGGTGGGTGTTTCTCTTAACAGCCCCACCAAGCATCGGATTGGAGCCAAGAGGCACCGGGTGTGTCTTGAGGTGCCTCAGGAGGTGAGTGAGAGCGAGGCTTTTGCCCAGAGAGAACCCTATGACATGGATGGGGAGCAGGCAGCCGTTGCTCCTGGGAAGCCTGGCCCAGACTTGGTGTCACCACTGCGCGCTGAGAATGGCACCCTGCTTTCACCAGGTTAGTCTCTTTTTGCCTCCTAAGCCAGGCTTGGCTCAAACCACAAGCTTAGCCAGCCTTTGATACCCTTCCATGACCCCAGACAGAGCAGAGTCCTGGGGGGCCGCTTGGAGTTGGTGACTCACCAGCTTTGTGTAGCCCATGGTTTTCTCTGATGGGAAGGAAGGAGGTACAGACATCCAACAAGCTACAGAAGAAGGCTTAGACCATATCTTCTCTCCTCTGAGTGTTTGAACCCTATGGGACCTGCCTCCCTGTTAGTCTGATGACCACTGCCCTCCAGCCTCATCAAGAACCTCAGAGTGGCCTTTCCTGGCCTTCGGGTCTCACTGCACTCTTCCTTTCAGATTATCCAGACTCTGCTGAAGTCAGATTTGAAGAACTCAAGAATGTGAAATTGGAAGAGGAGGAAGAGGCAGGAGTCTTGGACCTTTCTCTGTCTGGCGTTACAAATCAGGCCTCCAGAAAGAGCCGAGCTCGCGGTTCTGAGATGCGATCTCACCGAGCCCGCCAAGTACCACCTGCCCATAGCTGTGCCCAGGATGATGACTCGGAACAAGAACTGTCAGAGGTGCTGGCACTGGTGGGGACAGGGAAGCCGGGTCCAAATTTACTCCTGCTCTGAGGCGGAAGCCTTTGGTTCTGGCTGGGGAACCTGCAGCCTAGTGACTGAGTAAAGTTTTCCAGAACAGATTCTTTTATTGAGGGGATTTGTACTGCGAAGTTTGGATTCAGTCAAAGGGCTGCACTTGAGGACCTAGTGGGCCAGATGTGGTCTGGAGGCCTGGTGGCAGTGGAGAGAGTGCTGGGCTTGGAGTTCTAGTTCTGTAGCCTCAGGCATGTTCCAGGGGTGTGACCCTGGGCAGATCACTTGAAGTCTGTCTGCCTCAGTTTGCTTAACTATAAAATGGGCACCTCCTTTCCACTACGAGGCTCAAATGGATTAATATTGATAACGCACTTAGCACAGTGCCTGGCACACAGTGGCCTTTAATCATCTTTCTATCTTCCTTTCTTCTTTCCTCCCCCACCGTGGTCCTGCTCAGTAGGTCTGGTGTTGGCCATAGTCTGCCTTGATATGTCATGTTAAAATAACTCAGTTTTGGGGGCACTGTCCACCCTGCAGTCTTTTGCTAAACCAGGACGGTTTTTAAAGCTCCCTCAGGTTGGAAGATTAAGCTTAGCAAACATTGCTGGGGTGGCATGTACATAGGGGGCCAAGGTCTCAGCCGTATCCTGTAGGAGCTGATTGCCCACCCCATACCTATGTGGCACTCTCCTTGGTACTAGCCCAGGGTCTGGGTGTGCTCAAGGCCTCCCTTTCCCAGTCACCCTTGGGAAATCAGGTTCCTGTCATTGGTAGGTAGATGTTACTAGTGAGCTAAATGCTTGGACTGGCAGCAGCCCCTGTCTTCTTGAAGTACTCTCAGGGGCAGGCTTTCTCCTTAACACTTAGAGGTTTCCCAGCCACCCATCTCTGCCCAAGGATGAGACAGGGACCAATGATGGAAAAATTGGCCATCCCTGAGAAACTCAAAAGCTAATGAGTCAGCAAGTGTTGACTAGGCTCCTTTATGTGCCTGGCACTCTGCCTCATGGGCTGTTGGCATCCCGATGCCCATCTGAGACTGTACATTTTAGTTTGTGGGATGCTAGAAATGACAATCAGGGAGGGTTTCCTGAAGGAGTTTGAGCCTCCTAAGGGAGATAGACAGATAAATTGGAGGTAGTCTCCAGAGAGAGGAGGCACCAGCGTTAAGGGGGATTGGGAAAGGCTTACTGTATAAGGTGGGATTTTAATGCTGGGACTTGAAGGAACCTGGGAGATGGAGAAGAGGCGGGAGGGCAACTCAGGCAGGGGCACCAGCCAGTGACAATGCCAAGAGTCTGGAGATGGGGGTTATTGTTTGAGAAACAACACAGAGAACGTGAAGGGGCAGAGCAAGGAGTGTAAGGTATAAAAAGATAGTCCCACTTATGAAAGGCTTTTATATTTGATCTTGGAGATGATGAGCAACTGGAATTTGAAAGGAGGTGACATGGTCAGATTGGACTGGCAGAGACTTGGTAGAGAAGTTAACAGGCTGTTGCACTAGTCCAGAGGTGAGGCAGCAAGGGTTTGTACTTGGGGGTGCCAGGGGCAGAAGAGAGAACTGGAGATAAGGGTGAGGAGTTGAGGACAGTAGCATCTAGGCTGCAGGCCTATGGAGCATACGCTCCATAGTAACAGGGGAGGGTTTGGGGGGAAACAAATTCTTCTTAGGATGTGCTGAGTTTAAGGTGTCTAGTCTGAGATGCCTGAAAGATGGTTCTGGGATGTAAAACTGGAATTTAGCTAAGACATCAGGGTAAGTCAGTCTAAGAATTATCAGGACAGAGGTGGTAATTAAGATTATAGAGCGAAAAGAAACAGCCTCAGGACAGGCCTCGTGGGATGCCCATTGCCTATGACCTGAATGAAGATCCAACAAAGGAGACAGGAGCTGGATGATAGATGGGAGGACATCCACGACAGGGCAGTGGTACAAAAACCTCGAAAGAAGGAGCTGCACGGAGCCATTGAGCATCAGAAGTGACAGTGAGCACGGATAGAGAAAAATGGAGGAGAGGCCATCAGGTTTGCCTTGGGAGCTTGAGGTGATTGAATGATGAGTTCAGAAACCGAAGTGTAGAGAATTCAGGTGAGAGGACAGATACCGGATAGCTAGTGAGGGGTTTGGGGACGAGGGTGGTGTGGGCATGTTTGTAGGCAGGAGGATGGAGGGGTCGGTCTCTTGGAGGACACAGCATGGAACCAACTCACTTGTGCCAAGAGTCTTGTCTTGGCAAGGAGGAAGAGACCACTTCTTCGTTTGAGCCAAGAGAGGGGAGAAGGTGACAGGAGGTTTCTGGGTATGTTAACCTTTGTGGGTTTAGGGATTGAGAGTATGCCAGTCTTCTTGATTTGGCATTTCTGCTGTATTCTCACTGGACAAGGTGTTGTGGGGTACTCAGGCCTGTGGCCTTGGAGGGCTTTTAAGAGATGATGTTCTCCGTGCAGACTCTGGGTTGGAAATGACCATCTTGCTTTTAAAAAGCTGGGCCTTGGAGTAGGCTGACACTGAGCAGCAGACAGTCGAGTGAGAACTGCACCTTAAGGACAAGATGGCAAAACAGCCCAAGGGGAAAGGGACCTTCTGGTGGGGTCTTCTCCTGCTGGGCTTGCTTGGAGCTCTTTACCAACCACTTTTGTCGTTGACCTAGAACGCAGAAGAGGAGAATCAGCAGGCGAAGGGTCGTCGGCAGCCCTTGAGCAAGCTTCCTCGCCATCACCCTCTCGTGGCCCAAGAGTGCGGCAGTGATGATGGTAAGTACTGTGAGAGGGGGCAGGTAGATGGACTTGTGCTCTGTGCCAGGAGCCAGGCTCTGGGTCCTGTGAATCCTTGTACCCTGGAGCTTGGGGCAGGGGAGCCTTCTGGGCATGTTTCCAGTCCCTTCAGGCCTCTTCTGGGCCCCAGATAGGTTGCCCATCCCTGCTCCTTTAATCCTCTTCTGTTGAGCTCCATGCATATGTTTTCTGGTCTCCCTCTAGGTTGGGGGCTTGGTCCTGTTGGATGATGCCTTCCCTTTGTTCCTTGTGGCCATGAGAGTTAGGTGATGGACGGGGGGCTTCTGAAGCGTTCCCCCAACCATTAGGGAGCCCAGATTACTTTCAGTGGGACCATTGTTTTAGCCCTTCTTGGCTGCTACAGGGGTCTTCTAGAGGTGTGTCCTGACTGCTGTCCTAGGTTGGGGGGCCATTTAGTTTTTCTGCCTCTGCAGGTTCTGCTTGGCAGCAGTTGATGGAGTTCTTTGCAAGCTTCTCTCTATTCATGGTTTGTCATTTCTTACAGCACATGAGATTCCATGACATTCAGGCACCCCAGCCTGTGTATGAGCCATGCCATAATTTATGGGCATCTCACTGGTTTGTTTTTCTTGCTTGACTGAAATTGCTGCTATTTGGGTCTGGGGACTGCGAGATGGTGTAGTGAATAGGGCACCAGCCCTGCAGTCAGGAGTTCAAATCCAGCCTCAGACACGTGATACTTAATTAGCTGTGTGACCTTGGGCAAATCACCTAACCCCAGTGCCTTCCCTCCAAAACCAAAAAGAAACGATAATCATTAAGCATTTATTAAGTGCCTGCTGTGTGCCAGGCACCGTGCTGTGTGCTCTGCATACAAAGAAAGGCCAAAAACAGTCCCTGCTCTGCTCTCAAGGATCTCAGTCTAACAGGAAGACAACATGCCGGCAATGCTAGACAAACCAGCCACATACAGAGGAAAGGCAACAACCTTGGAAGGGTTGGAGAAGAGTCCAGTTGAAAGCCCAGCCAGGGAAGCCATGAGGTGGAAAGTCACAGGGGACAGTTAGAGCAAAGGCCTGGAAATCTGCCATCTTGCTAGATGTCTCTGGAATGTCTTATTGAAGGAAGAGCCAGAGGTCAGGGTCACTGGTTCACAGAGAATGTTGTGGGGGGAATAGGAGATTGGAAAGGTTAGGGTGGAATAGCTTATGAAGGGCTTCAAAGGACAGATGGAGGAGCTTAGGGAGCTAGTGGAGGTTATTAAGGGGGTGACTGGTCAGAGGTCCTTGCTGAATGGAAGATGACTTAGAATCAGGGGGAGACTGGAGGCAACCACAACCCCAGCAGCTCGTGCCGTGGTCCAGGTGTGAGGTAACAAGGAGGTTCTGCCTTGTCAGAGGAGAGAAGCGGTGTATTCCAGAGATGTCACTGAATGACAGGCTCTCTTAGAAAATTGTTCTCGATATTTGAGAAAGCACTGGGCCAAACTCTTTATGAGACAAATCTAGCCAGATAACTAGATAAGGGAAGGATAAAGGGAGAATTCTAGCCCAGCTTCATTTGCGGTAGGGAAGCCAGTGCACAAGTTACGCAGAGATGTCCTTTTGTCATTACTTGATAGTTCTAGAAATTCTGGCAGCAAAATCAAGGCTAAGTTCTCCATTCTCCTCAGCCTGTGGAGGGAAGGGGATGACACTGACTTGGGGGTGAGAGGAGGAAGCCCTTCTGACACTTGTCTGCTCGCACCCCCTCCTGTGGGGGCTGTTTGTGAGCCAGACCTCAGATGTCATGCCCTTTGCCTGACTGCCCTTCCTCCAGACCCAGAGGCACTGAGCCATAGATGATGAGTCTTGAGAAACCCGCCTACGCCTCTTCCTTTTCTGATGAAGGTTTTTTTCCCCCTCTCTACATACAAATGTGAGTGTCAGGTCTTAGTTTTGGGGCTTTAAATAAAAGCAGTATTAATGTTAAAAAAAAAGACATGTTGCAGTAAGACTAAAGAAAGAAAATGAAAAGCATTTCTTTTAAGGCAGCTAAAGTGGACAGTGAGTAGAATGTCAGATTCAGACCAGGAAGACCTGAATTCAAGTGTTATTTCACTCTTCACCTTCCTCTTCTAGAAAATGGAGATAATAGAATTCGCCTCCCAGGCCTGTTGTGGTGAAGATTGAAATCAGGCAAAGTGCTTTGCAAACTTTAAAACTATTTTTGAGTACTGATACTGGTAGTAGGAGAATGAAGGGAGGCAGAGAGAAAGCTAGCTCTGTTTGCAGGTAGCATGTTGAGAGGGAGGGCCCATTCAGGCTGACTGCACAATTCATAAAATGCTTGGCAGTGCCCCTCCTCTGGCACACTCAGGACCTGTTCAGACACGCTGCCCAAATGGCTTCTGGGCCTTGTGTTCTCTCTGGCAGTGTCTCATCCTGAGCAGCCTGCCCTGGGCACTGGTGCATCCCAGTGTGGGGAGGTGGCTTCCTGAATTGTCAGGACCTTGGATGATTCTGTAGGTCACACCTCAGTGGCTGTCCCATTGGGCTAGGGGCCTGAAGCTGCCCAGCAGACCTGAGTTCCTTCCCTGCATCCTCACCTTGTGAATGATGTCTGTTGCAGAGGCTGGTGAGCAGCTGACCCCAGAAGAAGAGGGTGAGGAGACAGAGCCTTGGGCCAAGCCCCTGAGTCAGCTCTGGCAGAACCGACCCCTGAACTTCGAGGCTGAAAGAGCGTACAACGACAGCATGGCTCAGCAGCCCCCGCACTGTGCAGTCTGTATGATTTTCCAAACCTACCAGCAGGTAAGTCCTGGAACAGGGAGATGGCAGCTGTCACATTCTGGTTGTCCTTCGAAGACTGGCCAGAGGCCATGGCCAGAGGCCATGTCCAGAGGCCTGCGTGGGGGAAGGCTCAGGACAAATGATGCTCCCCTGAAGTCTGACCTTCATGCATCTTAGTGGGATGGATTGGGAGGATGAAAGCCCAACAATAGCCCCTTCTGTTGAAGGTCCTTAGGATAAGGTGGGGAGTAGCTGATGGGGGCATAGGACTTAGACCTTGGTCAGGAATCCTGAAGGATGTGTGGAGATCTTTAGACTCGTGTGCTGTCATTGAGGGTCCTGTGGAGGTTATTTGAGTCCTTGAATTTCTCCCCATTGCCAAGTGGGGGAGGGGAAAGTGCAGCAGGCTTCGTCTTCAGGGACCCTGTCTCTTGTATTTGATGATGTTTCTGGCAGGAGCATTATTGTGTGATGCCTCGCGTGCCCAGTAGGGCCTGCTGCCTATCTATCTCTTAGGCTGAGGGCGGAGGTCACAACCAGAGTTGGACAGATGGACCTGATGCGGAGCCAGGGAGACGCAGAACCAAGCCCCTGATTCCTGAGATGTGCTTCACTGCAACAGGGTGTAGCACGGACCTTAGCCTTTCTACACCCTACCTGGAGGAAGATGGCACCAGCATCCTGATCACCTGCAAGAAATGCTGTGTCTGTGTCCATGCTAGTAAGTCCTAGGTGACCTGTGTGTTGGTAAGGAGGCTATCCTTCTTGGCCTGGCATAGTTTGAGTACCTTCTACATGCCTGAAGAGCGCTGGGCACTTGGTGTTCCTGAGACTGAAGGCCACAGACTTTCCAGTGCTAGGGTACCACATACCAGACTCTGGGTGCTGGGAAGGTCCTGTTCCTCTGGGGCTCGGTGAGGCTGTATCAGAGCCCTGGAGAAAGGACAGGGAGCATTGTTTCCATGAAAACGTTGGAAAACTCTGAAAGCCAATTGTCTGGCATGGGCAGGGACAGGTGGGACTGAGTGTCAAGTCCAGCATGAATGAGCTTCCAGCTGCAGTATGGCTTTTGGCGAGGAAGGTGTCTGGACCTTAGCCTTGATTTCTTCCTGTGTCATGTGGGACTAATCCTGTTTTTCCATGTCTCATGAGAGTTGTTGAGGCACAAAAAATGAGCATCCCCCCAAAATGTAGCCCTTACAGAATGACAGGACAGCCGGAAGGGCACTTAGCAGGTGTGTGTGTGTGGTGTTCAGGGTGTTCCCTGAGGGGTTCTGGTTTGTCTCCACTAGGCTGTTACGGAGTCTCCCCGGAGCAGGCCTCAGATGACTGGATGTGCTCTCGGTGTGCAGCCAGTGCTCTGGAGGAGGTGAGGAGGGCCTGGGCTGGGGTGAGCAGCTAGGGCAGCTTTCCTCTGCTGGTGGGGGAGGTGACAAACCTCACTGCTGGCAGCCTCTGATGGGGGGGTGCAGCTAGTGCTGTGGCCGCTGCTTACCCCCACCTCTACCTCCAGGGTTGCTGCCTGTGTTCATTGCGAGGAGGGGCCCTACAGAGAGCCAATGATGATCGGTGAGTTCAGGGACCTGTCCCCACTTGTGACATGGCAGGCTGAGCACTAAGGGGAGACAAGGGAAGGAAGGAAGGGGTCATTCAGGGAAATGAAGACAAGAGCACTTTGGAAGTGTTTGGGGGGGGGCGGGACGGTCACTGGTGCTCAGCCAGGAGAGCAGAGCCAGGGTGGCTTAGACCAATGGATAAGTTTTGGCATTTCAAGGCTATAGTCTCCTGAGTTAGCCTGTGAAGGGCTGGGGAGGGTGCCCAGGAGCCGCCTGTGGACCTCTGTGCTAGGGCCTGCCCATCCAGTAGGGCCCAGGATACAATGGGTTTGTATCCTGATAGGCGGCCCTTCCTGCTATAACCACCCATCCTTTGTTCCTGGTCAGCTGCTAAACAAATACATCTGCTGCTTCCCACTATCTTCCTCCTGCCCCCCAAGTCACACCCATGAGGTTAATTAAGACCCAGGGGCTTAAAACCTGGGTATGATTGGACTCTGAGAGATGCAGGCAGTTAGTGGGGCTGGTGAATTTTACTGGGTGATTTGTGGGCTAGGGTGGGGCATGATCCTTCCCGCTGGAGGCTGGGTGCCAGTCTGGCATCCTTTGGGTATAGGCTGGGGTAGAAGGTGGCTCTGGACAGCCTTGGCCAAGGTCAAGCTCATTGTCCTGGTGATAGGTGGGTCCATGTAATGTGTGCCATCGCAGTCCTGGAAGCCAAGTTTGTCAACATCGCCGAGCGCAGTCCAGTGGACCTGAGCAAAATCCCTCTTCTCCGATTCAAGCTGGTGAGGGAGAGGGGCCCATGCCCTGTTGGGCAGCTTCAAGGTTGTAGTATCGGGTGGGGCCTGGGCAGGTCTGCTCCCGTAATGGGAATACCGTCTGTCTATTTGCTCCAGAAATGCGTCTTCTGTAAGAAGCGGAGGAAGAGGGTTGCCGGCTGCTGTGTCCAATGCTCCCATGGTCGGTGCCCAACCTCCTTCCATGTGAGCTGTGCCCAGGCCGCGGGGGTGATGATGCAGCCAGATGACTGGCCCTTTGTGGTCTTCATCACCTGCTTTCGACACAAGGTTCCTTCTCAGGCAGAGGTGAGGGAGGGAGGGAGGTGGCCATTCCGGAGAGGCAGAGGAGACAGGGACTCTCCCTTTCTCACAGCAGCCCCAGGGCCTCGGGGCAAGGACTGCTGGAAGCCTGGAATTCCAGAGAGGGCTCACACTCTCTCACACACACCCCCTCGGGGGCCTTGCTTTTTGCTCCCTTGTTAGCTGGCTCTGATTGCTCGGCAGTTGGTTTTGACACCTTCCAGATCTCATCCTCAGCAACTGCTGGGGCCCAGTGGTCCCTATGGGAGCCCTTCAGACATTTGAAGACAGCTAGCCTTCTCTTCTCCAGGTGAAGGGACCCCGAGTCCTCTCAGGTCTCCCCACACTTTGAGAGGTGCTGGTCGGCATTGGCTCGGTGTCAGGTTCCTTCCCGTCTTGGACATTCGTCCATGGAGATGCGTGTCGGGGCTCAGACAGCCTAGAAGTTAGTCCCCACCAGGAACCAGTTGGGGGTGTTGGAGGATGAGCTTGGAGGGAGGTGCCAAGAGGCAGTCCCCTGGGAGAGCAGGTGGGCAGTGGGCTCTGCGGACTCCGGACTCTCAGGCCCACACCCAGGCTGTTGGGCCTGCGCCTGCTGTGGCCTGACCTGGGCTCCTGGTCTCCCGTCAGCGTGCCAAGGGTGCCCTCCAGGACCTGTCTGCAGGTCAGACAGTCATCAGCAAGCACAAGAACGGCCGCTTCTACCAGTGCGAGGTGGTCCAGCTCACCACAGAGACCTTCTACGAAGTCAACTTTGATGACGGCTCCTTCAGTGACAATCTGTACCCTGAAGACATTGTGGTAACTAGGGCCTGCCTTAATGACAGCAAAGCTCTCTCCTCCCCTCCCCAAGCAGCCCCCTTCTCTTGGGCTGCCTGCAGCCTACCCCTCTCTTTCTACTTGGCTGCCTCTGCTGTCAAGAAAGAGGCTTACAAGTTGATCTAATGCTACAGAAAGTAGAGCAGGCTGGTCTTAAGCCTTGAGCCTTCAGGGAGGGCCTCTCAATGCAAAATTTGGGCAAAGACACCACAGGGGCTAGTTTCTGGGTTTCCCAAAGCTTGCAGGATCTTTGTCTAGTAGAAGGGGCTTGCTTGGCTGCCCCCTGGGGTGATCTGGGTTCAAGTCTGGGTCAGAGGCAGTGCTGGGCTTCCCTTCCTGGGATATCTGAGCATGAAAGAGGAAGAGGAGGGGTAGCATGGAACCCTTGTAACCAGCTCTGTCCTCTCTTGGGGCCCTGGGCCAGCCTGAGCAGAAGGCATGCTGCCTTCCTTTTTGTCACCCTCCTTCCTTCCTTTGAACCTTTAGAGTCGTGACTGTCTCCAGTTGGGTCCTCCTGCTGGAGGGGAAGTGGTCCAAGTGCGATGGACAGATGGACAAGTCTATGGAGCGACATTTGTAGCTTCTCATCCCATCCAGATGTACCAGGTACTGCAGAGGTGGCTTCCCCTTCATCAGTTCTGCCTGGGAGTCCAGAATGGGACATGGGGCAGCTCCTCAGCCCCTCTCAGGCCTCAGCAGGCAGCTTCTCCCCGACCTGGGTCCAGGGCCCTGGTGAGCGCGCATTTTAGTTAAATAACCATGCCCCCTTGCAGGTGGAGTTTGAAGATGGCTCCCAGCTCATGGTGAAGAGAGATGATGTCTACACTCTGGATGAGGAGCTCCCCAAGAGAGTCAAGTCCCGGCTGGTGAGTGACTGGAATCCTTGGGGCAGGGCCCATGCTGTAGATGTGTCTGGACTGATGTGCTTTTGCTTTCTTCCTAGTCGGTGGCCTCAGACATGCGCTTCACAGAGATTTTCACAGAGAAGGACATCAGACAGGAAAAGAAACGGCAGCGAGTGATCAACTCTCGATACCGAGAGGACTACATCGAACCTGCGCTCTACCGGGCCATCATGGAGTAAGGGAGGACTGCTGCATGGACCCCGCCGGTGAAGGAGGAGCACTCCAGGGTCCTGAGCCCCCAAACATCCATGGAACTCGGAGTAGGATTTTGAAAACTAAAATTGTAAAAACCAAATGAATTAGCTCTTCCTCTTGCACCCATTTCCTTTCCGGGTCCATTTGGCCATGGAGAAGGGGGCTGAGTCTGGAGCCCTGGATGGTGGCAGTGGGTGTGTGACTAGGAGAAGCCACCCTGAAGAGGCCAGGACCTGTTTGTGGGGACTGGAAGCTGGTGCTATCTGAGCCTCCTGCTCCTGGCAGTGTGTGCAAGCAACCCTGAGGGAGTGGGGGAACATGCTGGCCCTTGGCCAGCTGGCTGGACGGATGGATGGAGTGAGGAGCAGGCAATATTATGGTGCTTGCCCCCCTTTCTCCTTTTTATATTTATATGTGTGTATGTTTGGTCTCTACCAGCTTCCGTTGGCTTTCTGGGGCCTCTGGCTACAGCCTCCTATACTGAGGGAGGCGAGAAGGATTGACCTGAAGAAACAAAATGTGAAGGGCCACACCTGTTGGCCAACCAGGGGCTGGGCTGAGCTGGGCACCAGGAGCTCTTTCCCTCTGGTGGGCTCAGGCCCCAGAAGCACTAAGGTGGGGGGCCAGGGGCCCAAACCCCAAGGAACCTCCTTACTCATCTCTGGGCAGTGGAGTCTCAAGGTCCCGCTCCTTTCTGGACCTGCTGGGAGGCAGGCGGATTGGGGACTTTTGGACCAGACTTCTTGGTGCCCCGAATGGCATGGTGAGATGGAGGATGGAGGGTGGGGGGAGGCCTTTGGTGGGGAGGGGAAGGGGGCATTTTAATGATGATCAGTCAGGACCACCTGCAGCAGGGGGAGAGGGGTGCTGCTGCTGGTGGGGAGCACCTGTCGGCATTAACTGGTGAAGCTGTTAATCATGTATTTGGGGAGGGGGGGACTGAGCACTGAGGGAAACCCATGAATTTGCTGTGCAGGCCTGAACTTCTCCTGGCACCGCCTCCCTGTGTGCAGGAGAACCAGGGATTTGATCCTTTGCCTTTTTGTTACACTCAAACGCTATAAAACCAAATTATTTTGAAAACTGGTGTGTGACGTGGTTGTTAGCTGTGCAAATGGGATGCTCTTATAAGCCCTTGGGGCAGGGGACAACAGGGCCAGGCGCTCTGGAAATCTGATCTCCCTGGCCATGCTTCTAGACACTTGTGGTCTGCAGGTACCAAGCCCCTTGGACAATTCAGCCTGGCTTAGAGGGAGAGTGGACAGAGGATGGAGGAGATCTCCACCTTGATTTAGGGCCTGCCTCCCCCTAATCTGCAAGGAGCAGGGCCAGCCCTTGGCCTTCCACACACCCCCATGGCATCCTCTAGAGGTACAGGAAGAACCCCGAGTCCCTTCAGTCTCCTGAGGAGTTTTTCCTAAAGGATGAAAGGGGGTCTTCCGGCAAAGGTAAAACTCCCCTCCCCTATTGGCTGCCTTCATAGATGAGGCCAGATGGAGCATTTATTTGATGCTTACTGTGCTAGGCCTTGAGGACAGGGGAGGGAAGAGGCAGCAGCTACTCCCTGACTACAGACAAGTTCAGCGCCTGTTGGGGTATACCTGTCAGGTGGAGGGAGCAGGGAAAGCAATCCCAGGAGGCCCTGAGCTGACCCTTCAGGGTATAACATCCTTTCCTGCCATGGGGTGGCCTGTTGGCACCAGAATGTCAGTTCAGCTGAATTGGATAAGCATGTACCAAGCTCTAGGCCTACGGCCGATCACTGTGTTAGGCCCTGGGCTGATGACAGTGACAGACCCTGACATGGACTGGTCTAGGAGAGATGTAGTGGAATCCTTGGGGCTCGGCCTAAGGAGTTGGTGTGGTGCCAAAGCGCAGGAGCTGTTCCAGTGATTTGGTGGGCTGTTAGAAGACCAGTTAGGTGGCTGTAGTGATTGACGAGGAGTTGCTAGAAAGAGACAGGCCTGGGACATCACTGTCCAAAGTTAAAATTAAAGGAGGAGGCCATGGGCCTCAGGGAACCTTCTGCTGCTTCCAGGGAAACAAAAACCAAACTAGGGCTTGTGGGTAAAAACAGAAGAATGATAGGAATATTGATCACTCTGTGAGCTCAAGCTGAGAGGGTAGGTCACCCAGAGAAGGGAAGGAGGACCCTGGGGATACCTGGTGTGCCAAGTGGGTGATGAGTGAGGCTGTCCTGCAGAGGAGGAGGCTGGACTGCCAGGACAGGGCCAGAGGAAGCGAAGAGCTCCAGCCCTACGTAAATCGACCCCAGACCCACTCAATGCCTGTGCCACTGCCCCCATTACCAGCCTAGACCAGCACAAAGCAATCCATAGATGTCCCTGCTTGTCCAGGCCCCCTCTGGCCTTGCAGGGATGCATCCTTGTGTGTCCCCTCTCTTATCTCCACCACCCACAGCCCAACCATCTTAGTGTGGGCCCTCATCTAACTTCACCTACTAATGTACATCACATTGCATCTTTCACCTCCAGGTTTTGACCTAGGCTGTAGGTACCCTCTACCAGGGAGGGCTTCCTTTCTCACTTCTACCACATAAAATCACAGCTTCCTTAAGGGGCTAGGCAGGGCTTCACCCCAGAGAAAGGACTTCTTGATCCTTCCCCTTTCCCAAAGCCCCCCACCCTATTGTCCATGCTCACTCTTTCCTAGTAGTATTTGGCATTTCCCTGGATGTATCCAGGTTGCGTTTTCCAAGGAGAGTGTAACCTCGATGTCCTATCTTTTTCTATTTTTCTTTTGGCTTTGTGTTCCTAGAGCCTACCAGAGTGGCTGAAGTGTACAATAGACTTTTAATAAATGCTTGCTGAACTTAACGGGCCCTCAGGGACCTTCCATGGATGGCATCAGCCATTCTAGTCATAAGTAAAAGCTCTATACTCAAGGAGGGAGAAAGCATGTGAAATGTGGAAAGATAAGAAATCACATTGTACAGAATGGGGCAAGGCAGAGGAATATCACCATGAGCTTGGGGTATGGACTATGAAGAATGCTCCCCTGGGGACCAGCTGGTGGTCCAGCAACAATGGCTGTAGAGTGGAATCAAAGATACCCTAGTGGGCGGGCAAGAAGGGGATGGAGGAGAGAAATGGGGAGGCAGAACTTAGCAAAAAGGCTGAAGGAGGCAGCTTGTTCCACTCTGGCACAGCCCTTGATGACTCTTCTCTCACAGCTGCATAGATTTGGAGACACCCTCCCCAGCCTTCTCTTCAGTCAGCTGGACATCTGTTTTCTCTTCTTCCTCTCCAGCAGCTAATAACTAACTTCTTGAATACTTGACTCATAAGGATTTCATTCATGAAAAGGGGAAGAAACATGGGAGGAACTGAATTGGGTGCTGGGGTAGAAATGATGGGAACTCTGCAGGGAAGTGATATCTCCATCTCAGGTTCTGGAGTAAAGGTCGAGAAAGTCAGACATGATCCGCCATGCACTGTGGACTTTCCTAACCAGGCACACGGAAGATGGAGGGAGGCCAGTTCAGGTAACAGTCTGAACATGAGAACAGGACCATGATCTGTGAGAAGAATGTCCAGAGAACTCAACACAGTATGTGCTTCACAAGTGGCTCTCAGAGGTCAATCAAAGTGGGAAGCTACTAAGAAAAGCTAAGGACAATGAAAGAATTTTTTTCAAAGATCAAGAAAAGCCTCAGAAAACAAGGGCTTTGCCTTTGTTTGGGGCCAAAGGACTGCAAATACACTTAAAAGGGGAGGCAAAACTGAAGGTAAACTCTTACTTGACATCTGCTTTTTCTGTCAAGGAGAATGTTCTTTGGATGGCAAAGGACTGAGCCAAAAATGGATGATGGAAAGTTGAGACCCAGCGTAATCAAGAGGAAGCAAGAAAGTTACTGGACAATCCTGAAGGATTTGAAGGTCCCTATTGGTGTAATTAATGAGCCACTGCCCAAGGTCTTTGAAGTATTCTGAAAAAAATTCAAGAGGGAATACAGGGCAAAGACTCAGGGCAAATGTCACAGGTTTCTGGAAATTGCCAGAGAATGCAGTGGGCATCCTATGGACCACTGAGCTTAACCGAATTCTAGAATACTTTGTTAAAGGGATGGCTAGTGAACCTTTAGAAAAGGAGGCAGTGATCACTTTGTGGTCCAAGCCAGATGTAAGCATTTGTTCCATTGCTTCCTTTGTACCAGGCCCTGTTCTGGTACTGAAGATAAAACGACAGAGGTAAGACAACCCTTGCCCCCTGTTGTGGAAAGTGGAAGAGTTAGGGGATTTATTGTCATCTAATCAGAGTTGATTAAAAACTGGCCCAAAGTGTGGTTTTCATCAGTATTGATGTGTTACCTTGGCTTGGAGAGCAGTCTCCAGTGGAATGCTGCCCAGGAGCAGAGATGGCAGGTTAATCTAATTTGTGGGGGATACAGATAAGGAGTAGATAGATAGTAACACTGAGCTGAATCTAAGATAGTCATCAAAAGTGACAGCACTATACTGGGATCCATAAAATCGACCTTGTGACTACAAAATGGGAACCTGGCTGAAGGCAGCTGTATATACACCAGACTTCCATGGGATTGTGTAGCTAAGAACACTACATTTTTTTAAAAATTAAATTATTTTATTTGTTTTCAGTGTTTGACAATCACTTCCCTATATCTTAAATTTTTTTGCCACTCCCTCTCTCTCACTGCCCCTTCCCTCCCTCCCTGAGACATCATACAATCTTATATAGGTTCTACATTCCTATTATGTACATGTTTCATAGAATAATTAAAATGAATGGGAGAAACTGTAAAACAAAACATAGTACAAAAGAAAATGGTCTGCTTCTATCTGCAATCCAATTCCACAGTTCTTTCTCTGGATGTGGAAGGCATTTTGCCTCAAGAGTCCATTGGGAATTTTTTAAGTCCTTGCATTTCAATGAAGTACGAAGTCTGCTAGAAAAATTCCTCACACACTGTGGTTGTTGCTGTGTACAAAGTTCTCCTGGTTCTGCTCCTTTCACTCAGCATCAGTTCATAAGTCCTTCCAGGCTTCTCTGAATTCTTCCTGTTTATCATTTCTTATAGCACAATAGTATTCCATTACACTCATATACCACAACTTGTTCAGCCATTCCCCAATTGATGGACTTTCCCTTGATTTCCAGTTTTGGGCCACCACAAAGAGAGCTGCTTTAAATGTTTTTGTACATGTGGGACCCTTTCCTATTTTTGTGATCTCTTTGGGATAGAGTCCCAGAAGTGATATTGTTGGGTCAAAGGGAATGCACATTTTTGTAGTCCTTTAGGTATAGTAAGAACACTACATTTAAATATATATATAGTTTTCAACATTCACTTCAATAAGATTTTGAGTTTTAAGTTCCCTCTCCTCTCCCGAAGATGGTGTGCAATCTGATACTGGCTCTACATGTGCTTTCATAATAAACATTTTCACATTAGTCATGATGTAAACAAGAATTAGAACCAATGGGAGGAACCACAAGGAAGAAGAAACAAATTTTAAAAAAGATCAAATCGTCTGTTTTGATCTGCGTTCAGACTCCGAAGCTCTTTCTCTGGATGTGGATGCCTTTTCCATCTTGAGTCTTTTGGAGTTGTCTTGGATCCTTGCATTGCTGAGAAGAGCTAAGTCTATCAAAGTAAAAACACTAATTTTAAAGAAAAGCATAGTGCCTTGGAGTTAGGGGATGGATAATCCCCTGGCACTGCTCTTGTCTGAAGGACTGGGTTCAAGTCTCCTTGGGAATTTAGGGTTAGGAATTAAGGGTCCAGAGGAGAGGAACCGAGGGTCTTGAGTTTGCTGCAGTGGGTTTAATTAACAGAAGTGGGCATGGTCAGTCTGGAGAAAAGAAGGTTCAGGAGCGATGGGAGAGGGACCAGAGCTGGGAACAAGTAGGTGAGAGAGATGAGCTGAGGAGTAGGGTGGGTGGGGGAGGAGGCAGTCCCCCCAGTGGCACATAGTAGGCACTTAATAAATCCTTCTTCTCTTCACCTTCTAGTTTAGATTCAGGAACTCCCAAGAGAATGTCACTTTCTGGAAGGCATGTCTTTTGTTTCTGCATTCCTGTATATACAGTAGATGCTTAATAAATTGTTTATTCAGTTGGGTTAGCTTGGATTTCAGGCAAGTGGTGAATGAGGGTCTAAGCAAGGCCAATTGCCTGGTCTGCAAGGGAAAGGAAATAGTTTCCAGAGGCATAATGGAGAGCAGAGATGGTAAACCAAAAGGGGTGGTGCCTGTCCCAGGAAGGCGAATCGATGTGGCTCAGACATGCTGTTCTGGGCTCATCCACAGTGAAGTCTCCCTGTGATTACAGCCCGGGCAGGTCTCCAAGGTGCCAGGCTACTTCTCCTTTTGGAGAGGACCTGGGTTCCAATTCCAGTTCAGCTTCCCAGACTAGGGCATGGGCTGGAAAGCTCTTTCCTGGACCTCAGCTTCATCTCCAATTGTTGATAAGGTCTCCTCCAGCAGTCAGGAGTCAGGGGGCAGGAAAGGCTCAGAGGAAGAGGAGGGACTGACTGGTGCTGGGTTTGGGGGCTGGACAGAGAGTTCCCTCCTCTCTGAGGAGGCCAGAGTCTATTTGGGCAGATTCCCAGAACCCTTTGCCGGGGTTTTTCTAAGAAAGTGCAAATAAACTGCTCCACACCTGGGGGCAGCTGGCCGAGATCAGGTTTAGGAAGTCGGGGAAGCGCACAGGCGAAGAGAGAGGAGGTGAGCAGAACTGATCTGATCTAAGGAGGTCCCAGGGAGGTGGGCTGCTTTGCCTGAACTTCGGGATTCTGCTCCTTACCATCTGTCAGACACTGGGCCAGCCTTCCTTTTCTCTGGGCCTGAGTTTCTCTTTAAAATTAGGGCATTAGACCAATAGCCTCTGAGATCCTTTCTTGCCTATGGGGCCCTTCCCTGAGGAAGGTAATCTGGCCCTATGCCTGGGTCACAGGTTACAGAAGTGTGGATTTAGTGGCCCCTTAGAGAACATCTGGTCCAATTCTATATTTTGCAGAGGCAGGAGAATGGTCTTCCCTAACTTTTAGGGGTCTCAGGTTTTCCAAGACCCTTTAGGAAGCACTGGCAAACTTGGGGCTTGAAGCCTGGTCCTCCTGGCCCTAGACCCTTGGGAAGACAGGAAACTGTACAGTGAAGTAGGGGGAGGGGAGCAGGGCACCGCCAGGGATTCTGCCTCAATGCCCCTCTTTGTGTGGGGTCTGGGAGGAGCTGCGGTTACCTGACCCGCCCAGTCCAGGGCCGGGCCTCAATGCAACCTTTCAGTGCCCACCTCCCCCTGCAAGAGGGGAGGGGCTGCCCAGAACACTTGGGTCCTATCTCCACCCCTTGCCAGTCTGCCGATCAAGGCTCACAGAGCAGGATGGGGGAGGATCCCTGCTGAGCCAGGATTGGAGAGATAGGTGAGTGAGACACACTGGGGTCCTGCCTGTTTCCCTGCTCCCTCAGCCCAGTCCACCCCCAAAGTCCATCAGGTCAGACCAGGCTGGGCCAGGCCAAGCTGCCTGTGGGACTCCTGTCCAGCTGGGGCCAGGCAGCATAGGTACCACCGTTACCTTCTCTTTCTCTGGGCCCTTGGGGTTAGTGCTGCCGCACTGCCGCCCCCCCCCCCCCCCCCCCCCCCCCCCCCCCCGCCCCTTCCCCCGGCCCCAGCTGAAGGCTTGAATTTCCCTTCTCCCTCATCCCTCCAGGAAGGGGCTGGGGTCAGTATTCTATGAGGTGGCTGACCATCCAGCTGTCCCTGGCCATGTGACCTTGGGCAAATCTCTGAGCCTGTTTTTGCCTCTAAAATAAGGGCTCCCTGGCTTGGTATTATATATGTGTGTGTGTATGTATATATGTGTATATGTATATGTATGCATACATACATATATGTATAACATATAATTACATAATCATAATTCCTGGACTAGGAAATGGGGAAGGGGAGGAAGTATTTTAATAGCCTCATCTTGTTCTAGGAAGGAGCTGAGCCTGGCCTGAGAATTCTGGTCCTTGGGGCAAATTGGGTGGGGGGTGGGGCTAGTGACCTGACACTCCTTTGTGGAATCATGGGGAGATGGGAGGCCTAGGGCTGGGAACCAAGGTGTATGTGTGGATAGAGCAGGAGGCTAGGGTGGAGAAGGCCTAGGTGTGAGTCAGGTACTGACTTCACTTAGGTGAGAGGAAGGCCAGGAGAATGTTACCTAGAAAGAGGCAATGCAGAAGCTGAAAAAGGTGTAACCTCCTGGGGCTTCCTTTACTTCGAGGCCCTCCCCAGGCTCTTCCCTCCCTGCTGGCTTCCCCAGACTTTGGGATGGGAGCAGCGGAGGCCAGGGGGCTGAGTCAGGATGGTAACCCCACTTTACCCCTTGGGGACCTGCAGACTATTGAGTCCTAGAAAGAGAAAAGGAAAAAGCAGGCAGGAGACTCTGATCTGTCTGCTGGCCCTGGGGGCTTAAGAGCCCCCCACCCTCCGGAAAAGCCTTCCAGTTAGGGAGCATGTAAAACAATTCCTAGAGGCCAAATCCTACAGAAGGGAGGGAGCATTAGCAACCATGCTCTCCTCAGGGTTTCATTAACCACATCCTCCCATCTGGAATCCTTTTCCCTCTTTTCTCTGGGTCAGACTCAGGACGTACCTGGCATCAGTCGACAAGTGTTGACTAAGGGCTGCCTATATGCTAGGCACTGTACTGAGTACTGGGGATACAGAGGTAAAAGTCAAAAGTCATTTTGTCTCTTCCATCTCAAGGAAGATGGGAGAGACAAAATGCAAACAAATATAGACAAGATATAGATGGAATCAACTGGGGTAATTGATAGAGAGAAGGTATTAGCATTAAGGGGGATTGGGAAAGGCTTCCTTCCTATAGAAGAGAGGGATTTTAGCTGTCCCTTCAAAAAAGCCAGAGGTGGAAATAAGGAGAGAAAAGTCTAGGTCTGGGGGACAGATGGGGAAAATGCCTGCAGTTGGAGATGGAGGGTCTTGTTTGAGGAACAGCCAGGAGGCCAGTGTCTGTATCGAGTTACTGGGGCATGGGGTTGTCCAAGGTATCAGAAGATAAGCAGGATTCCAGGTTAGGGAGAGCTTTAGAAGTCAAATAGGACTTTAAATGTGATTCTGGAGGTGATGAGGAGTCATTGGAGTTGACTGACTAAGGGGGTGTCATGGTCAGACTTGTGCTTTAGAAAGATCACATTGATAGCTGAATGGAGGTGGTCTGGAGTGAGGAGGGACTTGACTCAGGCAGACCCTCCCAGCAGCTGGTGCAGTCATCTGGGTATGAGCTGTCCAGGGTCTGTGTCAGGGCAGCAGCAATGTCAGAGGAGAGAAGGTCGATGTGAGAGGTGTTATGAAGGTAAAATTGACAGACTTGGAAAGAGATTGGATTGGAGGGGCGGGATAGAGAGTGGCATCCAGGTTGGGCGTCTGAGAGATGGGGAGAACAGTGGTCTCCTCTACAGTCTTAGAGAAGTTAGAAAGAGGGAAGTTTTGAGGGGAAAAGATGAGTTCCATTTTGGAAATGTTGAGTGAGTGTAAGATGTGTATGACATTCAGTTTGAAATGTCTTATAGGCAGCTGAAGTTGCAATCCTGGAGGTCAGGAGGAAGGGTATAATTGAATGAATTTGAGAATTGTTTTCTTGAAAATGAGAGGTTTGTATCCTCTGGTTGCTACGTTAGGAGCTTGTTGGATTGAAATAAATTGAGGCTTAGCAGGGGAAGTGGGCTCTTGGCATATGTGACCTCAGTGGGTCTCCTTTCCTTCTGTGGGCCTGTTTCCTTGTCAATACCATGAGTACTAAAGGGTTTCTAAGGTGTCTTCCAGCTCTAAATCAAGGGATCTGTGAATGAGTTTATGAACACAGGGTCCCATAAAACAAAACCCAAGGAAAGAAGTCCATTGTAAAGGAGGAGGGGGCCAGTGTCCGGGATGGGCTGGGGGCGGGGTGCACTCCTGGCCTTGCCACATGTACATAGATAAGGAGGTGCGAGGAAAGGGAGGACCCTAGCAGCTGGGGTGGGGGGCCAGGGATGACCCTAGGAATAAGGCGAAGTGAGGAAGGTCAAGGCTGGAGGGTTTCTCAGCCAGCTGCCCCTTGGGATTTAGGGCCCCTTAGCCACACTAGCCTGAGTCCACATACCCCCTTCTCCCTCTCTGCCTCCTCCCAGGGCATAGCTGAACGGGGAGAGAAGCTGGGGAGGAAGGATTCGGCTGGAGCAGATGCAGCTAGGAGTCTGGTTGTGCCTCTGGGGAGGTCATTTCACCTTGGGGCTCAGGGTCTCAGCCCGCGGGGCCAGGCTGGGGACTGGTCCCCTTGGGCCCAGGGGTGGAGCCCGGAGCAGGGGCCATCTCGCCCCGGGCTAGTCAGGAGGAAAAAATGTCCCCCTGAGGGCTGTCCTGGCTCCCCATCCCTGGAGGGGCGGTCCTGTGGTGGGGAGGAGCCAAGGCTGGACAAGATGTCCAGGATGGGCAGGACAGAAGGACCAAGTAGAGTCAGGGGGGCCCTGAAGTCCTGGGGCAGGACAAGCGCTTCCGACCCGGCCCCGGAGCTCGCCTGGGGCTAACCCCGCGCAGGGTCGGACCGGGAGCACGTAGAGGTCCGGAGGGCCTCTCTTCTGAGCCCACGTGCGGTTGGGGAAACTGAGGCAGCGGGGGTCAAAGGGGAAAACAGTCAGGCAGCCGCAGAGCTAACTGGGAGACCGAGTCCGCCTGAGTGGGCATGGCCCGCAGGGGCCAAGTAAGAGAACCCACGGGGAGATGGGGGGAGGGGAACGTGAGGGCTGGGAGTGAGCGGTGGGGAAACTGAGGCAGGGCGGGAGCGCGAATGGGGAAAACGGGCAGGACGTATTAGCGGTGAATGGGGAACCGAGGCGTAGAGGGCAGAGGCTCCATTGAAGACACTGAGGCACCCGCCTCCTGCCCCGCCTGGAGCCTCGGCCCCCTCCCTCATCCTCCTCTCCTCCCCCTGCGCCCCCCACCCCCGCCTGCATCTCCCACACCTCACCCTGCGATTGGCTGTCCACCCGGCTCGACCCGCCCCGCCCCCGTGTGCCGATTGGTCTCAGCGCCGCCTGTGCCCGCCCCCTCGCCCGCGGGCCGAGGTCGCGGCTCCCCATTGGCCAGATCGGCCCCGCCCCTCCCGTGGCCCCGCCCCTGGCGCTGTAAGGCCGAGGCTGCGTCCCCGCCATGGCGGCGCCCGCGGAACCCCCCGCGCCTGAGCCCGAGGCCGGGCCCGACCCCGCGCCCGCCGGCCTCTCGCCCACCCAGCCCCGCGCCGTCGAGCCCACCCCGCGGTAAGAGCGCTTCCCCGCCCCGCCGCACGCCGCGCCCGCCTCAGCTAACGGTCCTGGCGCGCGCCCCCGACCGTGACCGTGACCCGCCCGTGACCGTGACCGCGCCGGGCTCCCCGGGGCGCCCCTTCCCCCGCGGGGCCCCGCAGCGGGCGGGGGGCGGCCCCGAGCTCCTAGAACCACGCCCGTGGCCGTGTCCCAGGAGCCCAGGCCTGGCCGGGCGGTCGAGGTCTTCAGTGGGGGGCCCCAGGGCTCTGCCCGCGGACGTCATCCCCGCGGGAGCCCCTCCCTCGGGAAGCCCTTCCAGCAGGCTGCAGACCCTCCGTGCATGCCGCCCTCCATCCCTTCGGGGTCCAGCCAGCCTGACCTTGGTGCTATCTCCCCTCCCCGGGCCTTTGTCCTCGCCGTGCCCCCTGCCTGCCCCTGGCGGCCTCCAGCGCTTACCCTGTGCCTTTAAGAGTAGGGGGACAAGAGGGGTGCAGTCCGCCCACGGAGGAGGTGCAGGCCACACAGTAGGGGCTCAGTTCATGCTCGGGCGCTTGGGACCCCTGCGCCCGCGGAGGCAGCTCCCGCAGCTCGGGCTCTGCCTACAGCCCTGTTTGTGCTCTTTGCTCCAGCAACTGGGAGCTCACTACCTCCAGGGACCCCGCCCCACACACCCAGGGGACCCAGGCCTCTCCCACAGCACTGCCCTCCCTGCGTGCTGATAGCCATGCCCCGAGGGCACACCAGAAGGGAGAAGGTGCTCGGCTGGAGGGCAGAGGTTCGTTCAGAGGCAGGTTTGAGAGTTCCTCGAGCGCCCCCAGAGGCGTGGAAGGTGTTGGATCCCTGGGGAATAGTGGGGGTGGGGTCAGGCTCAGCCTTTGCAGCTTAGGAGCTGGGGGGTCATGTGAGTGGAGAGGGAGGCACATATGCCAGAAAAGTGGGGGAGGCCAGTGTGACCTGTCAGGAGGGAATGACTCAAGCTGTGTGCTCATCATTGCTTAGCAAGAAAATCCACACCGTGTGGGGACTCCCATTCTGATGAGAAAGGGGAGAGAGCCCCTGGCCTGGGGTACAACGTTGTCGTGGATGGTAAAATCACATCTCTTTCTGATATTGAAGCCTTTCCTTTCTGCGTCTACACTGGCGGCTGCCCATTGGGATGGCCAGCCAGCCTGACTGAGGCACTAAGACCCTCCAAGGGTGAAGTGGGACAGCAGCATGCCTAGACCCCCCCAGAGTGCCTTCCTCCAGCCTCCACCATCAGCACTGAGGGAGAAGTCACTGTAGAGAAGGGACCCACATTCCTCCTCACTCTCAGTTGCTAGCACACGCAGATGAAGGGCAGTCCTCCCAGACCTCCAGGCTGCCATCCTGCCCAGCCCTGATGGCCATCAGTCAGGGAGGCAGCCCCTATGGAGACGGTACCACCCATCCTCATCAATTGCCAACCAAATGCAGGAGGGCCAGCCTGGCTGAAGGAGCCAGGTAGACAGGAGGCAGCATGGGCCAGGCAGGTCAGGCACCAGCACCCCCCTGACCACTATTTCCCTCAGGCCCCAAGAACCTTGAGAGTAGCCGGGCTTCCTTCCCACTGCTCACAGTCATCCCCCTTTGGAGATGCAGCCTGGCAAGTGCTCCTGCAGGGGCCTGAGAAGGTGGAAAGGAAAATTCTTGTCACCAAAGTCCTCATTATCAGAAGCTGGTATCATTTTATCAGTGGAAATGACACTAAGGAGAGGACTTTGCTTGGGCACTGCACCCCACAGAGCAAGGGATGTCTATACCTGCCCACTAGACTGAGAGTTTCTGGGGAAGGGATCTTGCTTTTCTACCTGGATTCCCAGCACTTAGCCCACAGTAAGTGCCTAATAAGTGCTCCTTCTTTCATCCATTCCTGCAGTCCTTGTGGCTGCAGCACCTGCAGAAGCAGGTGCCAGGCTCTCTGTCCACAGGGGTGGCTCCCCAGAAGCAGGGCAGTTTCCTAGGCTCCTGAATAGTTCCCGGTTGGCTCTGAGGGAACATGGTGAGCCAGGTGGTGGTAGGGGTTTGACCTGCCCAGCCCATGTCACTTTTTCTCTTTCCTGGTTGCTATAGTGAGATTGGTGGTACCCTTGGTAGTAATGATGAGGAAGGTAGGAGGAGGGAATTAGTCCATTAACAGGTATTTATTAAAAACCTATTATATGCCAAGCACTGTGCTAGGCATGGGAGAAACAGAGATAAAAATGAAAAAGTCCCTGCCCTCAAGAGCTTCCATTCTGTCATGGAGACCCCACATATATCAATAAACTATCTCAGAGGCAAGTGAAATTGGAGAGGAGGGTGCGAGGGATGGGGGCACAAGGGGTAAGAAAAGACTTCCTGGAGAAGGTGGTACTCATACAAAATTTTGAAGGGAGCCAGGGATTCTAGGGGGCAGAGATGAGGAGCGAGAGCACTCCAGGCAGAGGGCACAGCTGGTACAAAGGTGCAGAGATGGGACATAAAGCATGGCTAGACAGTCAGTCTGGATGGGTTTAGGGGGAAGAGAATGAGTTCTGGGATGGGCTTGTTGAGTCTGAAATGCCTGGATATGCAGATTTGAGAGTCATCTGCTGAGGGATGATAACTGAGCTGATGAGGTCACCAAGTGAGACAGTCTAGAGGAGGAAAAGGAGAACAGGACAGAATCTAGGGAAGAACACAGAATTAGGGGGTGCAACATGGATGATGAACTAGCACAGAAGTGTGACAGGGAGCAATGTCAGGAAAGCCCAGAGAGGAGAGAGCATCCAGGAGGAGAAAGTGGGCGATGATGTCAGAGGCTGCAGAAAGGCTGAAAAGGAAGAGGACTGAGGACTGAAGGGAGCAGCAGTGGCTTTGGGGAGACCACTCATGGGTGATGATAAGGTCTGGTACCTGAGAGCACAACCTGAGACTGTGCAGGCAGTGGGAAGGGAGAAGAGGTCTGGGACAGCAGCTGGAGGGGATGCTAGGATTTTTAGGGATGAGGAAACATGGGCATATGTGTAGGCAACGGGTAGGGAGAGGGCTAGACAGAACGAGATTTCCTGAGAGAGACAGGGAGAGATGGAGATGATTGAAGGGGCACATGTTGAGGAACTGGCCTTGGTGAAGAAAGGGCACCTTGCGTCCTCCTCAGAGGGAGAGAGAATAGGGGGGTCAGGGGCTTGTGAGCTCCCAGGAAGGGAGCCCCCTTAGATGAGGTCCTCAGTGATAAGAGATGGAAGCAACTTTGGTGGGAGGCTGGAGGGGATTTAGGAGGGGGGGATATGTAAGTGGTGGTGAAGGCTTGCTTGAGATGATGTAGCAGATCTCAGGTGCCAGGGCAGCCAGCCGAAGTGATGGCCTCTTGCAGCATTCCCTAGTAGCCTGAGGAAGGCTGGAGGTAGAGGATGGGGGGTGCTCCAGGGCTAGGGTTTGGCACCATGGGAGGTTATGGCAGCAAGACATTTGATGAGAGAAGATATTGTCAAGGTGAACTGGGTAACCTTAGTTTCTTAACTGCGGAAAGAGCAAACTGAGGCCTGAGCTGTAATGATGAGGGCAAAGTAAGCTTTCAGAGAGGTGGAGGAAGAGGAAGAGGGAGAAAGAGAAGGCAGTTTGCTTAGCTAGGATATTGTTGTCATATCTTCCCCAAGAGCCAGAGAAGCTGCTCTTGGCCCTAGCTTGGTAGTAGAGATGATTTTCTGCCAGGGCTTACGTCCCAGGCTGGGCTATGGCTTTGTCATCCTGGGCAGCTCAGCAGCTAGCCTGGCTCCGGGCTTGTGTCCTGGATTATGGGATTTTTAGTCATTGTTGGAAAGAGAGGAGAAGGTGGGAGGTGCAGTAGCGAGGGAGCAGGCCTCAGGGGTGGAGGGCCAGAGGGCAGCTGATTGGGGGGGGCCGTTCCTGGAGGTTTGCTCCTGTGCCATCTTCAGGAGGTTGGCCCATGCCCTGGGGCTTTTGGGATCATGCCAGACTCACTCCAGAGCTGGCAGGGATCTCAGAAGCCATCAGGTCCACCCCTTATTTTACATAGGAGAAAACAGGTTCAGGCAGGATTTGGGCCCTGCCCAAAGACATACAGGAAGCAAACTTCAGAGAGGGGATTTGCACCCAGGGCTTTGACTCCAGGGTCACACAAACTTCCTGTCTAATTGAGGAGAATGAGCCATACCAGGGGAATGATTGACTTGAGACCAGCTTTGCTGTCACACCAGGACGGGAGGATAGTCACTGCAACTCTCACTCTGCCCTACTGTGCTCTGTAACCTTGGGCAAATCACTTGCCATCTTGGGCCACAGTTTCCTTCTCTCTCCAAGGGGCTGTTCATTTCTCAAATTCTGACTCTGTACATGATACTTGAGTGGTTCAGAAGGTGGAAAAATCCTTGTGGGCTCAGGTCTTCCCTGAAATGGAGGATATAGTCTCTAGGTCTAGGGGAGGTCCAGTAGTAAGGAGTAAGAACTGGGAAGTGAGGCTGGAGCCAAATCATGGAGGGCCTTGAATAGTGTTCTTCACCATGTGGTGTGCTCCTCAGAAAAGTCCTCTGAGTATAGTAGTGCAAAAGTTATCTTTAGTCTACCGACTGTAGAAACATGCCCCAAGTTATACAGCTCAGGACTGTCAGGGCTAGGATAGGATCCTAGACCTCCTGACCCCAGGCCTCTGCTCTCCAATTTTGTTCAGATCATAATGGGGAGCCACAGAAGATTGGGGGGGCAGGATGGAAATGGGGGCAGGGGACACCAGAGCTGTGACCAGGAGGAAGTGGAAAGGGTGGCTCTGAAGGGCCCACCTGAAAGGAGCTGGTGAGGCTGATACTAAAGGTTCAGGTGTTTCACTCTCCTGGGTGTCTGAGGTACAAAAGGCAGGACTTGCAGTAGGATTTCTAAGGAGAAACTGGAGGTGCCAGCAGAACATTTGAGGTCAACCTCTCCAGTGGGTTGTCTGCCGTTGATAAACATTCAGCAGTCTGGGGCCCAGCTGGGATCCCCTGGCACACCACTGGACACCTCTTCCTGCATAGACATTGCACCCTGACCCTAGGGGCCAGCTCTAATCTCTTGCGTTCCTACAATGCTGCTCAGGCAGCAGTAGTAAACAAGCATTATTAAACACCTGCTATGGGCAAAACACTGCTAAACTCAGCAAAGACAGACAAAAACCTGGCCCTGCCCTCAGGGAGCTTATTTTCTAGTGGGGGAGGGAGAAACATGCAAAAGCAAGCTACAGACAACCTGAACACAGGGGGTGATCCCCAAGCAGGCCTCAGCATCTGGGACTGGGGCTGACAAGAGGCAGCAGAGGGTGGGCTTTGGGCTGGGTTTGGAAGGAAGCCAGGAGCCAGAGGTGAGGAGTGAGAGCATTCCAGGCATGAAGAGCGGTGGGGATAGGGCAGGTAGGAGACTTCTTCCTATATGATCCTTGTCCGAGATGGTGCTACCGTTGGCAGGGCCTGAGGCATCAGGAGCATTGAGTGGGATCTTCAGCCCAGCTACACAACCTGGCTTCAGTCTTTCAGGGCTTCTCCTGGGCTCATGTCTCCACCCAGGTTTTCTAAGAATTTGGTTCATGGATCCATGTAGTCATGCAGGCTATGCTAGCATCCAATAAAAGACAAACTCTTTTGTGGTGGAAGACACCATTTTTTCTCCCCTAGCCCATGAATGGTCAGTTGTAGCCAGCTCTCCCTTCCAAGGCCTCCTCTCTTCAGGACTGAGACCCTCTCCTAGTTATGCACAGCCCATTCAGCTCACAGTGCTGGTGCTCAGTGTGGTTCTACAAGCATTTATTAGACACGTGCTGCATTGGAGGATTGTAGGTTGTGCTGGGTATATAAAGGAGTAAGCAGCAGACCCTGTCTTCCAATAGGTTGAATTCAACTGAGGGGTTATCACATGTACCCAGAGAACTCAGTACAGAATCCTTACAAAGTCAAGACAAAGTCATTTAGAGATGGGGATTCCTGGGGAGTGTGGGCAAAAGCTCTTGTGGGAGGTAACAGTTGAGTTCAGCCTTGAATGGACATATGAATTCCAAAAGGTGTTAAGTGAGGAGGAAGTGTGCTCCTGTCATGGTGGCTACTCTATGCAAAACCACAGAGGTGGGAGATGAGATGTCATGTTCAGAGAACAAGTCTATGGACCATAGAGAAAGTGATCATAGAGAAAGTGATAGTGATGATGTGTCATCATCACCAAATGGATAAACTGGAACCAGATTGTGAAGGATTTTAAAGGCTAAACATGGGAATTTGTGCTGTATCCTAGATACAGTGGGGGGGCCTTTGAATGAGGCATGACGTGGCTAGACTTGTGCTTTAGGAAGGTCACCTCAGTGGCTGAGTAGAGTATGAATTAGGGAGGGAGGAGCCTGGAGGCAGTGAGGGGATCATTGTAACAACCTGAGTGTGAGATGAGGAGGGTCTGCCTTGGGTTGGTGGCTGTATCAGAGGAGAGAAGGGGGCATGCACAGACAGAAAAAGCAGGGCTTGACAACTTCTTGGAAAAGGGAGGTAAGAGCGAATGACCCTGAGGTTGTGAGCCATTCATGATGATGTCCTCAGTTTCCCAATCCTCTGCAGAGAGGGAGCAGCTGGGGAGGGGCCCAGGAGGCCCAAGGAGTAGGATAGAAGCAAGCAATCACCAGGTAGCATCCAGGGCCCAGGCTTGGGGTGTTCAGACCTCTGATAGCCTGAGAGATGGATGTCAGTGGTTGGGGTTTAGAATGTGGGCTGGCAAGAGCAGTGAATGAATGAATGAAAGAAAGAAAAAGCATTTGTTGGATGTTCATTGTGTGCCAAGTGCTGGGAACATGCAGTAAGACACTCCTGTCACAAGACAGTGGCTGATGGCAAGGCCAATCAGTTGGCTGGGTGAGGGTGCGAGAGGTCTTCAGAGCACAGAGGCAGGGTAGATGGCAAGGCCTGGTGGCCCTTCATTTCATCAGAAGACTCCCATCTCAACTGCCAGATGATCTGTCCAGCAGTGGGGATGGGCTCAGGGTAGCCTGGACTGGGGTGGGGGGCTCAGAGAGTCTTCCCCCTTGTGGTGGCAGGGTAGCCCTGTGTGGGTTCCAAAGTGACTGGGGAGTGGTGAGGGAAGGTGAGAAGCCAGGGCAGAGCAGTGGGGATGATGGCCTGGGAGGAGTGGATAGGGGTGGAGGGATGAGAGATCAGATGAGGAAGAGGACTAGGTTCAGGAGAAAGGAAGGTGGTGGTGACGATATGGTCCATCAGCTGTCAGTTAGCAAGCATGTATTAAGTCCCATATCTCTGCCCTTTAGAGCATAGTTCCTGAAAAACTTCATCCACCAAGGGAGGGTCTCCTCTCTCTGCTCTCACTGTCTTTGTAACCCCTTACCATTCGGCTTTTGACCTCCACTTCCACTGAAGCTGCCCTCTCCAAAAGCTGCTATCCAGTGGCATATCCCTTTCTCCCTGGTCTCTCTGCAGCTTTGACATTACTGCCCACCCTCTCCTCCTGGATACGTTCTTCTCTCCCGGTCTTCATGACATGATTCTCCTCCTTCCTCTCTGACCGCTTTTTCTCTGTTCCCTTTGCTGGATCCTCCTCCAGATCACACCCTCTAACTACAGGTGTGCCTCAAGGGTTCTGCCCTGGGTCCTCTTCTCTTCTCCCTCTATACTACTTCAACTGGTATGGGTGCTCAGGGAGGGCTAGCCCCTCAGGTGTGAGGACTGCTCATACACCTTTGGTGTCCACCTTCACTCAACTCTCATCTGTGACTCCAAGAAGCTGTAGCATGGCAGTAGACACACCCCAGTAAACTGTGTTGCCAGATGGGCTAAACCAGGATGAGAGTAACTGGTGGGCCTCAAATCCATCAGTGAGTTGGGGTGTGATGTCTACCCTAAGCATGTGAAGATTTCCCCCGATGAAATGGACAGATGACAACAGTTTGTTCCAGAGGCCATGAAGGTGGCTGAAGCAGGTTCTGTGGAGTATTTAGAATTTGGTCAGACATTGGAAGTTCTGGGGGCTCTCTTGTACTCACAAGCCCCTGCCAAAAGGAGCCTAGAAAGTGTTGGCAAAGATGGTGGATTCTTGGGTGACAAGAGAAGAATCCAGTGGCATAGGCAGGTTTTTTTTTTCAACCACCATTTCTTGTCATAGGTAAGGAATACGGGAGAGGATGGGAGATTTGGGAGGTGAACCACTGGTGAAGGTGATGACTGAGGATGGAATTTGCTTTTCTGTATCTGGACTGAAACATAGGAATGATGAGGATGGAGTGCTTCTGACAACTGCCACCAAGAGACAGACAGGCCCAGGAGCCTGGGAAGTGGCAGCACCCCCAGACCACCTGTCTTCCTTTCAGGCCAGTTCTCACAAGCATCTCTTGTGGAAGAGGGGCTAGCCACCAGCTGCACCCACAGGGCCAGCTAGCTGAGGTAGCAAAGCACCTCAAGAGAAACAGGAGGCAGCATGTGTAGCCAAGTCAAACCACCGGCACCATCTTGACTATATCTCTTCTTAGACCCTGATGGAGAGAGTCCAAGACCTTGAGCCCAAGAGAGGGAATCCAGGAAACTCCTAGAGCTTAAGACAGAGAAGGAGAGAAAAGCTGGGAATCAACTGAGGTTGCATTCTGGATTTTGGAAGAGTAGATTTCAAAGAGTTAAAGGGAGGCTAGGTCATATCCCACAGATTAAATTTCTAAAGAGAGAGCTAGCCCAGGAGGGATCCTGAGCCCAGGATGCTCAGGAGTGAAATTCTGAAGGCACAAAGGGAAACAATTTCAGTGGGAAGGAAAAATGGGAATTGTCTAGAGACCCATACAGATGCACAGGAAACTCCTCTGGCTACAGAGGTTTTTAAAATGGAAATCAGGGCTGGTAACAAAGGATAAATACAGGATGATAACATGTCCTTATAAGAACAATGTCGTAACAGGCTAGAGTGCTGGTTGGAATCTAGCAAGAGGTGCTAGGTGGTTCAGTGGATAGAATGCTAAACCTGGAGTCAGGAAGTCCTGGCCTCAAATCCGGTCTTAGACACTAGATGTGTGACCCTGGGCAAGTTATTCAAATTCTTTGCCATAATTTCCTTAATTGTAAAGTGGAGATAATGATAGCACCTACCTCTTAGTATGGTCATGAGGATCAAATGAAATACCAATTGTAAAGTGCTTAGCACAGTGCCTGTGCATAGAAAGCACGTATAATGTTAGCTGTTACTTTCCATCCATCCTGTGATCTCTCACTTGCCACATCTGATGGACTTGCATCTGTCCTCATTCTTTTTAACCTCTCTGAAGTCTTTGACACTTGATTTTTCTGACAGCTCCCTCTCCTGGTTCTTACCTATCTGACTGCTCCTTGTGTGTCTCCTTTGCTATAACCTTCATCTAGGGCATGTCAGCTAGCTATGGGCAACCTCCCCCCAGCCAGGGCTCTGTCCTGGGCCTTCTTCTGTTTCAATAAGTGATCTCATCAGCTCCCAAGTGTTCAGTGATCATCTCATAGGTGCTGACTCTCAGATGTGCTTATCCACGCCCTAAGCTCTCTGATGCTGTACTCCATCTCATATCTCCAAAAACTGAATGAAACATAGACATTGAACTCCACATGTCTCAAACTGGACTCATCATCTTCTCCCCACCTCCACCTCACCCCTCTTCCTAACTTGCCCCATGACTGTGGAGGGCACTACCATCCTCCCAGCCCCCAGACTCCCACCCTTGGAATCCTCCTCACCGCTCACTCTCTCTCATCCCCTGCATTGAACTGTTTCTCTAGTTCTGGCATTTCTGACTTCACAGCATCTCTTGTACATACCCTTCCTCCCCACTCTCAAAGGCGTTCTCCAGGACTGTGCTTGTAGTTGAAAGTAAGAGTGACTGCGGGTGTTTTTTGATGACACAAAAGCCCTTTTTCTTAATAGCTTGGGAGAGTCGTTGTCTGAAAGTTGTTATGATGAACTGATTGACTTTCTCAGGGATTGTGTAGGAGGCAGCTCATGGATGGGCGCTGCTCTGACTATTGTACCAGGCTTGGCCCCACTCAAGTCTGGGGAAGTTGCTTCCACGCCTGCCCTGTGTGTCCATGAAGAGCAGGCTGGTGAGACTTGGTGCTCATCTCTCAAGCCCCCTTCTGTCTACTCTCTCGTAGGTCATGTAGCCAATGAAGATGGGCCTTGTGGTGCTCGTTCGGAACCTGCTGCTCACCCTGTGCCTCTGCCTGGTGCTGGGCTTCATGTACTACGCTGCCTGGAAGCTGCACCTCCTCCGATGGGAAGACCCCAGTGAGTACCAGCAGAGGGGCCCTGCTGAGCCCCAGAATGGTCACTAGCTCATAGTGACTCATCCTCAGAAAGCTTTGCTCCTTGTCAGGGGGTTCTCAGGTCTCAGGATGGATAGAGTGTGCGAGGTTTTTGTTGGCGCTGATTGAGACCCCCCTCTAGAGCCTTCTTAGGTTTCTGGGATGATTGAGAATTGGAGTGGGCCTCAGAGTCCAACCCTCTTTCCCCCAGTCCCCAACTTACAGAGGAGGAAACTGGGACCCAGAGAGTCAGTATCTTGACTAAGCTAAGAGACTTTCCCAAGGGTGTAAGATCATTGATGTAGAACTGGAAGGGGCCCCTGAGACTGTGGTATCCAAACCCTCCCTGGAGGCCTGGAAAAAAATTTAGTTACCCAAAGTTCCAGGCTTATAGGATCACAGAGGTAGAGCTGGGGGGGCTCTCAGAGGCCATTAAGTCCAGCCTTTTTGTTGTATTAAAGGGGAAACTGAGGCCGAGGGAAGCTCCACAACTTTCTCAAGGTCATCTAGATCACAAGGGCTTGAGGCAGGGTTGGCCTGGGCCTGTGGCCCCACAGCTATCAGGCTTCCTAGTGCCCCTCCCCCCACTTCCCTGGTAACTCAGGACCCAGAGGCCCCTCCTGACCCTGCAGAGGAGGTGGCCTGGCACTATAGCCTGGGGTGAGGGGCAGTGACCCCACAGGATTAGGGCCTGGCCCCTCATTATGGAAGCTTCCTCTGAGAGTCAGGAGCTTTCTCCTCACTTGGGTCTTTTCTGCTTTTTTCTTAGCTGTACCTGGTGCCTTGTAGGAGAGGGAGGAAGTCTGTGCCCTGGGCCCAAAGAGCAGAGTTAGAATTTATTCTAGACTAAGCACCTGTGCCCTCTTTCCATGTCTTTATTCCCCTTCATGTCTCTGCTTCTGCCCCCCCCACCCCTTTCCCTCTGCTCTGCCCCTAGCCTCCTGTCCCCCTTCCTGTCTCTCCTGATGTCCTCTGGGCCAACTGGGCTGCCATCTGTGAAGTGCTTCAAAGTGGCACCTCTGGGGGGCACCCCCTGGGGGGCAGGGCTGCTCTGTCCCATGGGATGGGCCAGGCTGGAGAGGCCCGAGGTGGGCCAGAAGACAGACAGCACCCAAGGGTGTGCTTGGGGCGAGGGGGGCAGGTGAGTGAGGCAGCCATGAGCTCCTGCAGGCTACTGGGCCAGCCTGCTGAAGGGGGGGCCCCAGCTCCTTTTCCAAAGCTGCCTTTGTTCTTGGCTCTGCAGCAGGGCCCGATTTCCTGTCCTGGTCTGGATGGCTCTTCTGAACTTTGTTCATCCTGACCCCTGATTGCCAGGATCTGTGAGGCTTCCTCCCAGCTGAGAGCTCTGCGAAGACCCATTTGGGGCCAGGGGCAGGGTGCCTGGGGTGCACAGGGTGCCTTTGTATCTGAGCTTTGCGAGCCTTTGTCTGTGGAGAACGCTGGCTGGGGTGAGGACTAGAGGACTCTCGACTGTCTCTGGGGCCCCAGACCCAGAGCAGCTGAACTGGGCTCCTTTCTTTGCAAGAGAAAGAAGCAGCAAATTTCTCAGGCATGGTCCTTTTCAATGAAAAACAGAGGAACAGAGAAGTGCTTAATAAAAAGTACCACAGACCCTAAAAAATCAGCTTCCATCCCGGAGTTTCCAGCAACTGAACTGTGCAGTGCAAATGTTGTGGTGCCGTACAAATCCTCTGCTTTTATTCCTGCTCCTGGCCTTTCTTCTTCTACCAGAAAGGGGGAAGGGGGAGCAAAGCTGGAATGGACGGCGTCCTGGTGACCTCCGCCCCTCCAAGAATGACTGATTGTCTTGTGGAAAGTCATCTAGCGGATTAACGGTGTTCATCAAGTGTTCATAGCTCTGCATACCCTCTTCTTCTCAAACCTTGAGAAGCTCCTTTGTTAATGGATGATGAGAATGGGGAGCTGGGAAAAATGATTGTGTGGCTGTGGCCAGGGTGATTGAAGCAGTTTGTGGAGAGCCTACCATGTGCCAGGCGCTCTGCTAAGCCCTTTCCTCCTCCTTTTTTTTTGTTAACAAGTAGTGTCTCCTTTGACCCTCACACATCCCTGGAAATGCGGACGCTGTTATTATCCCCCTTTGACAGTTGGGGAAACTGAGACAAATGGGTGAAGTGATGTGCTTGTGGTCTCACAGCTAGTGAGGATCTGAGGCTAGATTTGAATGAGGGTCTTCCTGACTCCAGGCCTAGAACTCTGGTCACTGAACCTCCTACTGCATGGGAGAGAGAAGGGCCAGGTGGTCACATGCCTGGCCACAGCATGTTCTCAGGGCAGTTGTCCCCCAGTTAACCTAGCAGAGACCAAGCTCCCATTGGGCTGCTTCGGGAGACCTCTGGCCGGGAGCTGAGAAGCAGCTGGTCAGCTGAGAAGCCCAAGCATGAGCGAGAGACAGGGGCTACCCACATGTCTTGGTGTCTATGAATGGATTCTTTTCTTCTGGTGGTTGAAAGCCTCTATCCATGATCCCATGATCTGTCAAGGGCCCAGGCTGGAGGGGACCCTACGTTGGGAGGAAGTTGTCTTGACACCAGCTTCAGTTGTCCTTCCTGAGCGCAGAACAAGGATGTTCTGTCCTCCATGTGACAGCCCTAACACTACATTTATTAAGCATCTGCTATGTGTCAGGTGCTGGTGACCCAAAGACAAAATAAAACCCTCAAGGAGCTGATATTCCAGTGGGGAGACATTGTAGTCAGGGAGAAATAAACAGAACAATTCAGAGCCAGGATTTGGACTGCTCTTGATGGGATAGAATGTTGGCCAAAAAGAGGGAAAGAGGAAACTGAATGCCTTAGGGATAATTCCGACACCACCCCTCCAAGGGGGAGGGAACCAGTGAGAGGGGTTTCTAGTGTAGACCTGACTCTCCCTAATGAGGTTGGGAAGGTGGGGACCCTGTGAGGAAGTGATGGAAGACAGGTGATCCAGCTATAGTCTGCCCCCGCCTCCAAGATTGGGGGAAAACCACTTCCTGGAAGCTCAGAGAAGGGAAACGCCAGAGCCTCTTCTAACTCAGACCCAATGCGTTGGATTCTCGTCAGGAGGCTCCTCCCCGGACTCCTTTTGGGTGTCCAGAAGCTTCTGCCTAAGTGTTGCCTAATGTCCCTCTTCTAGGTGGGGCACCCCCATCTTTCTAGTTGCCTAGGCTCCAACCTTGGATCTCCTCCACTTTTTTCCATTTCTATCCGAGACCAGCTTTACTCTGTGTCATCTTCACCCTCCTCTCCCTCTCAGCCCTCCACAAGGTACCTGGGAGCTGTCCCCTCTGTCCCATTTGCCTCCTAATAGGACTCTTTCTGAAACCCCAGTCTGACTGTGTCACTCACACTCAAGAAATTTCAGTGGCTTTCTTACCCATGGGTTAAAATACCAAGTCTTCTATTCAGCCTGGCTCTGTCCTGCCTTTCTAGCTTCATCACACGTTAGTTAGGGATGATCTCTACAGTCCAGACAAATTGGCCTTCTTTCTGTACCTCACAATGTTCTGTCTCCTACCTCTCTGTATTAGCATAGACCGGTCCTGCCGCCTCCCCCACCTCCCATGCATGCCCTCCCCACACCACTCCCTTCCTTATAGAATTCTTTGGCTTCCTTCAAGACTCAGTTTGTTTCCTTTAGACTCCTCTTGAAGCCCCTAGATGAGAGCACTCTAGTGACAGCTCCTCCCTCTGGGGCTGTTGTGAGGATCTAATGAGATAATTTTAAAGTGCTTATCAGCATAGTGCCTGGAACTTAGTATGTGCTTAATGAATGCCTGTTCCCTTCCCTCCCTCCAATGCTTTGTGTTTATTTTGTAACGAATTTTTTTTTGTGTGGGTTGTTTCCCTCCAGTAGAGACAAAGCTAAGCATTTCCTGGGTGCTGGGTGCTCAGCATGGGGGACACAAGTACAGTTATCTCTTCCATACCATGACCTTCCCTATTTTGTAGTTTCACTAGATCATGGGTTGGCATAAGAAATTAAATAGAAATTTTGGGGGAGCTTTGTGGAAGCTGGAGAGGACTCACAAAAGCCAGCAGATGAGACAGAGAATGTTTAGAAACTCAGAAATGCATAAGATACACATATGGTATTGTAGAATATCTACATATTTTATCTTGTAACACCATAATTCAGACTTCTCTGGTACAAGAGGAGGGTCCAAAAATTTAACTGGATTTTCCAGATCTCAGGATACTGTGCTTTCCCCCTGTCCATGTGGAAGCCAAAAGAAAGGCAAGCCCCACCCTCAAGGAGCTTATATTCTTAGAAGAGAAGATAACACCACATAAAGGACACCTGAAAGGGAAAGAAGGCTTCTGGTGAGGAAGTAGAGAAGTCTGGAGAGTGACCAGTGCAGCCGGGAGTGAAGCAAATGTGACTGGGGGCCCCTCCGGCAAGGGTGGTCTGGGCTAGGGACTCCCAGATCGAGAGAGAGTGCGCCCCAGTGCAGAAGCAATTCCAGGGGAAGAAGGCTGTGGACCCAGCAGGAGCCCCTGGAGAAAGGTCAAGACAAGTCAAGTCGATGAGTACTTCTTTGGGGATTGCTTTGCCAGGCACTGTGCTAAATACTGGGCATTGCAAAGAAAGGCAAAAAACAATTCTTTTTCTCCCGGGTTGACCATCCTATGGGGTTTGAGCTAGGGAGTCACCAATCTACAGAGTTAATAGAACGAAAAGTCCTAGAGAGCACGACCTGTTGGGTTTTCTCCTTTGAATCCTCGGCTCCCAGCATAGCTCCGGATTACAGTAGGTATTTAATAAATGCTCACTGAATGAATGAGTGGGTTGGATTGGATGCTGTGTTTACAGTATTGGAAATGGAAATGGAAAAGTGAATAGACCTGCTTTAAATCTTTATAACCAATGTTTTATTAGAAGCTTACCATTGAGTACCGAAGCAGACAGCTAAACTGACTTAAGTAATGCTGGTAACTTAAATGTATGAAAGATCACAATCCTATTTCAGGTTCCCCCTCAGACCTCGTTGGAATTTTGTTTCCTCCTCTTCACATGATCACAGTGGGGGCGTGCTCCTTTTTTCTGCTTCTACCTTTTCCCCTCATTGTTATAAAGATCTTTTCAGATTTATTTATTCTGTCAAGGGATATGAACATGTATTTTCAAGAGAGGAAATAACAGATTGTTACTAATCACTAAAACAGTGTTTAACCTCAACAATCTAAGAAATATTAAGTGACACCCACCCTCTTACACATCAAACTGTCCAAATTATCAACTGAGTGCTGGCAGAATTGTAGAGAAGCAGGCTCACGTTGTCATGGCTGGTGGACCTCCCTGGAGAACAGTTGGCTGGTACACAGCACAGGTAGCAAAAATAATCCTTCCCTTTCAACAGGAATTCCATGGTTGGAATCTCACTCTGAAAGTCTTACCCCAAACCGGGAAGCCCTGTTCCGGGTTTCTGAAGCTGTGGTGCACCACGTGAAAGTCTAACAGTAGGAAATAATGGAGTAAATGGTGCCAATCTGTAGAATAGAATACTCGTAAAAGGGCCACAGGGACATAAACCTGTTTTTAGTGTAAGAGCTTCTAGTGTGAGGAAGCCGCAGCACTCTGCCCTTAGCAGACTTTTAATAGTTGTTGAGTTGAATTGTGATTAACTCGTTTCTTTTTTAAATAATGGTTTAATGTTTTATTTTTCCCTCCAATTACATGTGAAAACAGTTTTTAATATTTATTTTAAAACAATTTTGAGTTTCAAATTCTTTCCCTCCCTGTCTTACCTCCTCCCCCCATTGAGAAGGTAAGCAGTTTGCTGTAGGTTATACATGTTTAGTCATGCAAAATATATTTCCATATTAACAGGGTTAAAAAAGAAAACAGACCGAAAACCAAACAAACCCCAAAACAAAAACAGAAATAAAACCAAACTAAGACCAAGAAAAATAAAGAAAGTAAAGGAAAAGTCTGCTTTGATTTGTGTTCAGACTTCACCAGTTCTTTCTCTGGAGTTGGAGAGCATTTTTCATCATAACTCCTTCAGAATTGTCTTGTGAGAATAGCTAAGTCATTCACAGCTGATCATTGTACAGTACTGCAGTTACTGTGTAAAATGTTCTCCAGTTCTGTCGTTTCACTTTAGATCAGTTCATGTAAGTCTTTCCAGGTTTGTTTTTTTTTGGGAGCATCTTGTTCGTCATTTCCCATAACACAACAGTATTCCATCACTGTCATATACTACAACTTATTCAGCCATTCCCTAGCTGATGGATATCCCCTAAATTTCTAATTCAATTCTTGCCACCATTAAAAGAGCTACTATAAATATTTTTGTACGTATAGTCAGTCATTTTCCTTTTTGTTTTTTATCTCTTTTTGCATACAGACCTAGTAGTGGTATTGCTAAGTCAAAGGGTATGCATACTTTTATGGTCTTTTGGGCATAGTTTCAAATTGTTCTAAAGAATGGTTGAATCAGTGCACAACTTTACCAACAGTGCATCAATGTCTCAGTTTTTCTACATCTCCTTCAACATTTGTCTTTTTTCTTTTCCGTCATATTAGCCAGTTTGATAGGTGTGGGGTGGTAGCTCAGCATTGTTTTAATTTGCATTTCTTTAGTCGCTAATAATTTAGAGCATTTTTATATGATTATAGATAGCTTTGATTACTTTGTCTGAAAACTGTTCATTTCCTTTGACCATTTATTAATTGGAGAATGGCTCTTATTTTTATAAATTTGACTTAGTTTGCTATATATTGAGAAATGAGGTCTTTATCAGAAAAACTTGCTGTCTTTCCTTCTATCCAGTTCCCCCCACCAACCAGTTTATCCTACTTTCCCTTCCCCTTTTCCTTGTCCATCCTTAAAAGTGTTTTGTTTCTGTATTTTACCTATCCTAATCTGCCGTCCCTCTTATCTCCTCCTCCCCTTCTCTTGCTTGTTCCTCTTGTGCTTTCTGGTAGGGTAAGATAGCTATACCCAACTGAGTGTGTATGTTATTTCCTCTTTGAGCCTAATTCTGATGAGAATAAAATTCACATACTTCCCCCAACTCCCTTATCTTCCCCTCCACCATAAAAGCTTTTTCTTGCCTTTTATATAAGATAATTTACCCTCAAGGCCACAGGTTCCCCACTCTTGCCCTAATCTATAGTAATTTAGGGCATTTTCTCATGTGTCTATAGATAGCTTTGATTTCTTCTGAAAACTGCCTGCTCATATCCTTTGACCAGTTATCAGTTGGAAAATGACTTGAATTCTTATAAATTTGACTCAGTTCTCATGTGAGAAATGAGGCTTTTATTAAAGAAACTTGTTATAAATCGTCCTTCCTTTCCCCCAGCTTACTGTTTTCCTTTAAATCTTGGCAGGATTGTTTTATTTGTACAAAATTTTTAAAATTTAATGTAACAAAAATTATGGGCAGGGTAGGTGGTGCCATGGATACAGTGCCTGGTAGGGAATCAGGAACACTTTGTGAGTTTAAATTTGAACTCAGACACTTAACTAGCTGTGTGACTCTGGGCAAGTCACAACCATTTTTACCTCAGTTTCTCTTTTATGAAATGAGCTGGAGAAGGAAATGGCAAGCCACTGCAGTATATTTGCGGGGTTAGAAAAAGTAGGACATGACTGAAATGACTAAACGGCAATCACAATTGTCCATTTTATTTTCTACAGTTCTCTCTCTTGTTTGGGCATATTTTTTCCCCTGTATCTATAGATCTGACAGATATATTGTACACTCCCCTAATTTGCTTAGAATATCATCCTTTATGTCTAAATCATGTGCCCATTTTGACCTTTTCTTGGTATGTGGTGTGAGATGTTGGTCTATACCTAATTTCTGCCAAACTGCTTTTGAGTTTTTCCAGCAATTTTTGTCAAATAGTGAATTCTTGTAACAAAAGCTTGAATCTTTGGGTTTAACAGACATTAGATTACTGTGGTCATTTATTACTGTGTATTGTGTACCTAATCTATTCTGCTGATCCACTGCTCTTACTTTTTACTTACCACCTCTGTGCAGGGCAGCTGAGATACAAGATGTGGCTCGGCTGTCATTTGTTACATTTTCTTCATTGCTTCCCTTGATAGTCTTGATCTTTTGTTCTTCCAGATGATTTTTAAAATGATTTTTTCTAGCTCTATAAAATTTCGATAGTTCAGTTGGTATGGCCCTGAATAAGTACATTAATTTAGATAGAGTTGTCATTTTTATTATCTTGGCTTAATCTACCCACAAGCAATTAATATTTCTCCAATTGTCATTATTCATGTGAAGTTTTTTGTTAATGTATTTCTATAGATCCCAGGTTTGTCTTGGCAGTTAGAGTCCCAAGTATTTTATATTGTTTACAGTTATTTTAAGTGGAATTTCTCTTTCTGTCTCTTTCTGCCAGACTTTGTTGGTAATACATAGAAATGCTGATGATCCATGTGGGTTTATTTTATATGCTACTTTGCTGAAGTTTATTTAGTTTTAGTTTTTTAGTTGATTCCCTAAGTATACTCTCATATCCCATGTAGACGGTGATGGGTTTGCTTTTTCATCCCCTATTCTAATTCCTTCAATTTCTTTTGCTTTTCTCATTGCTTTGACTAATGTTTCTAGTATAATATTGAATACCTGTGCTCTTATTGGGAAGGCCTGCACTTACCCACTGTTGTTAATGCTTGCTGGTGCAGTTAGATATGAATTCTTGGCAGTACAGCTCCATTCATGCCTGTGTTTTCTGCTGTTACTAATAGGAAGGAGTGTTGCATTTTATCAGAAGCTTTTTCTGCATCTTTTGAGGTGATCATATGATTTTTGTGGTTTTTATTATAGATACTTTTTTCTAATATTGAATCAATTTTGCATTCCTAATATAAATCCCACCTAGTTCTAGTGTATTGCTGTTATCGCCTGTTAGTATTTTATTTAAAATGTTTGCATAAATATTCATTAGGGAGATTGCTCTATAGCTTTCTTTTTCCATTTTTGCTCTCCTGCTTTAGGCATCAAAATCATATTTAGGATGTAAAAGGAATTTGATAGAACTTCTTTTTTGGCATATTTTCCCAAATAGTTTGCATAGTATTGGAATTAATTATTCTTTAAATGTTTGGGAGAATTTACTTGTAGATTCATCTGGTCCTGGAGACCTTTTCTTAGGAAGTTCATTTATGGCTCATTCAGTTTCTTTTTCTAACATTGGGTTATTTAAGTAGTCAATTTCCTCTTCTGGTAATCTGGGCAATTTATATTTTTGTAAATATTCATCCATTTCACATCAGATTAATTGGCATATAATTGGGCAAACTAGGTCCTAATAATTGCTTTAATTTCATCTTCCTTGGTGGTGCATTTGCCTTTTTAATTTTGATACAGGTAATTTGTTTTTCGTCTTTTAAAAATAAAATTAACTAATGGTTTATTTTTTTATGAAACCAGTTCCTAGTTTTATTTATTAGTTCAATGGCTTTTTAACTTTCAGTTTTATTAATCTCTCCTTTAAATTTTCAGGGTCTCCAATTTGTTGTTTGATTGGGGATTTCTAATTTGTTCTTTTTTCTAGTTTTTTTTTTAATTGCATGCCCAACTTATTGATCTCCTCTTTCTCTATTTTATTGACATAAATATTTGGAGATATAAATTTTCCCCTAATTACAAATTTGACTGTCTTCCATAAATTTAGTTATTTTTCTTTCTCTGTTGTCATTGTTTTTAATGAGAAATTATGATTGTTTCTAGGATTTGTTTTTGGATCCACTCATTTTTTAGGATTAGATTAAATTCCAATGAATTTTTAATCTGTTTCCATGTCCCTTTTTAAATATTATTTTTATTGAATTATAGTCTGAAATATTCATTTAATATTTATGCTTTTCTGAATTTGGTTGGGAGGCTTTTATGCCTAATATATAGTCGGTTTTTGTGAAGGTCCCATGTGGAGCTAAGAAAAAGGTATACTTCTTTCAGTTTTCTCCTCAGATCTTTTATATCTAACATTTCTAAAATTCTGTTCGTCCATTTCCTTAGTGTCTTTCTTGTTATATGGTTAGACTTAATCTAGTTCTGAGAGCAGAAATTTGAGGTCCCCTACTAATATAGTTTTACTGTTTATTCCTCATATTACTCATTTAACTTTTCCTTTAAGAATTTGGATACAATTCCACTTAGTATATGTGTATTTAGTATTGATATTACTTCATTGTCTCTGGCAAAATGTAGTTTCTCTGCTTATCTCTTTTAATTAGGTTTACCTTTGCTTTTGCTTTGTCTGAGATCGTGATTGCTGCTCCTGCTTTTGTTTTTTTTACATCAGTTGAAGTATAATAGATTTTTCTCCAGCTCCTTATTTTTATTTTACGTGTGTCTCTCTGTTTCAAGTGCGTTTCTTGTAAACACCGTGTTGTTGGATATCTGCATCCATTTTATGGGCAAGTTCATCTCTTTTGCATTTATGGTTAAGATTACAAACTGTGTATTTCCCTCCATCCTATTTTCGCCCCTGTTTATCCTTCTCTCTCTCTTTTTTACCCTGTTCCTTCTCAAAATCTGTTTTACTTCTGACCATTGCCTCCCTTAATCCACCCTCCCAGCTTCCCTCTCCTCTTGTCTTCTTTTCCTTCTACTTCCATGTTGGGTAAGATAGATGGTATCTTCCGTCTTTGAACCAATTCTAATTAGACTGAGAGGTTCAAGCATTATATGAGAGATTTTTCTCTATTATTCTTCTCCATTTTCCCCTTCCCAGTATATCCCATTTTTTTACTCATTAATTTTTTTGTTGTTGTTGTTGAGATCATCTCATTAAATTAAATTCTATCTATGTAGAGTCCTTTTAACTGCCCTAATAAATGATAAAGTTCTCAGGAGTTACATATATCATTTTCCTATGTAGGAATGTAAACAGTTTAACCTTACTGAGTCCCCATTGATTTCTTTTTCATGCTTCTCTTGAGTCTTGTGTTTGATTGTCATATTTTCTATTCAGCTCTGGTCTTTTCATCCAGAATGCTTGAAAGTCCTCTATTTCATTAAACATCCATTTTCTAGTTGTGATCTTAGCTCTTTTGCCTTTGGAATATCACATTCTAGACCCTCTCCTCCTTTAGTGTGGAAGCTGATAAATCTTGTGTGATCCTTATTGTGACTCCATGATATTTGAATTGTTTCTGGCTGCTTGCAAATATTTTCTCCTTTTACCTGGGAGCTCTGAAATTTGTCTGTAGTTTTCCTAGGAGATCTGTCTTTGGGGTCTCTTTTAGGAGGTGATTGATGGATTCTTTCAATTTCTATTTTACCCTCTGGATCTAGGCTATCAGAGCAGTTTTCTTTGTTAATTTCTTCAAATATAATGTCTAGACCTTTTTTTTTGATCATGACTTTCAGGTTGTCTCCAAGTGTTAGGGCTCTTCTTTGCCTGGAATGCAAACTGGAAGTATGTATAGGCAATACAACAGAGGCCTGCACTCAGTCCCAGTAAAGAGTCCCCTCTGACCTCTTTTTGACCAGTTATCACCTTCTTACTGGCTATGAGCTGAGAGCTCTCAAAGGTCCCCAGGGCTGCTACTGGTGTGTGCACTGTGCCCTGAGAGAACCTTCCATCCTCTCACCTTCAGCCTGTGTACTTCTCCTGGGATGAGTGCACACCTGAGAGCCACGTGACTAGGGGGCCACGTGACTAGGGGGCCACACGACTGGGGGGCCACATGGCCGGGGCCGGGGGGGGGGGTGGGGGGCTCTCGGTCACTTCTTCACCCTGTCAGGACATTTAGGTTAATTGGGTTGCAATTGTTAAGGGCACCTTTGCATTCTCATTTCCACTGTGATGTTGCTAGTTCTCCTGAAGGGGAATACAATTTCTGCTGCTCCTGTCACTGTTATTATTGGAAACAGGATTCTGGGGGTGGACTATCCAGGTCTTCCTGGAAACTTGGCTCTGTCCTTCCCCTGCCCTCCCTCCCATCTGGTACTCCCAGAGTCACGCAGCTGGGAAGTGTTTGAGGCTGGATTTGAACTCAAGTCTTCCTGATACCCTGGGCCCTAAATGTGCTCTGTGACTTCAGTGAGGGGCACCCCGCAAGTCTAGGATCCATCTACGCCTTCTTACCCTGGGCTCCTCTTGTCCATGTGCTCCTGTGGATTCTCACTTGGTGACCCAGCCATCCTCTCTCTCTTTTTTTTAATTAAATTAAATTTTTTAAATTAAATTATTTTATTTGTTTTCAGTATTCTACAATCACTTCCATATACCTTAGATTTTTTTTTCCTCCTTCCCTACTCCGTCCCTGAGATGGCATACAATTTTATATACTTTCTACACATATATTCCTATTAAATACATTTTTACCTTAGTCATGTTGCATAGAAGAATTAAAATGAAACCATAAAACCATAAAACAAAACAAAACATAATACAAAAGAAAATGGTCTGCTTCATTCTGTGATCAAATTCCATAGTTCTTTCTCTGGATGTGGAAGACATTTTGCTTTGAGTCCTTGCATTGCAATGAAGGATTAAGTCTACCAGAAAAATTCCTCTCACACTGTAGTGTGTATGAAGTTCTCCTGGTTCTGCTCCTTTTACTCAGCGTCTGTTCATGTATCAGTTGGACATAGGGTGGGGCCCTCTGCTGACCTTCTCTAAATGAGTCTGATCTAATCCAGCTGCTGGGCCCAACTTTATTATCCTTTTGGGCACCATTTCTATTGCTTTTATCTGAATGTTGGTTACCTTACCATGAGAGCCATCCTGAAGAGGAGGGAGTAGGCTTCCTGTCCCTGGCAGTCTGCAGGGTTTGTTGTCCAGGAGTTTGAGGGAGGATCATTGGTTGGATGGAAGGAGGACTCAGTGGTGGCTGAGGCTCCTCATCTCCTTCCTCAGTGAACAAAGAGACTCACTGACCAGTGTTTTATTTCCTGAACCCAAAGCTGCTGTTCTTACCATGGAACCTCATGATGGGTGTTTGATGGCTTTTTAAGAATACATTTTTGCTGATTCCTTTTGTTTTTATGTCCTATGTCATTCCCAATGTATTTTTCTTCTCTTTCCCTCCCTGAGAACGTCACTTAGAGCAAAGAATAGAAAGGCAGGTCAGCAGAGCTAACCAACAGATTACCAAAGGGTGATACTGTCCCTGGTGTTCCACACCCAGCAGCCCTGTCCCTGCAAAGGGGGAGGGAAAGATACCTTCCCTGAGCTCCTCATTGGGGCCCACTGGTCATTGTAGCCTCACAACCATCAGTGTCTGTGGCCTTGTTCTTTCCATCGCCATTGTTAGAGTCATTCTGTAGATTGCTTTCCCGGTTCTGCCAATGTCAGTAGGCATCAGTTTGTATAAATCTTCCCAGGCTTCTCTGAATTTGTTATATGTTATTGTTTAGCTATCCCCCAGTTCATGAACTTTTGCTTTGTTTCTAGTTCTTTGCTGTCACAAAAAGTGCTGCTAGATATATTTTGGTGTCTGTGGGCACCTTGCTGTTACTGATCTCCTTGGAGTATGTGCCTAGCAGTGATATCGCAGGGTCAAAGTGTTTGGGTATTTTCCTTACGTTCTTTGTATAATTTCAAGTTTCTCTCTTACAATTTTTTAAAATTAAATTTTACTTTGTTTTCAGATTGTATTCTCTCCCTCATACCTCCCCCAACTGAAAAAGCAAGAAAATCAAAACTCCTATTACAAAAATGTATAATTACGGAAAATAAATTTCTATATCGGCCATGTGCAAAAAATAGGTCTGAGTCTTCACTCTGAGTCACAACTCCATTGCCTCTGCCCAAAGTCATTAATGATCTTGGTTGCCAAGTCTAGTGGTCTTTTCTCCATCCTTGTTCTCAAGTCTTGGACGTGGTTGGTCTCTCTCTCCTCCTTGGCATTCTTTTCTATCTTCCCTGTCTCCTGATTCTCCTCCTACTCTGTGACCACTCCTCAGTCTCTTTTGCTGGGTCTTCATCCAGGTCATGACCCTTAACTGTTGTTGTCCCACTGGGCTCTGTCCTGGCCTCTCCTTTCTTCTCCTTCTAGACTATGGTGCTTGATGATCTCATTAGCTCCCATAGATTCAATTCAATTCTTATCTCTGTGCTGGTGATTCTCAAATCTACTTATCTAGTCCTATTCTCTCTGTAGACTGTCAGTCTCCCATCTCTAACTACCAGTTGGACATCTTGAACTGGATGTCCTGTAGATATCTTAAATTCAGCATGCCCAATACTCAACTCATTGTTTTCCTCCCAAACTTTTCCCTCTTCTTCCCTTTCCCATTGTTGTTGAGGGTACCCCCCTCTTCTCATTCACCCAGACTCACATCCTAGGTGTTATCCTCAGTTTCACCCTCTCACCTCCACAGTCTAATCATATGCCCCCATCTCTCCCATGATATCATTACCACTCTGGTGCAGGCCCTTGTTACTTCATTTCTCAGCTATTGCTGGCCTTCTGGGTGGTCTTCCTGCCACAAGTTGCCTCTCACTCCAGTCCATCTTCTACTTAGACGTCAAATGATCTTCCTAAAGAAGTAACATGGCAAGTTGGGCCATGTTACTGACCTATACTCCTCTCCTGGTCTGCCATCTTGGCTCTTCTTCCCTCCCCCAATTGCTTTCTAGAATCGTTGGATCAGTTCATAGCTCCATCAACAATGCTTCAGCATACCTGGCTTTCCAAAACCCCATGCAGCCCTGGCTCCCCTCATCTTCCATCAACTTTGCCAGTTTGCTGGGTGTGAGGTAAAGCCTCACAGGGGTTTTGGTTATTTGGAGTAATTAGTATCAATGATTTGGAATCATCTTTCATAGAGTTGGGATTAGTTTTCAGTTCTTTTGAGAACAATTTGTTGCTATCCTTTGACCACTTACCTGTTGGGGAATGACTTTTCCTCTCATCTATATTTTCCTTAGCTCCTGATATATATCTTGGATATCGGATGCCTGTTGGATTGCCCAGTTGGCAGCTTCTCTTCTTATCCTGACTTCATTAGTTTTATTCATTCAAAAGCTTTGAAATGGTCTGTTGCAGCTATTGTGCTCATCTTCATCCCTTGTTTGGTTAATTAATAGGCCGATTTCACAGTTTATTTCACACAGTGATATTTCAGAGTTGGGCCTGCCTGAGGAGATGTCAGACGAGGAAGCTGATGCCTGCCTTCCTTCCTACGCTTTTTCTCAAGGGTGAATTCTAACTAATCTATGGTGATTTTCTCTGGTTTCTGGTTCTGATATTATACCTAAGTCCTGAAAGAGCCTTGAGATTCATTGCTCCTGTGCCTAGGACATGGGATAGACAGAGAATGGGGAAAGGGGGATGTCAGGTGGCCTAGGCCTGAAGACCTTCACTCTCAGATTCACTTTGCTCAGGTGTCACTCCTGGAGGTGCTGCCTCCCAGAGTGTTTGTGGGGCTCCAAGGATCTGGGGCTTGGCAAACCCTCCAGCACCACATGAGGTTGAGCTCTTACTGGGGTCAGGGATGGAGAGCTGGAGGGACCTTGGAGGCCAAATGATTCATCCCTTTTGTTGGACTGAGGAGAGAACTGGCCCAGGGAGGTGAATGTCACCTCCCAGGCCACCCAAGTGAAAAGCAGCACAATCAGGCCAGAACCCCGTGAGGCTGCAGGAAGTCTCAGGCCCCAGGATCTCTGCACTTAGAATCTTTCTGTATTAATTTTACAGATGAGATGAAGTGGTCCTATTATTTGAATTCACACTGCATTTTCCTGTTGGGCTTGAATCATTTATCATCTTTTACGTAATTATACTATCAGATAAAAGCGTAATATGACCACTTCACAAGATTCATCATTCACACTACACTGTATTATCTTTTAGACCCCTGTGACATTCTGTCTTATCTTCATACCCATTGAATTCCACCCTCCTCCCAACTGATTGTAAATCTTTAAAGAGCTATGTCATCTTTCATTTTTGTATCTCCAAAATGTATCTTTGTACGTAATGGTTACTTGTTGTAATAAATTGGAGAAATGTAAAATGTAAAAAAAAAAATTTTTTTACAGATAAGGAAACCAAGTCCCTATAATTAAATAGCTATAAAGTGTCAGAGGTGAGATTAGAAACCAGCTCTTCTGACTCTAAAATCACTACTCTTTCTACCCATCTCAGTGACTTCACTCACCCTCTTAACCCCACCTGGAAGGAAGCTTGGACTGGTCTGTCCTTTGGTCTGGGGGGATGGGCAGGTAGAGAGGATACATTTCTGTATGCCATGCACCAGGGCTGGGGGACTTAGGGGGCTGAGCTTGGCACCCTGCTGAGTGACCTGCCCACTGTCCTCAGAGGCCCTGAAGACTGCCTGTCCAGCTTGGGTCCTGTTGGAAACACCTTCTCCAGCTACTACAAAAATCTTATCTTTGTTGATATGAGAGGAGGGGTTAGGATGACCATGGGTTGAAAATGGGCTCTGCTGGACATGTGACCAGCCTCACCCACCAGGACACCCTCAAGGACTCTGGCCCCCCTCCCTCACCCCCCAACTAAGACCATTTATTGAGCCCTTCATCTTCTATTCCTTTGTCTTCTTTCAGTGTCTTTCCACTTCTCCCCACTATCCTTCTGTACCCATCTTACACCAAGACGTGGTGGTCATTCTTGCCAAGGCAAACCCATCTGAATGCACAGGTGAGCCCACACTCTTCCATCTTTTCCAGCAGATTGTACCCTTCATTGCCCCCACGCTCTCACTAATTCCCATTTTCCCCTCTTCTGCTGTCTGCTACCCTGCTGCCACTTTCATGTCAGTCAGCCAGTCATTAAGCATTTATCAGGCACCTACTGTATGTCAGGCACTGTGCTGAGCTCTGGGGTTACAAATAGGGACAAAGACAGTTCTGCTCCAAGGGAGCTCACAGTGTAATGGGGACACGACATCAAACAGTGCTGTACATATAAGCTACATGTGTGTACGTACAGGCTAAATGCAGATAATCAGAAGGGAGAAGAGGGATTAGGAAGGGCTTCCTGTAGAAGGTGGAATTTTAGCTGGGACTTGAAGAAAGACGGAAAAGCCAGGAGGTTGAGATGAAGAGGGAGAGCATTCCAGGCAAGAGGGATGACAGGGAAAATATCAAGAGTGAAAAGGTAGAAAGTGTCATGCAAGGAAAAAGCATTAAAGAGGCATGGAGAGGTATAAGGTGTAAGAAGACTGGAAGTGTGTGTGTGTGTGTGTGTGTGTGTGTGTGTGTGTGTGTGTGTGTGTGTGATCAAGGACTTTGAAGACCACATATTTTATGTTTTCTTCTACAGGTGATAGGAGTCTGGTGTGGGGGGTGGTATGATGAGGTCAGGCCTGCCCTTCAGGGTAATCACTTTGACAGCTGAGTGGAGGACGACCTAGAGTGGGGAGAGCCTAGAGGCAGGCAGACTAGTACCGCGTAGGTATGAAGTGATGAGGCCTGTGCCAGAGGATGACAGTGTTAGTGGAGATTCAGGAGATTGTATGAAGGTAGATATGACCAGCTTTGGCAAGTGACTGGATATAGGAGGTGATTGAGAGTAAAGAGTGGAGGTTGCTACCTAGGGACCTTAATGTGGTTAAATAGTTGATATTCCTACTTGGGAAGATGATACTTGTAAGTCAAAAACTTTCTCATCATTAGGGTAGTTAGAAGGATGATATATAGGCAGAGGGCATAGGTGTGAATTGATTATTAAGAGATGATATCTAAAAAATAGAATTAAGAGATGAGAAAGAGGGAGGCATGGGGAGAAAGGGAGAGAGGTAGAATGGGGTAAATTATCTCACATAAAAGAGGCAAGAAAAAGCTTTTACAATGGAGGGGAAGATGGAGTGAATGAACGTTATTCTCGTCAGAATTGGCTTAAAGAGGGAATAACATACACACTTAATTGGGTATTGAAATCTGTCTTACTCTACAGGAAGGTAGGAGAGGAAGGGGGTAAGAGAAAGGGAGATGGTAGAAGGGAGGGTGGATTGGAGGAGGTGGTAGCCAGAAGCAAAATATTCTTGGGGAGGGACAGGGCAAAAGGAGAGAGAGAATAGAATGAACAGGGAGGGACATAGTAGGATGGAGGGAAATATATTTAGCAACAGTAATCATAAAAAAATTTTTTTTGAAGCAAGTTTTTCTGAAAAAGGCCACATTTCTCAAATATTTAGAGGACTGAGTGAAATTTATAAAAATAAGAGCCATTCCTTAATTGATATCAAAAGATAGGAACAATTTTTCAATGAAGTAATAATCAAAGCTGTCTATAACCATATGAAAAAGTGCTCTCAATCACTATTGATTAGAGAAATACAAATTAAAATAATTTTGAGTTACTACCTCATACCTATTAGATTGGCTGATGACAGAAAAGGAAAATGACACATTTTGGAGGGGATGTGGGAAAATGAGACGTTAATACACCTTTGCTGGAGTTGTGAACTGATTCAACCATTCTGTAGAGCAGTTTGGAACTATGCCCATAGGCTATAAAACCATGCATAGCCTTTGACCTAGCAATACCACTACCAGGTCTATATCCCCAAAGATCCTTAAAAAAGAAGGACCTATATGGACAAAAATATTTATAGCACCCCCTTTCTTGGAGCAAAGGATTAGAAATTGAGGGGATGCCCATCCATTAGGGAATGGCTGAAGAAATTGTGATGTGTGATTATGATGGAATACTGTAAGAAACAATGAGCAGGATGGTCTTGGAAAAACTTGGAAAGACTTCCATGAGCTGATGCAAAGTAAAATGTCTGTATACAAAGTAACAACAGTGTTGTAAGATAATCAGCTGTGAATGACTTCACCATTCTGAGCAATACAGTGATGCAAGACAGCTCTGAAAGACTTAGGATGAAAAATGCCCTCTAGCCCCAGAGAAAGAACTTATGGCAGCTGGATACAGATTGAAGCATGCTTTTTTACTTTATTTTTCTTGAGGGTTTCTTGGTCTATTTTTTCTTTCACAACATGACTGATAGAGAAATATGTTTTACATAACTATACATGCATAGCCTATGTCAAATTGCTTGCCTTCCCAAGGAGGAGGTGGGGAGGGAGGAAGGGAAAGTTTTTAAAATGAATATTAAAAATAGCTTTGCATGTAATTGGGGAAAAATCAAATACTAAATAGAGAAATAAAATTGTTAATCATTTTGGAGAGAGCAGTTTTCAATTGAATGATGACGTCGGAAACTATAGAATTCAGAAGAGAGTGACCTGAAAGGAAGTGGAGACATTTATTATAGATGGCCTTCTCCAGTTTAGCAAGAGAATAGAGGGGATGCCTAGATAAAGTGAAGTTTTTCTGACAGTGGAGGAAACCTCAGCATCACTGTGGGAAGTAGGGAGACAGCCAGTGGACAGAGAGAGATAGAGGACCAGTGACAGAGATAGTAACGGGGTGATCTGCTGGAGAGGACAGATGGGAATGGATCACTTGTGCATGAGGAGGGGATTACTACTTCTTCATGTGAGAAGGAGATGAAGGAAGTCATGGCGACACAACCAACATGTGGCTTGGGATGGAACGCCATCTCCCTGATGCCTGCTGACAGAGCTCCTCCATTCCAAAACCCTTTTTTGATCCATGCCTCCTCACTAGCTATGATCCTGTGTCTCCCCTGAGGGATGGATTGCTTCAGAAACTAACTGAATTGTGTCTAGACCCTGGGCAAGTCATGTAACCTCTGTCTACCTCAGTTTCCTCAGGCATAAAATGGACTCAGTAATAATAGCACCTTTACCTCCCAGAGCTGTTGTGAAGATCCAGTGAGATAATGTTTGCAAAGCACTTAGTCAGTAAATGTTTTGTGTCCTTCCTTGCCCTCCTGAGGCTTATCAGTGCTCTTTAGGACAGCTCTCAACTTTAGGAAGTTCCTCCTGCCATCACCCTCAGTCTGTCTCTTGGCACTTGCTGGGGCCCAGGACAAGGCTGATCCCTCCTCACTAGGACACCTCTGATGTAGCGCTATCTGCCTTGCATGAAACCCTGGGGTGCAGTAACCACAATGGTCAGCAGAGAGCAGCAGAAGCGTTTGAATTTCACTCCCAGCCTAGCCTTTTTAGGGATTTTTTTTCTTGTGGTCAAAGAAAAGCTTCCTTTTGCAGGCCTTCCACTCCCCCCCATTGCACTGCGTTTTCTATGTATATACATTGTGTTTATTACTTTGAGTGTGCTGTCCCTTCCCCTGTTTATGCTCCTGAGAACTGGTGTCATCTCTGTATCTCCAGGGCTTGGTACAGCATGGCTTCATGGTAGGTGTTGAAGAAATAAAGCTAGTTGAGTTTAATTGATTAGATTTGGAAGAGAAAGTGGGCCTCAGTTTGCTCAGACTTCAAAGATTGTTAGAGACTTCTTCCATTCCTCCCCAACTCTTTCTTGCTTTGCTCCCATTGCTGCCAGAGGTCACTTTTTTATTTTCTCAAGTGAGATCCAAACTGTAAAAAAAATGAAGCATAGTACCCGACACACAGTAGGCACTTTATCTGTGTTTTCCATTCCCCTTCCCCTCCTGGCCTGGTGTCCCTTCTGTCCCTCCGTCAGTCTTTCATTATGCACTGGCTCCTTCCCCATGGTCTACGATAATGGATGCTCATTTGTCCAGTCCTAGTTCAGGGTGATTGCACCTGATTCTGTTCAACTCTGATTCCCCCCAGTAGCCCTGTGAGCTTATGGCTGGCTTTCATTTACAGCAGAGGAGGGGGAGTGACTTGGCCAGGCTCACCCATCCAGGTAATGGCAGCACAGCTTTCAGATTCTTATTCAGGGCTGCCCCTGCCACAGAACCTCCTCTGCAAGGAGGTTGCAGCTGATGAAGAAAGAGGAGGGGCAGTATCGTGGGCCACTGAGGAATTGGCATCCTTTGCATCCAGAGGGACCTGAGGGGCTGAGCTCCTCTCGTTGACCCAGCAGCCCACACTGGTCCCCAAGGTGCCTTCCTGTCAGCCTCTTGAAGAACAGATTTCTCTTCCTGCCTTTGGTAGCCCAATATGAAAACCCTTTAAGTTGGCAGGTACTTCAAAGCTTACCTGACCTGGACCCTGGGGCCTTTGAAGTATATTTTAGTGTGGGCCGATGTGAGAGAGGTAGAGTTCTCTGTGGTCCAACCAACTAACCAAATATAAACTGGAAATTGTCATTTTCTTTCATTTGTTCAAAATACATCCAGCATTTATTAAATGCCTACTCTATGCCAGGCACTGTGCTAAGCACAAGGAAACGTGGAAAGATAGTCTCTACTCTCAAGAAGCTCATAATATAATGGGAAGGCAACATGCAAATAAGTCTGGACAAATAGGAAACATTCAGGGCATATTGGAGGTAATCAACAGAGAGAAGGCATTAGAATTAAGGAGGACAGGGAAACCAGGATGGGGAGTTGAGGAGGGAGGACATGCCAGGCAGGGGCACAGGCAGGGGCACAGCCAGGGAAAATGGCCAGAGTCATGGAAGGTCTCTTGGGGCTGTCTTTCCAGGAGTAGCCAGGAGGTCAATGTTACTAGAGTTTGGAGCACTTGGGGGTTGGGGAGGGGTAGAATGTGAGAAGCCTGAAAAGTTAGCAAGGGGCTGAGTTGTAAAGAGATTTTTATGGTTTTTGATCCTAGAGGTGCTAGGCAGCCCCTCAAGTTCGTTGAGAAGGGGGCCCTGGAGGAAGATCATCGCCTGAACTTAACTTCTTCCAGACCTGGAGCTCGGGTCCCTTAGTTCTAGGCTTGTAGAGTTTGGGGAGCAAGTGTTTGCCCTCTCTGTGATCTTAATTCATTAGACCCCTCAGTTCAGGATTGGAAAGCCCACCCTTGGCCTGAAACTGTCATCCCTTCAGCAGGGATTTTCTTTGTGGTGGCTTTAAACCTTCTCACTGTTTCTAGTTCTGCCTCTTTGGGGCCAAGGAGAATGACACTGCACCCTCCTGCACAGGGCAGCCTCTTCCCTACCTGGAGAAGGCCCCATCCTGGGCGCTCCTTGGTCTGCCAGCCATTCTACAATGTGGCTGACCTGATGGTGCCATCCCAAGGGTGGGGTCCAGATATGAGCAACATGTTCCATGTGCAGAGGGAAGGATCTCCTGGCCCATGTTCCTGTTTGGAGTCCTCCTCATTGGAAGCCCTGCCTCCCTCTCTCCATCACTTCTTTGGCTAGCTTTTTGCTGTGAGGAGACAGGCACATTTTGTGTTTTGTTCTTGTGGTCCATCAGTGTGTTTTCAGATACTCAGAGTTAAGTTTCCTGTTAAGGATCTTTTCTTTTACATTGTGGTAGTTATTATTAACATGCTTCTGGGTCTGCTGATTGCATTCTGCAACCTAAAGCTCTCTACCCCTGCCTCTCACCTTTCTTCTCTGCATCAGTTCACATCAATCTTCCTGTGTTTCTCTGAATTCCGCATGTTCATTTTTTCATGCCACACAGTAATATCTAATTATATTCAGTTTGATTAGTCATTTCTCAGTCCAATAAACACCCATTTTTCTTTCCAATTCCTTAATACCACAGAACACTGCTTCAAATATTTTGGTAAATCTATCTGATCTTGCTTTCTGTCTGACTTCCTTGGGAATATATGTTCGATAATATAATCTCTGGACCAGTGGGTTTGGATAGTATAGTCACGTTTCTTGCAGAGTTCCAAGTTGATGTCAAGAATGATTGGGTCATTGCTCAGATCTACCAACTGTGTGTGCCTCAATGCTCCTGTCTTTCCAACACTTTTGTCATTCTGGCCAGTTTGCAAGGTTTGAGGTAAAACCTCAGAGTTGGTTTAAATAGTCATTTCTAGGTTGCAGTTCTTTTTTAAAAATTATTTGTTCATAACTTCGTTGAAGAATGACTCTAGGCTTTTTTTTTACACATATGTGTGTGTTCCTATATACATATTTCTGTGTCTTATGCTATATGTATATCTTGAATATCAGACTTTTATCAGTTAATTTTAATTCTAATGTTTTATCACTTCCCAGTTTCTCTTCTCATTCTGTCTTCCTTGATTTTATTCACGCAAAAGCTTTTTAACTTTATACAATAGAATCTGCCTCTTTTGTGTTTTATAACTGCCTCCTCTTTTTAGTTAAGCATTCTCTCCCTTAGCTGGTTATAAAAGATGTCTCATCTCATTCTCTTTCTCTTTGTCAAGTTATTTCCTATTTCTAATGTCACTGTCACCTCCCTCGCCCTTCCTGACAGCCATTCCATATGACAATGTTTTTTGGAGAAGAAAAAGAGGAGAAAAAGGTCAGTACAAAAGTTCAGACACCCGTGCCACGTGTGACATCTGTGGGCAGGTTAAGACCATCTTCTCCTGTCCCTTCACTGGATTGTTCTAGTTTTGTTACCTTCACGTGTGATGTTTGGTGTGTCAGTGTTCTACATTTCCATTGTTGTGATCACAATATGTGTATATGCTTTTGGTTCTGCTTACACCACTCCGCAGCAGTTCATGTAGCTCTTCCCCTGCTTCTCTGGAGTCTTCCTGCTCGTCATTTCTTACAGGGCAGTAATATTTCATTACATTCACATTCCACCATTTGTGTAGCCATTCTCCAATTGATGGACATCTATTTTGTGCCTAATTCTTAGCTGTCACAGAAAGTGCTGCTATAAATATTTTAAGCTATATTTTTTCTTATCAATGACTTTTTCAGAGTATAAATTTAGTAAAGGACTTTCAAAGGATATGGACATTTTATTCATTTTATATGTAGAATTCAAAATTGCTTTCCAAAATGGTTGTGCCATTTCACAGCTCCACTAACAGTCTATTAAGGGCACAGTGGATGGAGCACCAGTCCTGGAGTCAGGAGAACTGGAGTTCTAATTTGGCCTTAGAACCTTACAAACTGTGTGACTCTGGGCAGGTCACTTAAGCCTGATTGCCTCCAAAAAATAGAATAAAACAAAAGAAAAAATGCTCCCTCCCACATACATTGTATCAGAATGTCGATCTCATTTTCTTCTTTTTTTTTTAATGCTGTCACCTTTTCTATTCAGGCTATGTTGCCATTGTAAGATGGTGTAAGATGCTGGTCTATGCCTAATTTCTGCCAAACTGCTTTCTAGTTTTTCCATCAGTTTTTGTCAAAGAAGGGAGTCCTATTTATCAAATACTCAACCACTGTTTTCTTGCTTCTCTTTCTTGTTTATATAGTCTGTTCCATGATGGAGTTCCTTTTCAGTTTCTGTTTTTGTTTTTAACCCCGTACTAGGTAGTTTTATTGACTACTGCTTTGTAATATAATTTAAGGTCTGGTAATGCTACACTCTCTGCAGTCATACTTTCCCCACAGTCTTTCCCTTGGGATTCCAGACTTTTTGTTCTTTTTTTTCTCAAACATTCCCTCACTAGGTACTGCTCCAAGTATGGCCTAATGTGTTCCTCATTAGCCCTGCAAGCCCTGAGGCTTTGTGGCTTTTCTTTTTCTGTGCTCAGAAAATCTCCCATGCTGATTTTGTCAGGAATCAAAGTGAGTCTCCCCAGTCTGTAGTTCACTGATTCCATCTTTTCTCCCTCTTTGAAAGCTGGAGCAGCCCATGGCTGCCTCTTATTCTGTGGCAGCTCTTTCATTCTCTATGATCCTCAGAGAGTCCTGCCAGGTATGTGGCAAACCCAACCAGGAGGCCCCTCTTCACTACCTGCAGTTGAACAGAGGGATGAATCCACTTGACTCTCTCTCCCCGTGCCTTTTACCCCTCCTGTCTGTGTGAGGCATTGGGTTCAGAATAAATCCATGCCAAGAGCCTGCTCAGATACTTGTGCTCTACCTTCTCTCAGGGCCAGGTGCTGCCTATGCCTGGTCTCTGCTGGCTATTATGTGTTCTGAGCTTTTTTAAACATAGTCTATTCAAGTCAGAGAGTTTAATGTTGGAAGACTCTCCAAAAAACCAGAAAAACGGGGAATGGGGAGAGAAACCATGGAGGCAGAGAGAGAGGAGAGAAGGGAAGCTAAGTGGTACAGTGGACAGTCAGGAAAACCTGAGTTCTAATCCAGCCTCAGGCGCTTACTAGCTGTGTGACCCTGGGCAAGTCACTTGACCTGTTTGCCTCCATTTCCTCACCTGTAAAATGAGTTGGAGAAGGAAATGGCAAAGCACTCCAGTATCTTTGCCAAGAAAATTCCAAATGGGGTCGAGAAGAATCAGGCACAACCGAAATGACTGAACAACAGCACGAGAGCTAGAGGCTGAAGAGGATCCATCCATTCATCACTGTGGTGTAAGAACAGTCAAATAGCAATAATGTCATTTTAAAAAGGTATGCTTCTTTGACTATTTTGGTATATATTAGGTCTTTGCTGCTGCTGTCTTTTACCTTTCAGGGACTCTCAAGCTCAAGGACTGCTGGGTCAGAAGTTTTTCTTACATTATTCCAAATGAAAATTCAAAACAGTTGGGTCACAGCACAGCTCCATGGCTGTGCCTCTGTGGACCTGTCTTCCTAGACTCTCTGACAATGAAATCTTCCACTCCCTCAAATGGTCTTTCCCTCCCTTCTCTCTCCTTTGTATCTTTCTTTCCCTGCCTTCCTCCTTCTGTCTCCCAGTCTCTTTTTCATCTCTACTTCTGTCTTTGTTTCTCTATATCTCTGCTTTTTAAAACATCCTTTTTGGAGTGCCAAAGGGAGCGCCATTCATCCATTCCATCCTTTGAAGAGATCTGGACAGTGGAGAGAGGGGCCTCTTGGCTGGCCAGACTCATCCCTCCCTGTCTGGGCCTCCAGGGAACTTGCCTGTTTCTGAGATGCCCAAGGCTTTGGCCCAGATACGCCACAAGGGGTCCTAAACGTCATCCATTCATACAAAGACACCCAAAGGAAAAACAAAATGCCTTTCTGTATAGTAGCTAATCCTTTTATGAATGAAGTAATTTCCTTGCATGACTACCTGTGACTCTGATGTGGAGAGAGCTGCCTCCGTGAAGGCCACTGCCTTTGGCTTCCTTGAGTGGTATGAATGTTTTTGTCCAGAGCTTTCTAGGGTTGCCCTCTGTCAGTGCAAACCCTCACTGCTGGAGAGTTCTGTTCTCCTGCCTCCTCTCCATAGTTATGCTCTCCTGGCTACGCTCCCACGTTCCTCTCCCAGGTTCTAGCCTCAGTTTTAGCTCCCCCTCCCATACAGGCAGTCTAAACCCTGTGGAAATCAGCAGGGTGCACAGCAGCTCATTTACAGAGCCCAGATGGAGAAGGATGGGAAGGAGGCACTTGGATTTTGGATTTGCTTGGGTGGCAGTGTCTGGCATGGGTCAGGCTGGTGGCCTCAGAAGTTTCTTCCATCTCTAGATCCAGTAGTCAGTGCTCGAGGCCCTCCATCTGCAGCCTCTTGGCATTTTTTCTGGCTGTGCCACACGCCTGGAATTCTTTCCCTCCTCATCTCTCCCTTTTGGGCTAAAATCCCACCTTTCATTGACAGTTTTTTCAATCTGTCTTAATTCTAATGCTTTCCCTTTCTTAATTGTTTCCTATTTATCCTGTCTGTAGCTTGTTTGTGTGTAATAACGTGCACATTGTCCCCTCTGTTAGAGTAGGAGCTCCATGAAGGCAGGAACTGTCCCCGCCTTTCTTCCTATCCCCAGTGTTTAGCACAGTGTCACTTGGTAGGTGCTTAATTAACTTGACTTAACTGTGAGTGCTCAGGATGTTTTGGGGCCAGTCTCCATCCTCTTCAGGGGAGCAGAGTGCCTACTCTTACTGCCCAGTGATAACTCTCTCAGCTTAGAGGGGCTAATCTTTTCTTGGCAGCTCCTTCCTCTCTCACATTCCTTTGTCTCTTCTAGGTTTCAGGGTTTAGAGAGTCAACCCAAAGCTTCCATTAGCCATCATGAATGGCAAGGAGACACCTTCCTTTGCCTACAGGTCCCTCTGCCCATGGCATGCCCAGGGCACTCAGGGATCTGCCCTGGGCAGACTGCCCAAGACCAGTTACTGAAAGGACCTAGCTCTGGTTTTATTCATAGGCCCTACAGAGAAGGAAAAAGCCACTTTAGAAACCAGAAACAGGAAACGTCTGACTGTAAAAGTGATTTCCAATATCGGCTCAATTTTCAGATGTAATAAACGGTAGGTATTCAGTGATACCTATTGAGGCCTTGTTCAATAGGTCTGCGTGATCACTGGAAGAATGTGCCCAGCCCAGCCTGTAACACCCTCCAACTAAGGTGATTGCCAGCAGGAAGCAGTGTGCCTTGGGGTGTAGAGGCAGGAGCCCTGAATTTTTCATGTGGATAGTGGAGGCCAAACTCTTTTGATTGATTCCAGATCTCTTCTCGGAGGCTCTGGTGAGTCCCAGGCCTCAAAGCAATCAGCATGAGGCCATCTGGAGGCTCTCCCCATTTGCAGGATCTTCTCCCTTCACCTGGATTCTGGCCAGCTCTCCACCACGATCAGGACACTCAGTCACCTTCATCAGGCATGTGCCTGGCATGAGACTTGCCACAGAACTCACTAAACAACCTTCTGCTTTATGCCCCATTTGGTATCAGGAATCAGGGGGCATCCAGCAGAGTTTTCTGAGCTGTGAAGCATTTTGAGGAATTTCAGATGGTTTGATGTGTTCCTTGGGGAGACACTGGGGCAGCATGGAGTCTGGGGGACAGAGGAGAACCAGGAAGGTGGCATGGCTTTTTAACATAGGCCTTGATGAATGAGACCAGCGTGAACTTAGGTTGTCTGCCTCTTTCGGGCAGTTGTGGAACTGATCATAAGTTGCTGTCCCTGTCCCTGTTCACACAGAGCCTGTTACTCTCATAGAGGTTTTTTAAACGGTGGAAAAGTGTGCATGTTAGTGACTGATCTTAGCTCAGTAGGATGGATCTGTTAGTCTGGTGATGTAATAACTGGTATTTAAACACTTAGAGTTCCACAAGCCCCTCGCTTGATTATGACTGGTGTTGAGACCTACTTTCCTCTCCTTGGCAGAGACATCTGGGTCTGGGATGAGTGTATAGTGTGGCTCAGGCTTAGTGTCACTGCATTATTCTTTGTTACAAGAGATGGTGTGGGAGAAATATAGTAGGAAGTGATTAATTAAAAAAACAAAGGCATAAGTAAAACTTTGAAGCCTTCTACAGGGTGGCTCACACCTACCTTTCTAGTCCTATTTTAAATGACTCCCCTTTGCAAAATCTCCCTTCTAGTCAAACTGGCTTGTTGGGTGTTCCCTGTGCTTATTCCATCTCCCAGCCAGGTGGTACAGTGGATAGAGCACCAATGCAAGAGTCAGGAGGAGTTCAGATCTCACCTCAGACAATTGACATTCACTAGCTATGTGATCTTGGGCAAGTCACTTAACCCCAGTTGCCTCATCCTGGATCATCTTCAGTCATCCTGATGAATATCTGGTGACTGGATTCAGATGGCTCTGGAGGAGAAGTGAGGTTGGTGACCTGCACAGCCTCCCTCACTCAAAACAAAGTCAAGTGCAAGTCATGTCATCATTTCTCTGATGGCGTGGTCTTCTTTGGCAATGAAAGATGAACACATACACACACACACATCTCCTACCTCCATACCTTTGCTCAAGTTCTACCATTTCCGAACTACCTTCCCTCCTCCCTTCTGTCCCTTAGAATCCCCAGCTTCCTTTAAAGCACAATCGAGATGCCCTTCCCTGAGAGATTTTCCCTGATTCTCCCCAGCAGGTTTCCCTTTTATTACTTTGAGTGTTCTTTGTGCCACCTTCTCCTGGTCTTGTTGCGTCCTCTCTGAAGGACATATTTTGCCCTTATCTTAATTTCTCATGCCCGGCACATATAGGTGCTTAACAGTTGTTTGTTAAGTTGAACTGAACTTAAAAAAAGAAAAAAGATCAGTGATTATCAACTTTTTCACAGCTACATTTTTGGAGTAATAGTATAATTGATTTTTTCCAAGTGTTTGGTATTTTGAAAAAAAGTGGGAGAATTGGTATATATGTAGGTAGATGTTGATGTGTTTTCTATTTCAGTAAGGGCCAAAATCTTTCCCAGACCATCAGCAGCTTCCTGTCTTTCAGATACAATGTATATCGGTATCTTAGCATGTTCATGTGTGTCCAGCACAGCTATCCTCTGCGTGCATTTGGTCTAAATGGCTCCTTTCCTTTGAGTCATTTCTACTCTACTTTGTAAACACCACCCCCCCACTCCCCCCAGAACTTGTGATCTCAGGATCCAGATGTCCTTTTCTGTGATTCTAGTCAAGCACCCTACTCTGTGCCAGGCACTGAGCCCCTTCCCTCAAGGAGCACACAGCCTGAGGGAAGAGCTGACAAATGGATGGTTTTACTGTCCTTGATAGAGAAAAGTTGGTTATGATAATCTTTGCAGATCTTTTCCATTTTCTTCTGTTATTAGTCCTTCCTTTTCCAACCTTGAATGTCCTTGAGATGACTTTACCCATTTGGATCTCTTGTCAGAGTTTCTTTAGGCTGGTTTTACTCTACACTGCTTCTCGGCTCTACCAGATGGTGAATGTGTATGATTGTAGTAGTAATGGAGAGGTGCATTGTGGGTGTCTGTAGGCTCTGCCACAGGACCAATGGGCAGTACAGGAGTCAGGTTGTCATCAAGAGAATATATGTTGAAAGTGGGTGATGGGCTGATAATATAGCAAGGGCCAAAGATGACAAGATGACAAGACAACCCAAGGAGGCAGCTGGGTGGTACAGTGAAGAGAGGGCTGTCCTTGGAACCAGGAAAACCTGAGTTTAATACAGACCCAGACCTTGCTCACTGTGTGACCCTGGCCAAGTCATTTTACTTCTCTGAAGCTCAGTTTCCTTCTCTGTAAACTGGGAATAAGAACAGTGTTGACCTTACTGTGTTGTTATGAGACACCACAAACCTTAGAACACTATGTAAAATACTGGTGCCCTCTCAGGGTAAAGAGAAACTGAGGCCTCCAGAACTTGGAGTGGCCCCACACACCTGGAGTGAACTTTGGGGAGGACATCATGGAGGGCACACTTGAATCAATGAGATCCCAGAGTCTTCACCTGGACATCTTTCTCTCCTTCAGTCCAGCTGTCCTCCGTGTCTGCCTGGTCTAGACCATCTGGTTCTTTCTCCGGCCCTCTTCCATGCCATGTCTGGAATGGCTCCTTTTAGCTCCTGTTCCTGGGCAGCAGGGTCTGTGACTTTGGAAACAGGCCATTCTTTCAGCCATTGTCAGCAGTGTAAGCTGAGTGCTCAATTCTCCCTGGACTGGAAGGAGGGGTGCACCCAACACCTGCTCGGCTCTAACTCTGTGGGTCCAGAAAGACTTTTTAAACAAGTGCTTCCTGCTTTTATATTGTATGTGTATTTTAAAACATAATCTCTCCTTTAAAGAAAGGAACTGCGTTGGAGCTGTTGGAACCTGGTGGTCTTGGAGCCTCATTAGTTTTCCACATTAAAGAAATAGCATTCAAAAAGCTAGAGTGGAATGTTAACCCACAGGCCGACAGAATCAGCATCCGAAAAGATCTTGACATTGGGTTGGACTGAATAAGATGAAATTTAATGGGGATAAATATCAAGGCATATACTTGGGTTCAAACAATCAGCTTCAGTGGGATAGAATGGGGTGGTGTGCCTAAGATAGGAATTCTCTGAAAAACAACTGATTTTTATCCCAGTGAACCACAAGGTCAGTAGGAGTAAAGAGCATGATATTGCAGCAAACTCCCCCCTCCCAAATGAATACAATCTTTGGTTTTATAATGAGAGGAGGAGGGTATAAGACTAGGAAATCACTAACTCTTTAAGACAATAGTGATGGAAAGCAGAATTTATTTCAGTTCATTCCAACTATCATTTCTGAAGCTCCTGCACAATGAGAGCACCAGACTCTGTGCTAGGTGCCAAGAATACATAACAAAAACAACGCCTACATTCACAGAGCTACAGTCTGTAGTTATCATCTTGTAGTTTAAATTGAAGGCTTGACAGGCTTTTGGTCAGCGATGGAGTGTACCTGGAAAAATGTAAAGCCCCAAAGTCTTGCACATCCGATCCACAAGGCTTTAAGCTGAAGAGGAAGGAGCGGGGTGCAGGGTTTGGTAAATAGACAGAGACTCATCCCATAGAGACCAGGGATGGTGTAGGACAAAGGAAAGACGTAGAGATAGTTTTCTTTCCTTCCGTCATTTATTCATTCATGTAACTGATATTAGTTAAGTATGTTCTGCATGTGCAGCACACTGTGTTCATTGCTGGAGATAAATTACAAAACCAAACCAAACCAACCTGTTCCTGCCCTGCAGGGGCTTATAATGAGGACTGAATTCCCAACTAGATAGCCTCCATAAGAAGGCCCTCCTCCATTTCCTTTCCTCTCATTTTCTTCTTAACTCTGCAATCTGGCTTCTGACTGGCAATCTGGCATCATTCAACCCCCGCGCCACCCCATAAACTGCTGTGGCTCCCTGTCACCTCCAGGATCAAAGTTAAAATGCTTTCTTTGACATTTCAAGTCCTTCATCACTTTCCTTCCTGATCTTTTCATTCTTCCCACGAGTTCTCCTTTCCATCTGTCAGTGACACTGTCTCCTGGCTATTCCTCCAACAGGACACTCCATCCCTGGGCTCTGAGCATTTTCTCTAGCTGTCCCTCATGCCTGGAATGTTCTCTTATGTCATCTCTGCCTCCTGGGTTACCTGGAGTTCCTCATGTCCCAACCAAAATCCCTCCTACAAGTAGCCTTTCCTGATCTGCCCTAAAGTTAGGGTCTTCCCTCTGTTGATCATCTCCAATTTATCTTTCCTGCAGCTTGTTTTACAGAGTGGTTTGCATATTGTCTATCCCTTTTGAGTTCCTCTGAGTTGGACTGTCTAGCACATAGTTGGTGCTTAATAAATTCTGGTTGACTTGACCAGTACCCAACCCAACCCCTGGCACATGGTGGGTGCCTAATCAATACTTTTCCTGTCTTCCGTTGCCATGTGGAGGAGAGATCAGATTTGTTCTGGACAGATCCAGGCTGAAACTTTGTACATTTCTGTTTAGTAGAAGGAGAAACTTTCTAATAGTTGGCACTGTCTACCAAGTGCTGTGGGTGAGGAGAACCTAGGAATTTAGTGAGATCTCTTTCACTTGAGGGATCTAAGCACAAACTAGCTGACTTCTCTGTCTGTGGTAGATGAGATCCTTGCCTGGGGTGGGGGTGGGGGCCTGGATGTCCTTATTGATCTGTAGTTCTGTGGTTCTAAAATAGCCATCATTAATGACTTGTGTTCTTCCCCTTCCCTTGTGTGCACACCTGTTGCTGAGCTGGGTCATTGGGGAGAAGCCATGGTTCCTGTCATCAGGGATCTTGTAGTTTAGGTCCAGAAACCTGGAATCTCCATGAAAACTGCATAACCATAGGTTGTTAAGGGATTGTCTGCTGAGTGTTTGGCAGTGGGCAGGTAGAGTCTGCTATCCATCTCTGAGGAGAGAGGGACCTGGCTGAGAGTGGGCATTGGGGAAGCCACCTGGCTGTCTCCCTCCTGAGGCCATTGAAGCTTCCTCCCCAATCACGGGTAGCCCCTGTCTGCTAGACTACTGAACTTAGCCCTTCATACAGACCATCTCAGCAGTGCCCCAGACAAAGGCTGGGCTGTCTACCCTGGGCTCCACATGGGTATGTGTTTGACCTGGGAGATGTATGCTGAAGCTGGGTATCTGCTTTGAAGGCTGGTGCCAGGCATCATTCTGTGCTCTCGGGGGTGGGGGTGGGCTGAGAAGCCCACCAAAAAAGGCAAAAGCCATGAACTTGTCCTCTTGTGTTGCAGATTCAGGGGCTCTTACCTTTGACTCCGTTGGACGGACGCTAGGCTCAGGTACAATCTCTTTCCCCTTCTCTTCCCTCTGTGGCCCAAGGCTTGTTTCTGTCCAGGGTGGGTCTTGATGGCCATGTTGGGAGGCAGAGGCAGGTGAGAAGACGAGATGCAGTGTGGCCAGAGCAGGGTCTACTGAACCTTGGTGAAGCTGGGCAGGACCACTGCTCCCTTCTGGCTGGTTTTCAGGACCCCAGAGAGGTTAGTAAGGAGCAGAGAGGGCAGCTTGTTATCCTTAGCGCTTGGTATGAACTGTGCCCCATGTGCCTGTGTGGGCCTTCTGGAGTTTTACTGGTGCCTGCTGTTAGCAGGACTTGGGCAGATGGTTCATGGAAAACTGCATTCATTCCCCATGGGCCCCCAAATACCTTGGATAGGCAGGAGATGGTGAGAAGGCCTAGGGCCTAGACCAAAGTGGCCTCAGCTTCCCCCAAGGGCAGAGTTGGGAAGATCTGGCAGCCATGTGCTCTCAGAGGGCCAACCAGGCCAGTCTTGGCCCTGCAAGGGAGCGGGCAGCCTGAGGGATCCTCTGCTATCCGGTGTGGATACACGCATGTCCGTGGGTGCCCTCTTCCTCCGCTCCAGCCAGGGCTCAGCATATGTTTTTTTCTCTCTGGCTCTGGGCTGGCTAGGCCCTCCTAGCCAAGCCGGGGATTGGGGCAGGAGAGGCTGGGAGGTGGTCCTTCCTGTAGACCTCAGAGGGCTGGCATTGCCTCTTGTAGATTTGGGCACGTGCTTAGTGGTGAGTCTCCAGGAGCGGGCCTAGTTTGAGCTGTGCCCTTCTGGGAAGGGAGGCCAAAGCTTGAATTTCTGTGCCTCAGGTCTCAGCTTTGGCTTGTTGGAAGGGCTTGTGCCCAGACCATATTCTGCCAGGGCAGTGAATGAGGCTGGAGGCTAGTGAAGGGCTCTTTGGGGAGGCTGAGAGTTTGGGAACTCTTGATTAGTGCCTTGCCAGAATTTCCCCTTTAGTCATAACTGAATATGTCATTGAGATCTTCCTTAGGCTCGGGAATGAGATAGGCCAGAGAAGGCAGTGTCAGGGCAGAGGGTGAGCCCTTTCTGACTGGCCCAGCCTCTGCCCCTTTTAGGATTACCCCTTGCCTGTCCAGTGTTCTTTGCCCCAGGAGTGGGTAGGTGAAGATCCTTGGGCCTCCTTGGTTCCTAGGGGCCCTGCTGCTTCCAGGCCTAGACTTTCTTGCAGGACACCAAAGTGGGCTGGGCCCACAGAATTGTTCCCTGGTAGTTTCAGCTGCTTTTCTCCTGACAGAGACCTGACTCTGGCCTAGTCCTTTAGTCCTCCTCAAGGGGAGTATGACTCACCTACTCTCCTCTCAGAAAGGAAAATCCCTGGTTGACTTGGTGAAGGTTAGGAGCTATCTCTCCCCTGCCCCAGAGTTGATAGTGAGTGTGCTGCCTTCCAACATGGTGCTTTTGTTGGGCCAATGGCCCTATCTAACTGCCATGCTTATCTCCTCAGGGCTCTGGCTTCCTAACTCCCCCTTGTACCCCATGCAGCCTTTTGCTTGCTGCCCAAACTGCGGCCTGTGCTCATGCCTCAGCAGTCTTGGCCAGAGACAGGGCGGGAGGGGAGGTGGGGTGGTACCTTACTGAGGGTGGCTGAGACCTTTTCTGGTTCTGGGCTGCTTTGAAGCGAGTTGGGGTCTGTCACTGGAGGGATCAGATGCCTTTTCTGCAGAGCTGAGACACCTTAGCATTCTCTTCATACCTTGCAATTTCCTTTGGGCCTGGCCCCCAGCCCATGGAAGCCTTGTGTGATGTCCAGGAACATCATGGAGGGTTATCTGTTCATACAGAGCCCACATCAGGGTGCAGATAAACAGGATCTGCTGATGTTCCTGGGAGCCTGGTACTCTGCTGCAGTGGGAGGGACTGGGGGTGGCTGCCCTGGGGCTCCTCCTGGGCAGCCCCTGCTGAAGGGAGTCTCTCTGGGGGCCCCAGGTAGTGCCCAGCACAGCTGGCCTCCTCTATGTTAGAGGTTGCTGCCAGTGGCATTGGAGGAAGAGAGCACTCATCTCATCCCTCCTGTGGTTCCTGCAGCCACCTTCACAGGTCCCAGGAGGATGGTAAAAGGTCTGTTTTGGGGGCCTCCTGGCATGGAACAAGATGCTGGACCTTCCCTCCTGAGGGAAAGCTTTCACTGTCAAACCGGAAGGAGAGAGAGGAACATTGTGGTCCTTGACTTTTTGTCTCCGCTGCCCTCAGGCCTTGCTGTGGACTCAGGACAATCCAGAACCCAGAAAGAACTGCTCGATGCCCGGGCCGCCCAGGGCCCAGCCCAGCCCAGTAGGTGTGGCCCCCAAGGGGACCTTTTGGTTTTTTTAAGCTCTGACTGTGCTCCTCCCCTCCCTCCCCTGTCCCTCTAGCTCTGGCTGGCAATGCCCCTGGGGAGTCACTCTGTAAGATCTATCCCTGCTTGTGTGGGGCTGGGAAGTGCTGCTCTTTGAAGGCCCAGTTCCCTCCACTGTCCCCCTCCCCATGGTATGGCCAGACATGTGGCAGGTGTTCAGGGAAGGCGTGAGGTATAGTGTTGTGATGCCTGTCTGAGAGGTCCCTGCCTGCAGAGAGTGACCCAGAAGGCTCCCCAGCATTGAGCTTGCTGAGTGGAGCTGGACAGGGGTACTGCAGAGTTGCTGCTAGTCCTCCCTGGTACAATTGCTCATTATGCTGGGACTGTCCAGGTTCAATAGCTGGGTCCACTTATTTGTAAAGGTCAGGGAATTTTCACACCTAGTTTGTCAAATTGCTTTCCCCCCCTCCTGTGATTAATTGGTCAAACTTTGTCATTTATCTCCAAGCCTGGAGATGTAGTAGGAGAAGCTTGATGTTTTGCCAGCCTCCCCTTGGGCCTTCACTGCCCCCCTGCCCCAGCCTGTGGCTTCTGTGACAGCAGTTTCTCTTGTGTTCTTTGGCATCCCTGGTGCTCTGATCAAAGACATTCCCTCCTTCCGGGGTCTTCCCTCCCTAACATGGCTTTTTTGCTTCATTTTGTTGGTTCTGGACTCCTCCCCAGAAGGGAAGGAGGCTGCCAGGCCATCCCCTATGCCACCCTTTACCCCTCTACATACACTAGCCAGCCTCTGGGCCCCCAAATGAAAGGAGGGCAGGGTGGCCCTGAGAGCTAGGTGTCCTTGAGATGTAAGATACAGCTCCTTTCTAGGAAGGAGGCTCACCTGTGAACTTACCTGGAGCCTGAGGGATCCAAAGAGGGAGATCAAAGAGGGGCATCAGGCTTTTCTCACATTCTCTGTCTCATCCCCTGGGAGGGGGGCACTCACCACCCCCACCCCTAGCCTAGCCCCGAGTAGGTCTAGGGAGAAATGTGCAAAGATTTTTTTAAAAAGCCTTATCCTTGTGCAGTAAGAGATACTCTGCCCCATCACACCAATTACACTTCCAGATCGGACTGTGAGCCAGTAGACATTTATTACATGCATGTGGTATACCCGGAACTGTGCTAAGTGTGGGGGACACCAGAGGAAAACAAAAAGCTGGCCATGCCCCGGGGGAGGGTATGGTCTAATGCAGGAGATGGCACATGCAAATAGCTGGGCACAGACAAACTTTGGCAGGGGAAGGGCCAACCCTAAAGCTGGGGCCAAAGGGCTTGTTGGACAAGGTGGAGTTTAGCTGAAGTGTGAATGAAAGCAAAGGCTTTGTGGAGAACACAGTGTGTGGCCATTTCTGCATATTCCCCTACTCCTTTTTCATCCTCAAGGGACCTGGCCACTATGGCTTTCTCAGGGCTAGTACCACTCCAGTGCACTCTGGCCTGACTTGGGGCATCAGCCCCACTTGAGGGACTGCTGTAGAGAATCCTACCTACTTTATTGTCCTTGTTATCACAAAATGTTGAGCCCCGCTCCATGCTAGGACATGACATATCCACACTGACCCTGAAGCTGGAGTGAGCAGGGGAGGACAGCATTGAGGAACAGGGGCCCCTCCCCAGGTTCAGACTCCCAGGACTCTTTGGGACACACACTTACCTTTGGGCCTTCATCAGCTTCAGAAATCATAGCCCAAAGGCAGCTAGGTGGCAGGGATGGAACATATCCCAGAGTCAGAAGGCCCTGAGTTCAGATTTGACCTCAGGCACTTACTAGCTGTGTGACCTTGGGCAAGTCACTTCACCTGGACTGCCTCAAAAAGAAAAAGAAAAGAAAAGAAACCTCAGCCATAGGAGAGCCTTATTATTTCTTCTGATTCAAGTTTTCCTTAGTTCCCAAAACCTAGAGCTGGGAGTGATTCCAGACATCATCCATCACCCTCATTTAGCAGGTGAGGAATCAGTAACCCAGGAATGTTTCATGGCCTCTGGCCATAAAGATTGAAGGCGGTGGGCCCCAGGGCAGTTATCTCTCACCCTTTGACCTTGGAGTCACACGATGTCATAAAATGCTAGGTGTCCTATCTATCCTTGGCCTGACATCCTTGCTAGGCTTCCAGACTTCTAAAGGGGAGGAGCTTCTCAATTGGGCTTGTAAGCCTTGCTGGAGCTCCTTGGGACCCTCAGCTCTGCTGTCTTGGCCAAAGAAAATAAGTCTCCTCCTCTTCCCATGCTTGTCCTTCTGTCATCAGCAGTGACAGGAATTGGGGAGGCTGGCATTGCTGAAGTGTGTGGGGTACACACCTGCCTGACGTGGTCCTCAGGCAGAAGAGCTTCACATGAACTTGGGCTTCCCCTTAGCCCAGCCCTGCACCCATTCTACATTCTGGACAGCTCTCATGACTAGTGTTCCTCTGTCTGTCTCTGTGTCTCTGTACCTCTCTCTCTGTGTCTGTCTCTTGGCATTGCATGGCTGTAACCACTACTAGGTGGTTTCGGCCGTATTCCTTTCCAAAATTATCTGTCATCCCACCCCCTGAGAAGCTGGATGACTCTTTGTCAGGAGCAGTATCCTGGGAATTCCTTTAGTTGTTTTTCCATCCTCAGCTCATTAGCTAGCTAGTGGCGCAGTGGATGGAGCGCTGGTCCCGAGTCAGGAAGACCTGAGTTCAAACGTGACCTTAGACACTCAGTTAGCTGAATGACCCCGAGCAGGTCACTTAACCTCTGTTTACCTTAGTGTCCTCAGCTGTAAAATGGGAATAATAAAGCACCAAGCTCCCGGTGTTGTTGGGAAGAACAAATCAAATAGCATTTGTAAAGAGCTGAGCGTGGCAGCTGACACACAGAGAGCGCTTCGTGCTCACGTGTTCCCTTTCCCTGCCCCTCCCAATCTCTCTATGCTCAGTCAATGAACATTTCTGTTATCATAAAGCTCATCACCATCTTTAGTATGCAAGATTGTTTTCAAATGCCTTCTTAAAATGGAGGTAAATCATATCCACTCCATATTCATATTTCCCTCATCTGTGACTTTAATAACCCTGTCAGAAAAGAAAATGAGATTGGTCTGGCAAGATCTGTCCTTGATGGAGCCAGGCTGGTTCTTTGTAGTCACTGCTTCCTTTTCAGATTTCCTTGAGGCGGCCTTTTAATAAGATATTCTAGAGGCTTCCTGTAGAAGGTATCAATTGAGCTGGGGCTTAAAGGAAACCAGGAGCCAGAGGTGAGGAAGGGGAACATTCCATCAGTCAGGGAAAGCACCTCAAGTCTGGAGATAGGGGATCTTATACCAGGAACAGCCAGAGGCCAGTGTCACTGGATCCCAGAGCCATATAAGGTGTAAGAAGATGGAAAATGTGGTGATGGGGCAGGTCAGGAAGGGCTTTGAACACCAAACAGGACTTTGCTTTTGATCAGGAGCCATTGGAGTTTGTTGAATAGGAGAGTGACAAGGTCAGACCTGACTAAGGTTGATTGGACTTCTTTCTGAGTGGAGGCTGAATTAGGCTGCAGAGACTTAGGGCAGGCAGAGCCCCTCCCCTCCCTGTCATTCCCTTTCCCCCAGCACTTTTTAGTGGTCCAGGCAGGAGGTGATGAGGGCCTGCACAGAGGGGGTCAGTGGAGAGAAGGGAGTATATTCCAGAAGTGTGATAGAGGTGACATTGACAATAAGAGATAGAGAGGAATCCAGACTGACTCTTGGGTTACATGAAGACCCAGCAGAGGATACTGGAAAGGAGTGATCAGTTAGGCAGGAGAGAGTCAGGAGAGGAGCCAGCCTGGGGGCCTTTGGGCAGTCAGAGTTCAGGCCTTGGCATTGGGGAGACCTGGGTTCTAACCCTTTCACTGATGTCTCTCAGCTGTGTCCCTCCCTTGATGAGTGCCAGTTTCCTCATCTGCTCAATGTGGATGGTGGTATTTGTTGTGCCTGCCTCCCAGCGGCCTGTCGGCCCACCTCTTATGTGTTCTGGAAGATTGACAAGCTGGCCAGCATCCAGGGGAGGGAGGCTAGGCTGGGGAAAGGCACTGAGGCCCAAAGAGTTGAAGTTATTTAGTTTTCAGAAGGGAAAGTTCAGGAAGTCCTACTCTCTGTGTGTTCAAGTATTTGAGGATCTGTTGGGGATTAACTTTCTTCTGCTTGGCCCCAGAGAGGCAGAACCAGGAGCTAAAAGGAAGCTGCAGAAAGGCAACTGAGGTTTCTGATCAGAAAGTGCCTCCGAATCATGAGAGCCATCCCAGAGAGGAAGGGTCCTCCTCAGGAGGGAGTGGGCGCCCCTTACATCTTGGTACTGCTGAGCAGACTGGGAGTGCAATTATGGATCCATTGTCAGTGAAAGCCTTCGGGGTGAGCAGCCTCATTCTACCAGGCCTCCAGGCTGGGAAGAGGAGGTGTCCCTGAGGACCTGACCCTCTCCCTGAGGCTGCTGGCTGAAGTTTGCCTGCTATGTTTCCTCAGGGAGCTGCTGTCCAGCTGTGAGGTTCTGGGGGACCCTGGTGCTGGACTGAGGGAAGACCTGAGGTAATGAGGCTAGCTTGGCCAGTCTCTACCCCCTCTGCCTACCCACTGGGTGGTCCCCCAGGCTCTGTAACCCAAGACTAAACAGTTCTCCTTCACTGCCCACCAGCCGGACTGCTTTGGCCTCCTTACCAAGGGCCTGGTGGGGGGTGGGGGTGGGCTCCTGCACAACTTGTTGTGTTTGGCCCCAGGCCTGGGAGACTCTCTGCTGCTGGGCTGCCTGTCATGGGGCTCAGAGCCAGCTCCTGGGCTCAAAGAGAGCCACACTCCTTTGAGGAGTGCTGGTGTGTGCTCTGGCGGGTTGTGGAGGGCTCCAGACACCCAGCGCTTTCCCCGGCTTCATTTGCACAGCCACATCCTTGAAAGAAAATCTATATTCACTGCGCCTGCTGAACCTTTGTCCTCCTCATGGCTCCCCCTGGGTAGTCTGACCTCTGCTGGCCCAAGACTCTCCAGTCGTCCCTCTCTGCCCAGTTAGATGGCCTGGTCTGTCTTCAGTCTTTTCCTTTTCCCCCATTCTCTCCTTGCTCTGGGCCCTGCTGCCTCGAACATCTCCCTGCCTGACCACCCCTTGTCCTCAGCCTTCTCCTGACCACTATGTGAGAGCTTTCCCCAGGCCTTGGTCCTGAGCCCTCTCCTCTTCTCCACTCTGGGCTATCTCTCCTGGGGATTACCATCGTCTCCATGCTCCATAGATCAGCCATGACTTCTCTCCTGAGCACCAATCCCTGTTACCTGCAGCCCAGGACATCTCACACTTGCCACAAGGATCAAATGAGAGAACGTTTGTAAAACGCTTAGGTAGCACGGTGTCTGGCACATAGTAGATGCCCATGGTCATCCAAAGGCAGCCTGTTCTGAGAACTCTGAGCTTCTTGCCCCTCACTCCCAAGTCTGCTGCCATTCTTGTCCCAAATGGACCCGAGGGCAGCCCTCAGTGTCCTCATTCCCTCTCATTCCCATAGCTCATCAGCTGCTCGTCCTCCTTGCCAACATCTCTTGCCTCTGTTTTCTCTCCACTCCCAAGGCCACCACCCCAGCTAAGGCCCTCAGCTCTTGTCTCATGGCCTGGTCTATCCTCTTGTCTTCTCGGCAGTAGCGAGATCATTGTTCTTAAAGCGCAGGTCTGATGGTGACACTCCTGCTCAGAAACCTTCTGAGGCTCCCTGGGGCCTCTAGGACAAAATGCCTTCAAGGCCCTGCCACCCCCTCTCCCCTCTGGTGTCATACTGCTGTTCTTGGCAAGCTCTCTTCCATGGGCACGTGGTCCCACCTCCTGCCCTCCCTGCTCCTAGAATCCAGAGCTTCCCTCACAAGCCCAATCCAGGTGACACATCCTCTGGGAGAGCTTTCAAGAGGCCTCTCTTTGCTCCTTTCATTGTTCAAAGAGCTCTTGAAATTAACTTGTACGTGCTTTGTTTTTACTCTTCTGTGGACATTGTACATGGGGGCTGTGGTGCAGTGGAAGAAATGCTGGGTTCAAATCCCACCTCTTGAATTTACCAGCTTTGTGATCTGGTACCTCAAAGGATCCAGCTCTAAATCTGGGATGCAGGGGCATCATCCCCCGCCCCTTCTAAGTGTGGGATGCAGTAGTGTTGCTCATCTTCCCCCCCCCATCTCATTGTAAGTTCCTGGAGGGCAGGGCCTCCTTCATTTTTCATCTGTGTCCCCATCCTTTCCTATGGTGCCCAGAACTCAGCCACTGCTCTTTCAAAGGAGTTGCATCATATACCTTCCAGTTTATAGTATGTTCATGATTGCTGCCCTCTGGGGGCTCTGTTGGCAATGGGAGGGCCTGGAGCTGAGAGAGAGAGGATGGGAAAGAGCCAAGGAGCCAGAAGAGAAGTGAGGGCCCCTGGGAAGCCAGCTGCAGGACTAGGGTTGGCTCGGATGGCACGGCACAGGCAGGGCTGAGTGTGAGCCAGAGATGGCACATGGCCTGGTGCCCCACACACTGCTCCCATACACTTACCTCCAGGCCAGGCTCGGGGAGAGGCAATGAGCCCAGGCCTGAGGCCTGCCCTCAGGAGGCCTCTGGGCAGAGTGGCATCAGGACAGAACTTGATCAGCTTTCAACATGCCAGATCAGGAGGTAGGAAACCTCTGAGAGACTGGCTCTTGGCCAGGTACTACGCCAAATCTTAAAGATCTTCCTGTCCTTAGAGAACTGGCATTCTTTTGGGGAGGATGGATTTGCCTGCCATGACTACCATCATTCAAGTCACAGAGCCTTGTGGCATGACCCTGGAGCCCTCCCAGTTGGGGGCATTTGCCCATTGTTTTTACTCTTGAGTTAGAGTTGGCTAACCATTTCCAATTCCATAGTACTTTTTTCAGTTCCATCCCTTATCCCCATCCCCAGTGGTTCAACTCTTCACACTGACCTTGATTTGTCTGAGCTGTGCCCTCCCCCTCCCAGAGCTGCCCTGGAGAATCTTGGCAGAGGGATCCTGATTCTTCCTTATAGCCTGAACCTTCCTAATCCTGGGAGCTGCCCTTGGCCAGGAAATGCCAGCTCACAGGCTGATCATGGTTTAAGACATTACAAGGTCTCTCCTAGTGGCAGCCGGAAATTAGTTCAAATGATTTCATTCCCTTTTTATAGATGTTGAGACTGAGACTTAGAGCAGTTAAGTAATTGGCCTCAGGTCACTGTGTGTTGTGTCTCAGAGACAACTCCCCCTCTGCCAGCTATTCCTTATGGAACCTCTTCTTGGGCATCATTGATGCCCTTTATTGTCTCCCCTCATTGTCATCCATTTCTTCAGCTTCCTCTCTGACTATGTAGTGCAAAAAGAACAGCCATGCTCACCCCTCCTTGGCATCAGTGGCCATTTGACTCCCTCCTCATGGTGCCCCACCTAGAGCCGTGGTCTCCCCAGGTGCCTGAGCCTGGCTTTGTGAGTCTATCCTGAGTAATATCCTGAGTGATTTAGGTCATGATCCTCACCCATGTCTTGCTGCCTCTGTCCCCTCAGTTTCCCTTCAGAGCCTCTTCAGTCCAGCTTGACTGCTCAGGCATCATGATCCACACAAGGCCAGAAGAAGGGGGAGGGGCTTCCTGTTGGCAGCCAGAAGCAGCACCAGAGACCATTCCACCTCCATTAGTGCTGATTAAAGAATCTCAGGGCTCCAGCGGGTCTCAGGGACACCTTGTTTGGCTGGCCCCTGTGCAGGAATCTTCTGGGAGGCATACCCAGCAGGCAGGTGCTCTCTCCTTGCATGCTTCCAGAGACAGAAAGCTCACTACTAGTTGGAGCAGCTCCTTCCATTCTGAGATTGCTGTCATTGTTGAGAACTGTGCCTCATCTGACCTCCAGGGGGGCAGAGCATGCAGAGCCTTCTCCTCAGATCCTGTCTGCCAGGAGAGTGACCAGTAGGTGCTTCAGATGGTTACCTGCTGTTGCTGTCTGGAGGGTGGCTGAGCTGGGGTTTCTTCCAATGAACTTGGACAGAGCTTGGGGCCCTTGTTGGCCAGCTCTGATGCCAGGGAGGTTTTTGCTAACCTTGCCATCCTGGCTCCTCCCCTGGGTCCCTATTCAGACTGTTACAGGACATGAAGTCTTGAGAGGGATACTTGGGGCCCAGATGGAGAACATGGATAGAGCCTGAAAACCTGTAGACAATAGGTGCTTGAGGACCTCTGTAGGAGAGGATGAAGAAGAGGAAGGCCACAAGAAGGCAGGAGGGAGTCTGAGTGACACATCCATTGGTCCCTGTGGGAGCCCCCTACCTGCACTTGGCTATCACAAGGAAAAGTTAGGTCACATGATCCTCCACTGGGGATGGGGGTTGGATGGGGTGTCTTGTCTGATTCATCCCCATGATGTCAGGGGTGTTAGGAGTCATACAGACAGCGAATGACGGATCAGGGACTTCACCAGCCTCTTCCTGGCACCTAGACTGGCCTCTTGAGTACCCCTTCTGTGATGAGCCGGAGATGAAGTGCAGCCTGTCTCCCAGACTTCCCATGATAGTTAGTCCTAGGGCCAGCAGAGCTCAGCCTTCCTCCTCCAGGGCCCTCAGGGCATCTCACCAGCAGTAGATCAAAGTTCTCTGTTTTTCTCCAGGGTCACAAAGAAAGCACAACTGCTTTCTAAAAGTGGCTATATGGTCTTCCTTTCTTGGAGTAACACAGAGTCTGAGAGCTGGAAGCGGGGACCCAAATGGTTTTTTTACCTTCCAACTCAAGGAATCTCTGACAGAACTGGGCTCAGATCTGTGTGACTCCAGCCCAGCTCAATTTCCTTCTCTGTAAAATGAGGCCATTTGACTTGATATACTCTGTGGTCCTTTCCTGTGATGCTGGTCTTTCCAGCCTCCAGGGGGTGGAAGGGAGCAGGGAGAGGCCTCCAGGCTCTGAGGTCTTGGCAGCTGTAACTTCTGTGTAATATCAATGAGGCAGGATGGGATGGAAAGTGAGGGAAGGGGAGGCCACACTGAAGCTGCTGAAAAGTGACAGTTTGCAGGAACAGTTGTGTGGGAGCCAGAGATTTCTACCCGTGGGAACTTGGTTCTCACAAATGGGAGAAGTTGGCCCCTCTCTGCTTTGGCTCTCTCCACCAGGAGAAAATCTCCAGGCTGCCAAGCACTGAAGAGGAAAGGTAAATGGAGGCTGAGAACTTCCCCAAATGGAGGGCCCAGGAAGGCCAGGTTGCAGGACAGGGCTGACAGGCTGGCAGAGAGGATAGCTGAGGCTCCCTGGAATCCTTGGGGTTTTAGCAAGGAATGTGATTATTTCTGATGAGTCCTTATGAGAGGGTGGGCTGATGGTAAACATTCAACAACCTGGTTTCCACAAAAAAATACATTTCTAAGTTTAATCTGCAGTAATACCATTTTCTCCATCATTTTAAGACAGTTAATAAAACAAACCAGGTCCTCCTCTGTAGGTCTGCTGATTTCTGAGGTGTCAGCATTCACCCAACATTTAACAATCATCTCTTCAGTCTGACTCTGGCACACCCCTGATTGACAGGCATCGATTCTGAGCTCCCCTGTCTGTCTGGTGCTAGACTCTGGGGATGTCACAAAGTGAAGCAAAAGTCATCCCTGTCTTTGTGATGCTCACAGTCTGATGAGGAAGCCAGTGGGCAGACCATTAGGCACGTACGAGATGGACCCCAGCCATCTTGGCTGTCTAGACCCCTGCCTTCAGGAGCCTGGAGCCCCATGAAATATGGCACAGTCAGGCAGGAGCAAGAGAAGCTAAGGATTGTGGGAATTTGGTCATACCGAGGGAATTAAGGGAAAGGACATGGGCTCCATTGTGCATGGGTGATGGAGAGAAGTCTTGTTACCAAGTGGTGATCAGCCTTTGCTCAGAGATCCACCAGTGAGAGAGAGCCTCCCATTCCTGAGGCAGTCCCTTCCGCTCTGGGACAGCCATCTGTGCTAAGAAACTTCTTGACAATCCAGCCTAAATCTGCCCCCTTCCATCCTTGGGGGCCAGGCAGAAAAAGGCTGATCCCCCTCTGCCATAAGACAATCCATCCTATACTTGAACACAGCTCTCATTTTCCCCTGGGGGTGAGGGTTCGGTGGGAGAAGGTAGAGAAGGGGGAGAAGGGGGTGAAGGTAGAGCCTTCTCTGGCTCAGCACTCCCAGATCCTTCATTGGCCTGGTTGCTCTCCTCTGCACAATCTCCCTTTGGTCAATGCACTTTTTAAAATGTGCATGAGACATTGGATGTGGCCTACCCAGTGCAAAGGAGAGAGTGGTCATCACTTCCTTATATCTGGAAACTCTGCCCAAAGAGATGTTCTGATTGACTCTCATTGAACTTGGGTCCACTCAGACCCCTAGATTTCTTTCAGACAAATTTTCCTCTGACCGCCCTGTGCTTGTGAATTACAACTGCACTTCGCCTAGTTCAGGTGGGGCTTGATGACACCCTGGGTGCTTGGTGAGGTGATAGGCCTACCCTCTCATGGTGGTTCTTCTAACCTGAGCTCTAGGATGGTGGGCTGGACTGATCAGACCCCTCTGCCCTTTGGACTGGGTGCTGCTCTAGGCTCTCAAGCCTTCATGACACTTTCTTTTTCTGCTTTGTTTTTCAGAGTATGATCGATTGGGTTTTCTCCTGAAATTGGACTCTAAATTGTGAGTAACACAAAATGGGAGGATTTGTCCCAGTGGGATATGAAAGGTGGTGTTTTCAGTATCTCAGAGTCCTGTCTTTGACCTTGTATGGGAGGGAGGGAGGGAGGGGCTGGAGACCTCAGTGAACATCTGCTCCCCATGTTGTTGCCCTTGGGGCCCAGGGAAGCACAGGGTAGCTGGCAGTCTTGTGCCATGGTTCAGAACCACCAGGATTGCTACTCAGTCATACAAAGACTCCAGCTTCTTCCAGCTCTCTCCTCTGCTCTGTTCCACCCCCTAACCCCCAAGCTCCCCGCCTTCCACCAGGCCTTCTTTATCTGCTGTTGTTGTAGTGGGGCGTCAGTGCAGGGAAAAAGGCTACTGGATTTGGAAGTTTAGCACTTGGGCTCAAATCCGAGCTCTGCCACTTACTACTTGTGTGGGGAATGGACAGTGGATTTGACAGCCTGATCTGCATCTGTTCTGCTCTCATTGGCCTTTTCTGCCCTGGCCAGATTGATCTTCCTGATGCTCTGTGCCTATTGGCAGCCCCCCAAGTCTCTGGGAGAGTTGTCCAGATTCAAAATACTTTGCATGTCCACAACTCATAAAACTGTAGTTCACAAGCCCCCACCAAGGTGTTTTCCTTTTCTAATCATCTAGAAGGCACAGCTACTTCAAAGAAAAGGCATTTAATGAAACAATAATAAGAAAATCAATGGGAAAAGATTTCTTCTGTTTGTGTTGAGCACTAGAAAGACAAAAACTAAATGGTAAATACCTTCTGACCTCAAGAAACTTCCTTTCTCTGGGTCAAGTCTCCATGTGGATGCTGCTCGTGCAACTCTGTTTTTGGAAAATTGCTTTTCAGTTTTCCTGATGGCTCTCCTGCCTCCAGGCCTTTGCTAATACTGTGCCCTATGTTTGAAAAGTCCTTTTCTGTCCCTTTGCCTATTAAATGCCCTTATTCCCCCACCCCCAACAAAAACCCCACTGGGCAGTCCAAGGATCATTTCCCTGGTATCTCAGTCTCCCCAGTGCCTGCCCCAGTGCTCTGTAAGGCAGGCAGGTTGACCTCTTGTCAGGCCTGGAGCATTGCTGGAAGATCTGACCGAGTTCCCCCAGGCCTCCCTTTCCCCTCCACTTAAGGAGTGTTTCCCGTGGAACCAGCAGCTCCCAGACTTATTTCAAGTATCTTCAGTGAAGTACAGAGAGAAAATGAAGTCAGTCCTCCTGTCCTTCCCCAGGGAAGGCTCAGCTTTCCAGGTATCAGGCAGAGGAAATGACTTTTTAGAAACACTTTAAGGACCATTCTCTTACTAAGTGAACAAGCATTTCATTTCAGTCAGTCAGCTGGCAAACCTTTATCTGTTGGCCTCTAGGCTCTTCCTCTGTGCCAGGCATTAGGAATGTAAAGAAGGGCACAAGCAGCCCCTGCCCTGGAACCCTCTTTCCAGTGGGGGAGAGTGACAGTGTGTAAACCACCAGGGACCACTGAGATCTCCACCCCAAGGAGATGGGAGGCAATCTGAGAGGAGAAGGATTTTACCCATTTGAGACGGAATCTGCTTCTAGCCACTGTCAGCCCTATGTCTGCCCAGACCTGCCCGGGTCAGAGCCCTGGGTGGAGGAGAAAATTTGGAACTCAAAATCTTATGGACATGATTGTTGAAAACTGAAAATAAATAATAAATATTAAAAAAAGAACTCAAGTCAAGAGTCTGGCTACCCACCCACCCACTCATCTCTCTGCCTGTTCTCTGGTACCCTCTTTCTGGCACTGTGGACTTTCACAAGTCCTCTGGGAGGAGAGCTCTTGGTTTTGGTTAATGCCTGGCTTTTGTCAAAGCCCAACTTTTCACATATTCCAGTCCCATACTTGAGCCTAGGTTTTGTGAACTCCCTCCCTCATGTCTCCTGGAAGTCGAGGCTGCCCCTACTGTAAGCAGGAACAGATGGGGGTACTTCATCCACTGCAATGCCTCTCTCTTCTTTCTCCCTCACTTCTCCTCTCTCTTTGTACTTTCTTCTCTTTCTCCTTCCTCCCTCCCTTTCTCCCCCCTCCCTTTCCTCCTCTTCATGTCTTCCTTTTTTCCTATTCTCTCTCCTTTCCTCCTCCCCTCTCCTTTTTCTCTTCTTCCCCCCTCCCTCTCTCCCTTTCCTCTCTCTCCTGCCCCCTCCTCTTCTTCCCCCGCTTTTCCCTTTTGCCCTCCTTTCCTCTCTCTCCCGCCTTCTCTGCCCTCCTTCCTTTCTCTTCTACATTCCCCCAGAGCCTGACCCTCCCTTTTATGGAAGAGATGCTTACTCTTGAAAGGCTGGAGGCTGGCTTCTCTTTGTTTCCTTGCTCAGAGGCTCCTGGTCTGTTCCCAACACGTGAGCTTTGCCTCAGTAGAAGGCAGACTCAGTGACTTTCTTAATCCAATGCTTCCTCCTTGTTATGCTGTTGTGGCCACCTACATGTCTGGCTGAAGCCTAGGTTGGGGTTGGAGTGTTGAGCTGGGGTTCAGCCGTGTAGGACACTGAATTCCCAGAATAGCCTAGTTGAAAAGTCCTGTAGAGGGCTTCAGTCAAGCCTGCACCTGATGAGGAATTCCCTCCATGACACCCCTAACCAGTGGGTACCCCACCTCAGCTTGAAGAGTGGCCAGGCCAGGGAGCTCACTAGTTTCCAAATTTTGGGAGCAGCTCTGGTTGCTGGAGCAGACCACTGATTGGGATCCTGTTGGCCTTGGCTTCCTAGATTGGGTTTTCTTTGCCTTGGTCATCCATGTTCTGTGTATCAGTATTTGACTAAACAAATCACCCCTGCTAAGGAGATCTACGTGTGGATCCTGGGTCATCCGTCTCCCCTCTCCTTGTTGGTATCGTGGGTGTCTGGGAGAGGGCAGAGGGGGCCAGCTCAGAGATGAGAAGTATGTGTGTGTGTGGTGGGGGGCAGGACTCCCATGTCAGAACCCAGGGCCAAAACCAGACTTCTTTGGTTACCATGTGAATGGAGATGGGAGATGGACTTTTACAAAGGGTGCATGTACTATACTGTACAGTATACTCCGTACAATATGTACAGAGTATGTATACTGTGGTCCTGTGAGGTCCCTGTGATCCCATTGATTCAGGAATTCCCTCCCATGGTGCAGATTGTAGCCCTTGTCCTCCCAAAAGTTAGAATCAGGGGGACCATGCAACATGTGAAGACCCCTGAGGGAGTGAGCCCTCTGGCCACCCTCCTCTTGTCATGTGATCAGCTGCCTTCTCTTCCTGTCGCAGGCTTCTGTGATGGTGTTCTTTATTCCTGTTTGCCTTTAATTTTCCATTGACTTTGGGTAGCAGCTCTTTCCGCCAACCGTGGGCCTTTGTCTCCAGCCCTCTGACTGATGCTCATCTTTAGAAACTGTTATTTTCTGTGCCCCATTAATGTACAGCAATGCCAGTAGAGTGTCAGTCCTGAAAAGATGGGCCTCAGGTTGGGGGTGAGAACAGTGCTTTGCATTTCCTGAAAGCAACCCAGCCCACTGTCCTCTTCCCGTTTAGCTCGGGGCTTTGCTTGCTTTCCACCTGTCTTGTCCATGCCAGATACACACATTGTTGGACAGGCTCCATGCGTCATCCATCCAAATGTATGCTGAGCTCTAGGCAACAGACATTATTCATCCGCTTGGGTTTTCCTGTGTGGATGGAAACTCCTCTGTGTGGGTCCAGATCTCTTCCAGGAGTCTCTGTGGGGTTCTGAGGTGTGATGCATTTATACTGTGTCATCAGCAGACAGCAGTGTCTGGGAGGCCCCGCCATCCACAAGGATTCAGCGCTGAGTCCATATTGAGGAGAGATGAGGAAGTAAGTGTCATGCGGAGATTCTGGAAAGATGGAGGGAAGCCAGCGTGGGAGGGTCCTTAGGCAAGGACCTTTTCCTAGAGCCAAGAGGAAGTCCCTGGAGCCCGGGAAGCTTTCTTCTGTGATTTCCTGAAATGTTATGTTCAGATTCTTTGGGTTTTTTTTAAATTTCTGGGATGTCAATAAGTCCGAGATTGCCCTGTAGTCTCTTGACTGAATATTTTAGCAAGAATGTTCGCAAATCAGTTTCTTTTAAAAAATTTTTACAGATGCTTGTTGTTTTTATACTATAGTCATTTAAGAAAAGGAAGCAAAGCCTATGAATCTAGTGTAGGCAGCATTCTCCCCCACTGTTCCCCACCTTTCTCCAGAGAGTAGAGAAGTGCTCCTCATGGGTTTGCCAGGCCGTATCTTATTCAAAGTTTGGTTTGTAAAGCACTGGCCTTGCCTTCCTCTCCCTCCTCCTCCTCACTGTATGAAGTAGAGGCCATCCTAGGGCTACCAGACCTCTGATAGATATGGGAATTGAGGCTCAGAGTGATTAAATGATTTGTCTGGGACTGGAGCCAGGATTTGAACCCACACCTTTCCTGACTCCCAGCCCAGAAGTCGGTCCCTTCTATTCTTCTCCGGAGAATTCAGGGATTTCCTGATCCTCTGTTCCCCGTCCATGGACGAGGGCATTCTGTCTGCTGATGTGTTGAGTCTATGTCTCACTCCTTTCTGTCTCTTGGTCCTCTTCCTGGCTCCTGGCCAGTCCCCCTTTTACCCACCTTTGATATTTTTCTCCCTCTGAGTTTCGCCTGCATTTAGTCTTGGGATTTTCTGGCCCCTTCCTTCAGAAAGGTCGTTTCCCTGTCAGCCTTTGGTTCTGCTTTGGTTGCTTTGTCACTTGTTCTGGAGGATTCTACAATGTGGGTCAGCACTTGGCTCTTCTTGGCTCATTTAATTTGATGTTGGTCTCAGTTTACCATGAGGCATTTGTAGTTTTTCTTCTCTTTGGTGCGTTACTTATTGAGAAATATTGGAAGCAGCCAGCTCCCAGGATCCTCTCACTCACTCCCCTGTCTTAAGGAGTTTACAGCTAAGGTATCCCATCAGGCATCAGGACAACTGTCCTACTGAGTCAAGAGCTCCGCTCATCCTGTTACTGGCCCCGTTGACCTTATTAATTCTCATTTCAGATTCTAAGCCAGTCAGAGGGTGTGGTCTGATATTTTCTCATAAAGTCATAGAAATGCACCATCTCATTCATTAATCAGCACTGAGCCCTCACTGTTATTAAACAAACTGGAGAAACCTTTCCCCCCATAAACTTTTGTTCATTCCCTCATCTCAAACACCTTAATCTCATAAACTGAAGCAAGCATCACTGTTGCTGGATATGCAATTTATTAGTCATGTAACAAACAAAATGTATTCATTAGGTGAGTATTTAAATGTTTATTCTGTCATATTTAAATACTTCAACCACATATCACTGTGAGAAGGATCACACAGTCAGGGCCACTTCTAAATATGAACTGTAACAGATGACTTTTTAACTCTGGAAATGGACTCTCACCATTCATCTGTCTGAGGATTTCAGACTCTCCAGAATTCTCTTCAAGATGTCTCTTCCCTAGGATAAGAGCTAAATATAAATAGCCTCTGAAGGGAGAAGTTTCCTTGGCCTTTTTGTCCTCAGTCCTGAGCCATGACAGTCTGCACCCTGTCTCCCACGGTTCTCTTTGCTCATGAAGATCTAGAAGGAAGATCCAAAGTCTGTGTGGGAATGGAACTCCCACGGAGGCTAGAGTTACACGAGTGAGACAAGCACCCAGAAAACTGCAGAGGCCTGGGCGTGCAGAATTGGAAAGGGCCTCAACATTTGCCCAGATTGTGGCTACCAGAAACACATCACTGAGGGGTCATCCAGAGCCTTCTTACATACCTTCAGTGATGGGAAGCTCACTACTGCCCAAGTGCATTTCATTTTTGGATATCTCTGCTTGTAAAAATTTCATTGTGTTGAGTCAAACTCTGACACCTGGCAGCTTCTCCCTGTTGATCCCATGACTGGTTCCCAAGGCCAAGAAGAAAACATCTAAACTTTCTCCATCTGACTGCCATTTGGACATTTGGAGACTGGCAATATGTTTTCTTCACATCTTCTCTTGTGTCTTCCTTTATGCTAATTAACTCCTGGCTCCTAGGGCATAGAGACATATCTAACTACAGTGTTTATGAATAACCTATAACCCAATGGGGAAACACTGACACTTAACCAGATACAAAGAGACATGTAGAAAATGAATGGCTAGTTAAAGATCTGGAGGTTTAAGTGGACCACAAGCTCAGTATGAGACAACAGTGGGAAGTGATAGCCCCTCAAAAAAAATCTTGGGCTGCACTGAGAAGGGCACCACATCCAAGAAAGGGAAAGTGATAGTCCCAGAGTCATCTGCCCATATCAGACTTCATATAAACAGTTGGGTTCAGTCAGTCAGCAAGCATTTATTAAGCACCTGCTGTGTGCCAGGCACTATATTAAGCCCTGGTGATACAAAGAAAGGCAAAAACATAGTCCTTGCCCTCAAGGAGCCCTCACTGGGAAGACTACAGCAAATAACTGTGTACATAAGAGGTACAATAATAATAAGAAGTAACATTTCTCTGGCACTTTCAGGCCTGCAGAGGGTTTTGCAGGTGTCTGCACCATAAATTCTAGGTCTCCTGGTTTTAAAACATTGCTCAACCAGAATGCACAAGGAGGGCAGCCCCTCACCCCAGGGCACCCCTGGTGCTCCCCCTCTCCCCATCTATTGGGAAAGTTCTTCAGGGCTGGGACTGTCTTTCTTTTTCTTATTTGTATCCCTAACTCTTAGCACAATACTTGGCACATAGTAGGTACTTAATAAATGTTTATTGAATTGAATTGTTGAGAATTGGGGCTTTCTTTTTTGTCTTTGTACCACAGTGCTGAGCACAGGATCAGGTACCAGATTAATGTTTGTTAAGTCAATCTGTGTTGTTCACGTAGTTGCAGAGCTGGGGGGCCTCTTCCCCTGAAACCTAGGAGGACAATGGGTCTATGATGTAGGGTCTGATGGATGCTTTCTCAAGAACAAGAGCCCAAAGCTCAGCCAAACATCTGGGGTGGCCTTCGACGTCTTCATAAGCTATGGCATTTCAGAATTGGGCCTGACAGTGAAATGCTCCCTGTTCAGAAACTCTTGTGGTTTGGGTTACAGATGGCCTGGGGGTCCCGTGCCTGTGCAGGGGCTGCTGTGGGGGGTGACTCAGCCAGCTCAACACTCCCCCTATTATTCTTCTACACAGGCAGCAGCTCATGGCAGTGGTATTTTAATTGAGGAATGGCCTTGACTTTGCCTGTTTGTTGTAAGAGGGAAGTGTGCATTCTGGGGCCACAGTGGGCACTTCTTTGTGGGGGAGGCTTCTGGACCCTGCTGCTTGGGTTAGAGCACCCAGGATGCCAGGATGAGGAGAGGAGGGAGTTGGACCTGCCTCATCCTTTCCACTACCCCTGGGGGGAACTAAAGTTGTCTAGCTCCAGGCTTCTGGCTTCATGGCACATATGTGCCCAGCACTGTGGGAGACAAGAGACTGAGACAGATCTCTGTCTTCCATGTGTCTTTCCTCAGATGCAGAGATAGGGTTAGATGGACAACAAAGAAGGCATCAGGGTGGTTCGATATCAGGGACCCCTCCATCTTTTCTGGTGCAGTATATAGAGGTCAGAAAGACCTAAATTCAAATCTAATTTCAGACTTAGCTGTGTGATCCTGACAAGTCACCTACTTGCACCTGTCTCAGTTTCCTCAACTGTACAGTGGGGAGCATAATACCTTCTGTTTCTCAGTTGTGAGGCTCAAATGAGGTAATTGTGAAATTCTTAGCACAAAGCCTGGGTCTTTAATAGTTCTTCCTTTTCATTCCCTGCTCCTGTGGCAGCCTCTCTGACCTCCCCAGCTGTATCCATCAGGAGGACTCCCAGAGGCCCCAGCTGTGTCTGTCCACACAATGGCAGCATCTTCCTGGGCCCCACTGGAGAAAGCTGTAGTGGAGTGTGTGGGTGTCTGAGAATGGCACCCTAGCCCTTCGGAGGGCTCCCAAGGGCCTCTGACTCTTTCTGTCCACATCATGTCAGTATCCTCATGGGTCCCACTGAAGAAACCAGGGCCAAACTGTGGGACTTTACATGAATGCTTCCTTGGGGACTGAGTGCTGCCCTGTGGTTATGTCTAGAGGAGGTGTACAGGGCTCCTGACCGTGAAAGGCCTTTGGTCTGAGATGAGCCACTTTTCTCCTGGCAGGGCTATGGAAGAAGGTGAGAGCACTCCCATTGACTCAGGTCTACAGGGTCATTAGATAACCTGGGTTAAGCATCCCAGCAGCTGATATTTGCAAGAGACTCATGGCCCTTGTTCTGAGCAGTAGGCTCAGGACTGACACTTCAGTCTTTCCCCTTGCCCTATTAACTGCACCTTCTGCCACAGCTGCCTATACTCACTGCATTGGAAGCAGTGCTGGCTTGGAATTCAAATCTTGTTTCATTTCCTCTGTGATTGTCCCTTCATCTCCATGGGCCTTTGTTCAGATTTGAATTCATGCTTTCTTGACTGCAGGCAAAATGCTCTACCCACTACTCCTGACTGTCAGAAAGGTGATGAGCTTCCTGTTATTGGAAGTATTCAAATAGAGGCCAGGGGGCTGCTTGTTAGGGATGGGGGCAAATAGTCAATCCTTATCATGGTACTTCAGGATCTTCACTAGAGGCTTTCAGGAGGGAGGGGGCATCTCCAGGCTGGGGACAGTTCAGGACAGACTCTTCAAAGGTCAAAGGTCTTCTTGAAGGACTAGAGGCGGTTAGATAGATAGAGGGAGTAGGAGTGGGGACATGCTGTAGGAGATCTCAGACAGTCACCAGATGTGGACTGGGGTAACAGTGAAGACACTGGACCTGCTAACACCTGAATCCTTTTCCCTCACAGGCCTGCAGAGTTAGCAACCAAGTACGCCAACTTGTCAGATGGGGCTTGCAAGCCTGGCTACGCATCCGCCCTGATGACAGCCATCTTCCCCAAGTAAGTGCACCCTCGAGATCTACCCCCCTTGGCCTGGGGTTCAGAGTCAGCAATGAGATGTTCTTCTCAACCCACATGAGACAAACTCTGGTGACTTCTTAGCTTGGATTTTAGCCCATTATTTGGGTAAGATGAGCCTGCCTCAGGTTGCTCTCTGCCCACTGTGCCTTCCACCCTGTGGCTGTCCCCTTTCTCAGGCTTGGTGGGATGTGGATAAAGACTGTGGTAAGGAGGTTGGAGCCTGAATGAACAGCACAGGTGAGATGCCCATGACCTCACTGAGAAACCACCCAAATTCTGCCTGATGGGACTGTCTGGTCCAACCTGGTTCACAAGAGGTCGGAAAGGACTGACTGCTCTGTCACTGCAAACAATCTTCTCTGAAAGCAACCACTGAGGGCAGGGAGGGAGCAGGGGCCAGGTCTGTCTGCAGGCAGCTGACTCAGCTCAGCTTACCAAGCCTTCTGCCAGGGCACAGGACGGGGGCAAGGAGCACCATTTACTCTTTCCTAGGGAGAGCAGCCTTGGACTGGGTTCCTGGCTCCTGGTAGCTGTCCACTTTAAGTGGACCTGGCAGAGAGAGGACTACTTCAAGACAGTTAGGGACAAGAGCATGGAAGTGTATCCTCAACCAATCTGTAGAGGTTGGGAGGGAAGATGGCTCTATGTCTGCCCTTGGCTCATCCTGGGCTGTGGCTGCTGGCTGGGCAGCTGTGCCCAGTGCCATATTTTGTGCCCTGGAGGCAAAGAAGGGACCTGTCCTCACTGCTGTTCCTCTACCTCCCTGCTAGTTCTTGTGTCAGTATGGGTCTGGGAGGGCCTCTCTAGGCTTCTTGCCCCTATGTACAGTTCAGGAGCCAGATGATGTGGGCAGACATCATTGTGTCCTCTGCTGCCTTGGATTGACAAGTGGGAGCCACATCTCTGATTAGCCTAGCCTGGGTGCTAGTGGTGGGTGTATAGGTCCATGGCCAAGAGAGCCTCCTTGGGCCCACAGGCCTCCTCTGTCTAGGGCAGCCATACCTGCCTGGGCCTCTGAGCCTTGTCTGTTGGGCAAGTGGTGGCCAGATAAAAGCTGGAGAGCTCTACCTCCTTGGCCACACCTGTGTGATATTGACTGGGGATGTCTTGACAGCTGCCTGGTGTAGGTCCTTTGTGAGGACTGGGCTGAGGCCTGCTGTGCCAGGGACTTCCGAGACCTAATGGATTGGAAATAGGGCAGGGGCAAGAATAGATTTAGAGGCCTGAAAGAGTTTGGGGCCACAATGGCCAGAGACCCTCTCACCTTCAGCACCCACGCGCTTGGAGCCCTGATGTCCTGGCTGCCTGTATATGCTTGCAGCCTCAGCTGAGGAGTATGTCATGTACCACCTGACTGACTGGAGGTGGAGGGAAAGCTGATCCCTGCCCCAGGACTGCTCCCTGGCTGCCAGCATGGCCCATCTGCTGAGCAAAGGAGCAAGCAGGGAAGAGGAGCTGGGGACCTGCTAGCTGGGCTAAGAGAATACCTTCCTGGCCCAGGAAAGTGATAGGGGGCCAGAGGCATGGCACCATGGGTGCTTCAGCTGGGAGGCAAGTCCTGCTGCTGGGCCAACGTCTAAGCTCAGTGCCTTGTCAGTCAGGGAGCAGTGGGGGAAGCCAAAGTAACCAGGTGGCCCTGCTCTGAGCCCCAGTGAGCACAAGAATCACAAGCAGCCCAGGAAGACCCAGAGCCACCCCCATACCCTGGGCCTTCTGTGCTATGTCCAGCCCCTGAATGTAGGCCAGGTGCTGAGGTCTCACTCTGGGCTCTTGTAACAACCATAGCAGCCTTTTGGGCCTCCTTTTAGGAGGGCATGCAATCAAAGTAAGAAAAAGGAAGAGAAGGGAGGGGGGAAGAGAGAGAAAGAGGGAGAAGGAGAAAGACAAAAGAAGAGAGAGCTGTAGAGAAGAGAGAAAGAGGAGTAAAATAGGGAAAGGGAGAAGGAGAAGAAAGAAAAGAAGCAGGTCCTTGAGGACTCATTTCTCACCTTTTCTTACTAAAATGTGGCCAGGAATTGGGGAGGGGAACTTCTCTTTCCTACTAAGTAGAAGCACATGGCAGAAGGAGGCATCGTTCACATAGCCTGAGAGGGAAGACAAGGGTAGGGTTCCTAACACCTGTTTCCTGAAGGGTGGGGGTGGGGGTTGATTTAAGTTCTCTCAAGGGGCATGATCTTGTCCTGGGACCCTCTAGCCAGAAAGGGAGATGTCTGGGATAGCTCCACCTTGCAGCTGACTCCAAAATTTCCTGAATTCAGACCTGGGCAGGTAGATTTCTCCAGGGGGGCTCCTTGAAGGCTGAAGAAAACTTGGCTTGGCTTCTGTCCAGTGTCCTGCTGGTGTTACAAGTCTTCTAGGCACCTGAGGGTGCAGTGGATAAAGTACTGGGCCTGAAGTTAGGAAAACCTGAGTTCTAATTCACTTGAGTGTGGGATTCATGAGAACCTTATGATCTTTTTCAGGTGACATGTCACCACAGCAGCCTAGGGCAGAGCTGCTTGAACTGAAGGGCAAGTCAATCTTCCCTTGGCCCTCTACATCTCTCTGACCCTAGACTCTGCTTAATCCCATCCAGATATCTTCTAGGTAGCCTGAGCCTGGCCAGCTCCCTCTCTGCCCTCTCTTGCTTTCTTTGCTCTGGGAATAGTATTCAAACCAAGAGGATCGCTGGTCCTGAAAAGGAACCCCCATTTCTCTCTTCACTCTCCCTGGCTCCCCACTTCCTTCTGCCTGTCATGTCTCTGTTCAAGTGTCAGCTCTCTGAGGGCAGGGATTGTTGAGCACAGTTCCTGGTGCCTACTAAGTGCTTATGGAAGGATTAAGTGAATACTTGTGTGAAGTTAGGTTTTTGAACTCAATATTCCACAGTAGGTAGAGGCTCCTATAGAAAAGCAATAAACAGGCCCAAATGGCAGAGTAGAGGCAGGAACTCACTTGAATTCTTCCAAATTCCCCTCTAAACAACTTCAAAACTGAACTCTGGAGCAACAGAAGGAAAAACAGTCAGAGTGAAACAATTTTCCACCACAACACAATGTAGGAGGTTGGCAGGAAAGATTGGCTACACCAGGCTGGTGACTGGCCCCAGAGCTCATTGCAACCAGCAGTAAACCTTGGAGGCAGTTGCATCAGCAGCAGCTTTGAGAGCCCTAAGCCCACAGAAAGTAAGGGGGAATTCAGACAACTGATCAGAAAGAGTTAGGGGAACCTTTGGTGGTCCTGGTTCAGGATCCTGTTGCATCACCCATACTCAATTCTGGGTCCCAGGCTGAGGATAAAGAAGAGTACTTGTGCTTGAGGCTACAGGGGAGTGGGGACCTTGTTCAAAGTCCTGGGGGGAGAAGAGTACTATAGGATCTGCTATAGGAGAGCAGGAAAACTGGTCACAGTTCCAGGAATGCCATTATTTGTGTCTACAGGGGAACAAAGTCCCTTCCTGAGTAAAGACCAGAGCACAGACCAGGAGAGCAGTGGCCACACTTTACAATGCCATCTTGAAGAACCAAAAGCTAATGGACCTCAGAACTAGCTCTGAAAATATCAGAGGGAAAAACCCAGAGCTTGGGACAGTGCCCCCTTTGCCCCACGAGTGGAGCCCAGTTTTAACGTAAAGTTTAAAGCCAAGAAATAGGCTTTTAAAAAATTTTTATTTTTTAATTACAACTGTACAACAGACCATTTCATTCTTGCATCTTTTCAATGGGTTCTTCTTTATATTTTCCCTTCTGATTTCCAACTTGTCAGGATTTAGCCTTACACTCAAGAATCTTTTTGTGATCTTTGGTCTGGTGATAACTACCTTACTAGGGTAAATTCCCACATGGACAGTTGTGCCATTAGCTTTTTCTTTCTTTTCTTTTTTTAAAATAAATAAATAAATTAGTTTGTTTTTGGTTTTTTACATTCACTTCCATATATCTTAGATTTTTTCCCCTTCCCTGAGATAGTGTGCATTCTTATGTAGGTTCTACACATACATTCTTACTAAATACATTTTCACCTTAGTCATGATGCATAGAGAATTAAAATGAATGGGAGAAACCATAAAACAAAGGAAAACATAACACAAGAGAAAATGGTCTGTTTCATTCTGCAGTCTAATTCCTTAGTTCTTTCTCTGAATGTGGAAGGCATTTTGCCTCAAGAGTCCATTGAGAATTTTTTAGGTCCTTGCATTGCTGTGAAGGGCTAAGTCTACCAGAAAAATTCCTCTCACACTGTGGTTGTTGCTGTGTACAAAGTTCTTCTGGTTCTGCTCCTTTCACTCAGCTTCAGTTCATATAAGTCTTTCCAGGCCTCTCTGAAGTCTTTCTGTTCATCATTTCTTATAGTGCAATAGTATTCCATTACAGTCATATGCCACAACTTGTTCAGCCATTCCCCAATTGATGGGCATCCCCTCTATTTCCAGTTCTTGGCCACCACAAAGAAAGCTGTTATAAATATTTTTGTACATGTGGGACCTTTTCTAATTTCTATGATCTCCTTGGGATAAAGTCCTAGAAGAGGTATTGCTGGTTCAAAGGGTATGCCCATTTTTGTAGTCCTTTGGGCATAGTTCTTAATTGCTCTCCAGAATGGTTGGATCAGCTCAGAGCTCCACCACAATGAATTAGTGTTCCAACTCTCCCACATCTCCATCATTTATCATCTTCCTGTTTTGTCATGTTAGCCAATCTTATAGGTGTGATGTGGTACCTCAGAGTTGTTTTGATTTGAATCTAGAGAGATCAGTAGTGATTTAGAGCATTTTTTCATATGATTATAGATAGCTTTAATTTCCTTCCTCTGAAAATTGCCTGTTTGTATCAGTTGGGGAATGACTTGTATTCTTGTACATTTGCCTTAGTTCTCTATATATTTTAGAAATGAGGCCTTTATCACAGATACTAGTTGCAAAAATTCTTTCCCAATTTTCTTCTTCCATCCTAATCTTGGTTGCATTGGATTTGGTTGTGCAAAAACTTTTCAGTTTAATGTAATCAAAATTATCCATTTTTGCACTTCATAATGCTTTCTATGTCTTCTTTAGTCAAAAATTCTTCCCTTCTCCATAAATCTGATAAATGCACTATTTCTTGCTCCCCTAATTTGTTTATAATATCACTTTTTATACCTAGATCTTGTACCCAATTGGACTTTATTCTTGTGCATGGTGTCAGGCATTGGTCTATGCCTAGTTTTCACCACACTTTTATCCAGATTTCCTAGCAATTTTTTGTTAAACAGTGAGTTGTTATTCCAGAAGCTGGGGTCCTTGGGTTTATAAACAATAGATTGCTCTATTCATTGCCTACTGTGTCTTGAGTACCTAGCATATTCCACTTAACTACCCTTCTGTTTCTTAGCCAGTACCAAGTGGTTTTGATAATTGCTGCTTTATAATACAATTTGAGATCTGGTAGAGTAGATGATGTATTTCTTTCTGTAAACCAGGATTACCTTGCAAATTTGCTGACCTGTGTAGTGTCCATGAATCACCTGGAACTTATCATTCTTCTGGATGAGCATTGAGCAGATGTTGTATTTCTGCCTCTAATCCTTGGAGATTGGGGAATGACATGATCATGTAAGGGCCCACTGAAGTGTTTCTTGCTGTTCTTGCTTTGGTCTGAGGTCACGAATAGATTGAACTTCATTTTAGGAAGTGGAACCACCTGAAAAGATATGTGTGCTGCCCAGTACCAGAAATTAAGCCTTTTTTTTTTATTTTACTACACACAAATGTAGTAAGCAACAAAAAAAATGAGCAAAAAACCAAAAACAGAACCTGATCATTAAAAGTTACTATGATGACAGAGAAGATTGAGACACAAACTCAGAAGACAATGATGTCAAAACATCAAAAACAAAGCCTCAAAGGAAAAAATATGTTAATTGGACACAAAACCCAATGAAAATTCCTGAAAGAGCTCATCAAAGATTAACAAAACCAACTAAAAGAGGTAGAGGAAAAACTGGGAAAAAATGAGAGATTCAAGAAAATTATGAAAAGAGAGACAGCAGCTTAGTAAAAGAGGCAAAAAATACTGAAGAAAATAATACCTTAAAAACCACAATTGGCTATATGGTAAAAGAGGCACAAAAATCCACTACAGAGAAGAACTCCTTAAAAAGCAGAATTGACCAAGTGGAAAAAGAGGGAGTACAAAAGCTCACTAAAGAAAATAATTCCTACACATTCACACATGCACGCACACACAGAGACAGAGCACAGAATGAATAGGATGGGATCATATCTTAAAAGAAATCAAGGTAAACGGTGAGAGAGAAATGGAGTGGGAGGAGAGAGGGTGAAATGGAATGGGATAAATTATCTCTCATAGATGAGGCAGGCAGGAGTCTTCT